>CAJNDT010000816.1:47500-65187 GCA_905221615.1 Symbiodinium sp. CCMP2592 | reverse complement strand
GAGTTCACATTCTCGAGCTTTCGTACATTGACTGTTTCGATCCTTCTAATCGTGATGGCGCTTTCCTCGAACAACGCGTTGGTGGCAAAGGCGGGGCAGGCGAAGGCGCAGGGGCAGGCACCAACACCAAAGGCGCCGGCGCCCAAAGTCGTCGAGCCCAAGAAGACACCGGCGCCGGCGCTTGCGCCAGGTGTCGTGCCGGCTGCAAAGAGGACTAAGGGGCCGCAGGTGCCAGCGATCCCACCACTGCCGTCCCTTCCGGTTGGGAACGATCGCCACCAGGCGCAGGCGACCCGTGTGGTGCAGGACCTGGTGCCATGGGTGCCTGAACTGAATACAGATGTGTTTCTATAAATATATTACTATACTAGTATATGATTTTTTGTGATTATGTATTATAGGTGCACATATGTACACATGTGTACATGTATGTATGTATGTATATGTATGTATGTTCATATATGTGTATGTGTATTATATATTCTTTACATAATGAAACATACAAGTGCTTTCATGTTTTCTTAAGTTAAACAGGTTGTGTGTTGCTTGTTTGGACTTGTTAAATTTAGCTCACGGGGTATTTATTTCTTTTGTAGCTTTGATTTGGTGAGGTCGAGTACAAGCTGGCCGAAGCGCTGGTGAAGATGGGCTTCTACGATGAGGCGCCGGCGCTGGCTGAGCTTGAGCCGCTGTCGATCAAGGACAGGGATGTCGCTGGCGGGGGCGTTGCATCCTTCAAGGAGAAGTGGTGCCCGCGCAACTGCGCCACAGCGGCCCGGGCCTCCGGCTTGTACGAGGCCGCTGGGAGCCTGTTTTGGGTGCCGGCGGGGGCGCGGGCGCAGGAGGTGCTGCCTGTGCAAGATTGCACATGGGCGCAGGTGGAGGAGTTGAAGCCTCTTTTTGAGGAGGCGCAGGAGCTGGCGCGGGTGGTGTTTCCGGCAACCTTGAGTGCCTGGGTGGAGGACATTTCTGTCCTCTACCCGCCGGGCGCGGGCGAAGGCGACTGCATGCCGAAGGCACTGACGCTGGTGGAAAATCACGCGCTGGTGGTGGCGTGGTGGTTGGCGATGTTCGAAGCCCTCAGGGCGGAGAACCAGGACCGCGTCCGACTTCTGTACGCGTGTGCACTGACAGTCACGATCCGGCTGTATGTGGGGACGAGCAAGCAGGCGCTGGCGCTGATGCTCTGGCAGGCGACAGACAAGAAAAAGCAGGTGCTGGCGGTGGCGGATGACAACGTCATCACGTTTGCAAAAAAGTTCCAGATCATCGTGGAGAATTGTGGGGTGATTTGTCATATTGGAAAACAATATTAATATACCAACGCATGCTTTACCTATTCAATTAATTTTTGATATGATTATATGTAGTATTGGTATGTATGCTGTGTGAGTTGCTTTTATCCTCAAAGGTGAAAGGAATCGGAAAGCAGCTGGAGCACTGGAAGGCGATCGGCCTCA
The DNA here is from genome assembly GCA_905221615.1 of Symbiodinium sp. CCMP2592. NCBI lineage: Eukaryota > Dinophyceae > Suessiales > Symbiodiniaceae > Symbiodinium > Symbiodinium sp. CCMP2592. Next base: position 63,727 of record CAJNDT010000816.1, on the reverse strand, counting down.
ACTTCATGGGGAAGCCGGTGTATCGAATGTTGCACTACGCTCTTCTGGCGATTGCGCAGCTGTCAGACAAGGCGCAGGCGTTGTTGCAGGAGCTGGAAAGCAAGGCCGGGCGCGCGATCTTGACGGAAGGCCACTCCAAGTTGCACAACGTGATGCGACGCGCAGGCGCTAGCGCGGACAACTCAGAAGCCATCGATCCGGTGGTGGCACTACTGGTAAAGTTTTGTACATGCCATGTGTCTATGTCTTCATAATAAGCTAAGATGTTGAGTTCCTCCTTAATTATTCGGCATACACTGCTTATACACATCCCAGGACAGCTGCTGCACCTCCTGCTTGTTGAGGTGGACGGCGAGAAACTGCAGGCGCAGGACGCGACCTCGGACTTCTTCGAGGGCGGCAGAGGCGCCGGCGCTGGCGTGGGCTGGGTGGCGATGTCGCTTTGCAAGCTGGCGGTGTTGGGGAAGGTGTGCGGCGTGCTGAGCACCTCGGAGGAGGCGTGGGCGAGCCATGCCTTGCAGCAGATCAATGATTTGGGGAAGGCGAGGCAGGCGCTGGCGAAAGCAGCGGAGGCGGAGTCTGTGAAAGTCTCAGAGGACGGCCTCTGGTCTGCTGTGTTTTCCTCCAAGGACGCGGTCCCGCCAGGCTACGCGGCCGACTTCATCGCGTACGTCAGCAACTTGTTGGGCGGCGGCTACGACGCGGACCTCAAAACCTTCAATGACAAAGAGGACTTGGTCGCGCAACTCCTTGCAGGCGAAGGCGACAACCCCGTGCTGAAGGACTGGCGGGAGGCCCTGGACACCCTGGACAGAGGGGTTTCCGGCTTGAGCACCGGCGTGGTGGCGGTTGATTCGATCCAGGAGGACTCGCTGGCGTCGGCACCCTTGTCACTGCTGATGCAAAAGTGCGCCGCCGGCGACGACCTGGAGGAGGTCAGGGAGACTACTCGCCGAGAGCGGGCGGAGGTGTTGGCAAAGGCGCGGGGGCTCAGAAAAGGCCTGTGCCAGTTGTTGGTGCTGCCACAGGCGTGCACCAAGGAGGCGTTGCAGTCGGCCTTGGCCCGTGCAGGTGCAGGCGGAGCTGGCAACTTCCACGGGAAGTTGAACGAGAAGCACCGCGGCTACTTTCTCATGGCCGACCTGGAGCATGAGGAGAAGCAGGGCTGGGCGCAGGTGTCAGAGATGAGCGGCTCTGTCAAACAGCGGTTTTCGCAGAAGTGCGCCTTCTTGAAGGGGCTGGCAGGGTCGTGCGACTTCGTCTTCGTCGGCGATGGGCGCTGTCGCGCGGCACGTGCGACGATCGAAGAGGCGCTGGTGAAGGACCTGGACTACACGCAGTTCTTCGAGCTTTGGGTGAGCTTCGCAGGCCCATGTGTGCGGGCGTCAACGCGGCAGGTGGTGGGCGGGCAGGTGAACAAGGAGATCATCTTCGTCAAGCTGCCGGCGCCGCGCGTACGCCTGGCCGCCGTGGAGCGGCAGGCAGCATACGGATGTTTCAGTTTTTCATATCATATGTTTAGGATATCAAGGTTTCCCTGATTGAATATAGTATTGAGTTTTTTTGGTATGTATAGTTGGAAAGCAGGATGACTTTGTCTCCAAGAGCAGCGGCGCTGGCGCGAAAGTCACGACGGCGGACACGAACTACGTGAACGTGCCGTTCCTGGCGTCGGCGAAGCTTCCCAAGCTGGCGTGGGCGGACAAGGCCGAGATCCTTGGCATGAACGCGGATGCGGCGCCGGCGGACCGAGCACCGGATGCGTGGGCGGATGGCGAGGGCGCAAGCGCGGGCGTGCCACTGTTCTGGCAGGAGTCCAAGGGTGTGGCGGTGTGGCAGGCGTTGGTGAAGAACCATATGGTGAAGGATGTCGTCGACCTGTCACCTGGTTCTGGGGCGCTGGCGTCGGCGTGCCTGTCCAAGGGCATCCGGTACACGGGCTTCTGCGGCAACGAGAAGCACCGGAAGTGGCTGGAGAACCTGGTGGACAGGCAGGCGCTGGCGCTGGCGGCGACAGAGGGGCATGCCCTCTGGACGCAGTCGCTGGCGGACCTCATCCAGCTCCACTTCAAGGATGTGGTCGCAGGCGATGGCGGGGATGCCGGCGGCGACGACGGCGACGAGGAGGGCGAAAACGAGGAGGATGGCGAGGAGGACGAAGTGCCGCTTATGGATGCCGAGTGAACAGGCGGTTCGTGACGCCGGCGCGGGCGAGGCGCTTATATGGATGCCGAGTGCACAGGCGGTTCGTGATGCCGGCGCGGGCGCGGCTTAGATCGTCTTTTCAGCCACTTCAGCCAGGCAAGGCTGGGAGCAACAGAGCAGGCGCTGGTGGGAGCAAAACAAAGCTTGCCTGGCCCGCACTTGCATTGCTGACAGTTGTCTTGGCTATGCATGACCATTTTCATGTCAGGATCCGTATACATGATTGTAGCACGAGTGTGCTTGAGACTGATGAGAGCCGGTATGATGTATATCATAACAATGAATAGTTTTTGTATATTGAGATGTACATCACATTGTATGTTCACGTTCTAATATGAATTAGTATTGTCTCAGTGTTTATGTCCATTGTTGTATTAACATACACTAAGAACGTTGTCCAGAAAGTTTTCTGAACGGTGGCTGCAGACGTTGAATCGCGGGAGACGGCGTGGGGATGGCTTTGCCAACTCCGCTTAAGCAGTTCCTCCGGGGGTGGGGAAGTACCACCCGAAAGCGAATGCAGGCAGCAGCTCGGGATGTCCTGGAAAGCAATGGGCTGCAGCTGTCGCAGCCGCCGGCGCAGGCGCTCGGAAGTGATTGCTGCGGCATGTCTGCGGAGGTGCTGGCGATGAGAGAGCTGGGTTTTCAGCATAGCGTTGTGTTTGCCAGCGACATCTGCGAAGGCGCAGGCTCATTCTGCCGGGCGAATGCGCCTGCCGGGAGCTTTTTCGGGGATGTCCTGGCCAGGAAGGCGTCGGCGCTGGCGCACATGCGCATCCACGGCTACTTCGCAGGGTTTCCCTGCCAGCCATGGTCCCGGATGCGGCGCAAAGGCGGGCGCAGGCGACGGGGATGGAGCGATCCCCGTGCTCGGGTGTTCGTGGCGTGCCTGCAGGCGGTGGCGCAGACACAGCCCCTGTACGCGATCCTGGAAAACGTGCAGGGGATCATGTGTTTCTGGGCGTCGGTGTCGGCGAAGGTGCAGGCGATGCTGCCGGGCTATCGGCTGCTGGCGGTGAAGCTCTGCCCGACGCAGCTGGGCAGAGGGCTTCGACGGCCACGCGTCTTCATCCTCTGCCTCCGGGAGGATAGCCTGATGGTTGGGTGCTGGCGGACGACGAAGGCGCTGGTGGCGGCAATGCTGGGGTCTGTTGCTGAGCAGAAGATGCAGCAACCGCTTTCCATGTTTTTGCTTCCGTCGGCGTCAGCGAAGGGGGCGGCAAAGCAGATGAAGAAACCGGTGGTGGCGAGAGCGCAAGCGAGCAGGAAGACGACGGCGACGGCGAAGTGGATCCTCAAGCACCGCGAAGCCCAAAGGAAAGCCGGGAAGTTGCCGCCCCTGCGCAAGCTTTCCTTTCTGACAGCAAGAGAGGCGGAAGTCTTGCAGTTGGCCGAAGCCAAGTTGGGCCAGGCCAAGGTGTTGGCGGTGGACGTTTCGCAGAGCGCGGATCGCATGCCGTGTGGTGACAACCTTTGATGCTCGGCCACGGTGTTAGTATAACTACAGTCTAACATCGTCTAGTAGTAAAATACTGGTAACCTGCCTAGACTTAATTGCAAAATATAAGGCGTTCCACCTAAACACAGGTGCATTTATGTTGCTTCTTTGTGCCTAGGTCCCACAGTCACCACGTCGTCGAAGATCGTCATTCGCGCAGGCGCCGGGGCAGCTTGCAGACTCTTGACCAACACGGAGAAGCTCCTGTTGCACACAGTGCCTGTGGACAAGCTGAAGTTCCCCGCCGCGACGAGGCGCACGCTACCGAGAATGGCTGGCAACTGCCAGGACGTGCAGTCTATTGGTGTGGCCATCGTTCTCGCGGTCAGCATGCTGAATTGGAAAAAGGCGAGGCTGGGCCAACCGAAGACGGGGCAGGCGCAGGCGAAGAAGCGAACGGTGGCGGGGACCATTCCAATTTGGTCTTGGAGTGTCAAGAAACGCCGGCTGCTGGTGCACAAAACGAAGACGGCAGATGTGAAGAATCAGTGAGGGCGGTCCAGCTTGTAGGCGTGTCTCACGGTGCTGCTGTACGCCGAGTGTTGCCGTGGCGTCCAGGACAAAGGCGGGAAGTTGCGAGCGTGATGCAACCGGGAACTGCCAGCAAATATCAATGGGATGTTTTCATACCAAGGAATATAATTAACATATCGTCAATATGTAATGATCATATATTCTATGTTCAGTATGTTGTATTCGTTTCCTGTTATAAATTAACATGATGTCATACTACTGGAGACTCCTGCCCGTGGGCTTCTTGTGGCAAGGCATGTGACGTTGCCTGGAGTTTTGCTTATTGTCTTGCTTGTGGAAGTTTTTTGGCTGCAGCTGCGTGTCATGGTAGTTTTCCGACCTGCTGTGCCCTTGAAAGACCTTTTCGGTCCTTCCTCTTTTGCGAGGGCGACGGTGCAGGTGAAAAGGAAGGCACCTGAAGCGTCAAGCAAGTCCCGCCCAGTCAAAAAGAAGAAGCCGTCAGGGGCGAGACAGGCTCCAAAGAAAGCGCGAAAGGCGTCGGGCTCAGCGCAGAAGAATAAGAAAGCTTCCAAGGCGTCAAAGGCGTCGGGGTCGTCGGCTAGCGCAGGCGCTGCCGCAGGCGTCGGCGAACACCCTCACAGAAGAGTGCACCCCAGCTTCCAGACAGGCTGTGCCGTTTGCCAGTTCCTGAAGCTTCGCAAAGGCTGGGAACGCACTGGGGTGTCGTCGACGACGATAGGCCAAGGCAAGCGTCTTGTTTGGCTCCGAGAAAGGCCAAACCGCTGAGGCGGGCGGCCGGCGTGGGCGCTGGGGTGCCTGGTTTGCCACAACTTGTGCAAGAAAATGCAAGAAGGCGTAGGTGCCGCGGGTTCTCCAGGCAGGCGCTGCTCAACCAAGTGGGCACGGTTCGAGGTGCAAGGTTTTGCAAAAGCATGCAGGCGTCGGCGCTGCAGCTGCACTCCCGATCCGCGGTGCACAAGATGGCTCTGCAGGTTTGGCTTCGCCCAGACGACGCGGAACTCGTCCTGAGAGCCACGGTGGGAATTTTCAATTTTTTGTTGAAGGCCCACTCTAGACTTCTTAGTCTAACACTGTAATGAGTGCTTCGTGTACCCGAGAACGCGGACCTCCTGCTCAGGCCAGGCAACACTGGAGGACGATGTGCTCCTGAAGGGAGCCGTCCCGCAGCCACCAGACTGGCTGCGGATCTGGAGGCTGTGTCGAAGCCAGGTTTCCTTGACGAGAACGTCGCAGATCTCTTTGACAGAGGATTTTATCTCCTCCTCAAGGGTTGAGGACCTGAAGGAAGTGAACAAGGCGGCTGTTGGTGCTATGGCGGACATATTGGCGGAGGCGATGCGGGTGGGCAAGCGGCAGGCGCTGGCGCGGGCGCACACGGTGGCTTTGACTCTGGACGACAAGCAGCCCCACCGCTGCCTCATGTACAAGTCCAGCGGTGTCGCAGGCGGCAAGCACGAATCCTCAGCCGGTATGTTGGCGCTCCTCAAGCCCGCGCAGGCGAGGGAAACGCCTGCGTCCGCAGGCGCAGCGCTGCAATACTTTGATGAGGATTATGCTGTGCGGGTGCGAGATTCCATTCTGGCGGCAGTCAGACTTTTTTGCACGGACATCATGGGCCAGTTTGATGAGAGCCTCTACAGCCACATCCTGATGAGCACCAAAATCTTCGCTGGCGATGGCGCTTTGTTGAAGGCAGGCGTGCTGCTCAAGGAGGTGATGCCCAACGTGGTTGTAGTACCCGGTCTGCTTTCATTTATAGGTTAAACCGAGAGCTTCCCAACAACATAATATAAAGGTATATATAATATATATATAACATGATTTGTTGAGAATGATTATCATTGTTGTATGTATATATGTATACAAAAAAATTATGATTATATGAACAGGACAGGAGAAATACTTTGAACAAACATAGTTTTTTCTCGTACTCACTATCTGCAGTCCGATAAGATGCGTTCCTTCTTATCATCTGGCCCCCCGCAGCCAGGTGCATCGCGATCCCAGCCATGCCATCAGGCTAGCGGCGCAGGCGGCCGAGGTGGCGGACGACAACTTCGCGGAGGTGTGGGCGCGGCTTTTTGGGGGGAAAGGCTCACTGGTGCCAGACTTGCAGCACAAGCACGATACTTTGCACAATGTGTGTGCGTTGTGTGTGTTTTTGACTGATAATTTTTTTTGCATACTCATAGATTGTAACTTCAAAGTCTGTTCTTACTTGTACAAAAAAATACATCATGGGTATGAACACATTCGTTTACTGGTCTCTGAGGAGTGGCGGGCGCGCCTGGTGGCGATACAAGAAGGTTTGCGCCAGGGTGGGCGTCTCGCAGGCGTTGTCGATGTGGTGCTGAAGCATTTTCAGTTTGCTGCGCACCGCTGGGAGAGCTCGAGCACGCCCAAGCGCAGATTTGCGTTTCTTCTTGGGCCCGTCATGCTGGCGCTGGCGGCAAGAGCCGTTGATGTGCGAACACAACCGGCTGACATGAAGCAGGCGATGGCGCTTTTGGCAGCCATGACGCCCGAGTTCATCGTTAGGGCTGGGCTGTCGGCGGATTTCAATGCGGAGGTGCTGGCGTTCATCCGCTTCTTTGACCAGCGCGATGCAGACCCGGCGTTGTTCAGGGAAAAGTTCCTTCGCTGGCGCAGGCGGATGAAGTCTCTGTTCTGCGACGCAGAGATCCTCAAGGAGCTGCAAGGGAAGCCGGCGGAGGAGCAGAGTGCCACGTGGCTGATAATTACGCAGGCGATGGCGCTGCCGCCGTTGTATGTACATGACAAGGTGTTCACGGCTTGGCCTAGAACGATGGGCCTGGGCCAGGCGCAGGGGGCCGCGAAGGCGAAGTGCTTCGAAACCATGGCGTCCGTGCAGACGGTGGTGGACCTGACGTTGAAGCGCGTGGAGGCAGAGCTCCCACAAACTGGTCTGTTTGCCGACCTGTCCGTCTTCGACTTGCACTCTGTGCCAGAGCACCCAGGTCAGGAGTGGTGGGACAGCAAGCGTCGGCGCTTGAACAGGCTGTGCGCGCCCGAGTCTTTTGCCTCTGTTGCATTTTGTATCAGCTTATAATACACACTTACCCAATCTTAGTTAGTTGTTGCAACATGACTTTGCAGTATGCAACAGTACACGATTCGATACGTGCTATCACTCGTACAACGTAGACAGTAAGGGACCGCACGAAGTTCAGCCTGAGGTGCAAGGCGCTCAACGTGTGTCCGGGCACTGTCTTCCAGCTTTACAAAGAGGCCTTGCCCTTGCTGAAACGCACAACTGCGAGCGACTCAGTTGGCGGGGTCGCAGGCGAGGGCGACGGCGATGGCGATGGTGACGCTTGCCGGCATTGGTAAGCCGAGGTAGTAGTAACTATGTGCCAAGTGTATGGTTTCATTATTATGTACGTACCCAGAATCATTTTTTCATCAAGTTGCCTACATAGTAAAAATTATATTTTCAATATGTGAGTGTATTTATGGGGTAGGCTAAATTGCTAAATTGTTGAACATGAATGTACATGTCTATCTATGTGTGAAGAATAGTTGAAAAATGCCGCTTGATAAAAATTCTATGCCTATCTTTCCACTGCAATCCTTTCAAATTTAATTTAAGTATCTTATTTAGTTACCCATTCCAAGGGCGCCGACAATCGAAAGATTTGGGGGCGGCTCTTCAAGGACGGCGTCCAGCTGCTCGGCGCAGCCGATGCAGAGATGCAGCACTTCTTTGCGGTGCTGCATTTTTACTTGGCTTTCGAAACGTCCACTGGGCAGGTGGAGCGAACGCTCGGGGTTGTCAAGGCGGCGGCGGACGCACACAATGGCGACACGACAGCGACTGCGAATGTCACGTGGGTGTCGGCGGAGCTTCTTCTGGACGGACCGGCAAAAGAGTCCGAGTTGTTTACGAAAGTCGTGGGTGCAGATGTAGGCGAGGGCGATGGCTCAAGGGCAAAGGTGGGCAACCACTTTCTCCTGACGCCGTTCAGCCGCCGGCTCTGCCGTCTGTGGCTCCGGAAACATGGCAGGCGTTTTCACGTTTACAAAGTTCGCAAGGATCGCGGCTTGAAAAGAACCCAGAAAAAGGGTAGCGAGGCTTACGTTGTGAGCCGCATGGCGTCGGCGCGGCGACAGTTGGCAGCTGGAAAAGGAACCTGCAAGAAACTCTTGGGCAGCAAGGCCAAGGACTTCGTGCAGAAGAGTGACGAAAGGTTCCAAAATAGCAAAGTTTGGAACGCAAAGCTCCAGCGAGCTTTCGTTTTGGCGAAGACACGTGAACGGCAACGCAAGGCGATGGCGGAGGCGCAGGCGTCAGTCTGGAAAGAGCAAGCGGCCCTTCGTCGTGGCGACGTCGTTGGCGAAGTCCCAGGCGCGGTTGTGGACCTTGTCCAGGCCAGAGACGTGCGGACGAGGTGGTCGCTGTCACAGCGATCACTGCATGTCTTTTATGCATGCAAGGAGGCGCCGGCGAGCAGTCCTCCAGTTTATGTAGATGAGTGGAGACGCTCTGACCCGCAGGCGTGGCTGCCCTTGCTTCGGCGGGCAGACTTGGTGGTTCTCGAAGATGCCTCTGACCTGGACTTCAGTGACGGGCATGGGTTTCTTGGCTGATTGTACTCTGATGTTTTATGGTTTCAAGTAATACGTAGTTGCAGCACTTTCTTTCTGTCTTGTGGAGCTTTCAATTGTATGTGAAACATGTTCCAGTAATCTATGTGCACATCTCGCAGCGGAACCACCCGACCACCACCCCCGTCGCTAGGGCAGCTACAGCAATCACGCCTATCCTGCAGATGTTCTTTTCACAGGTTGTTGCTATAGTGCGGTTCTAAATGAAGATAGAGGCTGGCTAAAGGGAGCTCCCACAAACGTGCCCAGGGCTGGCTTCGTGGAACTGGCGTTGGCGGTGGTGGCGTACGGCAAGGCTGTCGTGAGGCGCAAAGATTTCCGGATTGAAATCTGGAAGATCGACTCGGAGGCGTTGGTGTTTGTGTTCACAAGGCGGCGGCGCGGGCGCAGCCTGCACGTTTTGACGTGACAGAGGGCTTCTGCGAGACTCACCCGAGGTCCGCCAAGGTCCTGCGGACACTCTGTGAGTCTTCGGCTGGCGTGTGGAAGATGGCGAAGATCGCTGAGGCGCAGGCGCAGGTGACGGGAAAGGCGCAGCCGCAGGTGAAGGCGAAGGCGAAGCAGAAGGCGAAGGCGAAAGCGAAAGCCAAGGAGGCTGAGTTTCTCATCAAGGATCTCGTGTCCGCTTCCAGCTCCTGTCGTAGCCTCCGCTCTGTAGAACGGCCGAAAGGCATAGGGAGCCAGCTGCTGAAATGAGCTTAGTCTAGCAAGATTTATTATTCAAAGTCTTTCTTCTAAGTTGTAGACACTTATGTACTTTAGGAAGAGGGTATAGTCATGCAGCAGCTGCTGGATCATGTTTCAACAGCTAACAGGACTCGCGGCCAAAAAGCGTCTGTGCACTATCGTTCTTTGGCAGACAGGACTTGATAGGTCCATTTTCTTCTGGTGACATGAGCAAGCAATTCAGTGGTCCCGCGCTGTATGTTTGCCCTGACACGCAGGCTTCGCCACAGAAGTTGCACTCCAGATGTCCGTGGCGCAGGTGCCATATAAGAGGGAGGTTGCGCAGGGGCATGTTTTGGAATGCGGTGGTGTAAACTGTAGACTGGAGGATTTAGGGGGTTTTTAGGGGTTTGGAGCTTTGATCTGGCACTACAAAGGTTAACCACAGAGTCCAGAGGTCATTTCGAGCTTTAGATGCTTCTGGGGCAGGCATGTTTGGGTCTTGTCGTTCAGGGCATGTGGGCTAGGGCCGCTAGGGAGTGTCAGGTTTTGGGTTTTGCTAGAGGAGTTGTTTACAGTGGCGCTTGAAATTTGAGGTTCAAGGGGCAAGCGTTGCTTAGGATATATAATATTATAGGGTTACTGGCCTGGATCACCTTCATATGAGTCTTATTCGTCTAACGTAGCAGCATGCTTGATTGTTCGTCCTGTGTATGTCGCATTTTTTGACAGTTATAATCACATGTTCACAGTCATTCAGTAAAAATTGGCGTAGGCCCATCCGAGGCGTGGCCGTAGGCCGTAGGCGTAGGTGTAGGTGCAGGGGAAGGCTACTATAGGCCAGACAGGCGGTCATAGGCGGTAGGCGTAGGTGTAGGTGACTTCTGTTCTCATGGAGCTACAGAAATACAAATTGCCATTCGCGGTGCCGCCGGTGCCGGCGAACAGTGTGTTGGTGGCGTGGGGCGCTGAGCACAAGTACATCGTGGGCGACAGTGCCTAGGTTTAAAAAAACGGTCAATTTTTTTAGTGTCAAACATAAATTGCATGGTTTATAAGGTACTAAATAATAAGCGTTGTAAACAGAAGTGAGAAATGCTCTCTCGACACACCTTAGTGTCGAGGATCCGGCGGAGGCGTTGGCGAGAAGGGGCGGGACATGATGGCGGGGTTCTATTACGGCAAGTTCCCACGCCATGTTCACTACACAATCGATGTGAGGAACATGATGAGGGATCCGGCGGAGGGGCAGGCGGAGGGGCAGGCGGAGGGGCAGCGGCGCGGGCGGTTCAAAAAGGTGCAAGGAGACTTGGCTGTTCTAGTTGTATTTGACCCTAGGCGCGTTTGAAGCATTATTAATAAACCAAGCTGTATATTTTAGGGTTATTGAAGACCCCTTGCCCTCCCAGGCGAATGGCACCCGGCGAACAACCAAGATTTTTTGCTGGCGATGATGGGCGAACTCGGCTTTGCGAAGGCATTGGCGTCGGTGGTGGGGGCTGTGTACACATATTTGCAGGCGCAGGCGAGTGACACGATGCAGTCACGGCCATTGTGCGTGCAGCTGGTCTGCATCTTGACTCAATAATATGTATTCAGGAAAATTGCGAGTGACATATTTTTAAAAGGCACGGTTGCGTTTTTGGTTTTGTCCTCCCAGATGGTTTAACTAATTCATACCCTTGCAAGTAATTTTTCTTCATACCCGCTTATGAACAAATGTAAGCATTTAATATTCAATCGAATAAACCATACTAGCAGTATGAAGTGTTAAGTAGAATCCTTGTACCAGGTTCCCAAGGCCTGCACAGATCTGCGGCGGTGGCGGTGCTGACGGCGCTGGTGTTCAACTTCGAATTCGAGCTGCCAAGTCATGACGGCTTGTTTCAGGCGCAGGCGTATCCGAAGGGGTCGAGCGTCACTGGCGACGTTTGCATCGACGACAATGCGGCGAAGCGTATCAAGGAGCTCGTGGCCAGCGTGGGTCGGATGCTGAAGTACACCCAGGCGCCGGCGCCGGCGACGCCACCGGCGACGCCACCGTCGGCGCACACCAGCACTGCAGCTGGGTCGGCGCAGGCGCCACCAGGTTTGCAGGACCAGGCATGGGATGCTGTGCTTCTTTTTCTGTAGGATTTGATGCGGTTTGTCAATAACCATCTAAGACTACTGGGATAGTCAAAGAAGTCTTGATGTAGTCACTTGTTTCATTGATTGAATTGTGGCAGGTGCGAGCACAGGTGCTGAAGCACGCGCCGGCGCTTTGTGACCAGTTTGCCGCGTTTAAGGTGGACAAACGCGTGTGGGTGGTTCCCAGGCTTTTGATTTGCTATCCTGAACCCACACCTTTAGACCCCTCATTCCTGTAGCCCTCAACCCTGAACCACAAATCGCAAACCTAGCTATAACTTAGTACCCTAAAGACGTTGCACAAGAATACACTTGGGTCCTATACCGAGAACGCGTCGGCGTTGGTGAGCATGGACGGCGGTGTGTCGAAGGCGCAGGAGATTGTTGGGTGGCTCGATAGCAGCTTGCCTGCTATTACAAACAAATAATACTAAAACCAACCCCTTTTAAAAACACGCATACAAAACACAGTCTTGTCAGTAGTAACTCAAAGCCCAAACCTTCAACTCACTCAGGAATGCTCCATAGCAGTCGTCCTCCAGCCTGGCGCAATCCGTCAGCAATGATAACTGCTGCCATCAATGAACGGATTGACATGCTGAAAAATCGGAGCTTCTTGGCTGAAGGTAGCCTAGTAGTTCATTGTAGTAAGAAGTGTCCGTCGCATTGTAGTTCAAATTTATTTTTATTGTTGATTCGCTGGGTCTTCGTACTCCGAGCACACAATCCCACTCAGGTTGGAACCGGCATGAGCAGAGTTGGAGTGGCAACCATGATGACGATGGTTGGCGTTGGCGTGATGATTATTACCGCCGGCGTGGTCGTCCCGAAGGCGGCCACTATGAGGACTATATGTTTATCAACATGGTAACTGGGTTTACGACTACGTGCACTTGCACTTGTCGTCACATTGTAAGAAACATATTACATTCATGTGTCTATTATCAGTGTCTTTTTTAACAAATATGCACATATACATATACATATATATATAACATATACATATTATATGTGTATATGTAAATGATAAGTAGGTTGTCTTCCCAGGACCATGGTGATGGCGCAGGCGCTGGGCATGGTGGGCATGAGCGCAGGCGGTCCCGCTCTCGCGACTCTCGCGACAAGGGGCGAACGCGAAGGCGCTGGCGCAGCCCGTCGTCAGACTCACGGTGACTCTGGCGATGTCCCATACAACTGCGGCCGGCCGCAGTGAGTCTTCAAAAGATTTGAAAGCATCGGGGTTAGATGAAAGACTATCATTGGAAGGCTTTTGTGCTAGGGACTCGGGCGTTCGACTTTGGCGGGGTGTTGCCGGCTTTAATTTTCAAAGTAACATATCCGCAAAGCCATCCCTCTTAAAGATACGTCACGTCCTCAACACAACCGAACCCCCAAACCCTACACCCCCCTTGTCAAGCTTGCCTCTGAACCCTGCAGCCCACAGCACAACCCCCAAAACACGAACCCCGAAGTGCAAGTCCAACCACACCCACGCCCGCCAGTCCCCAAAACCAACACCCCATCCAAGCAGCGCTAAGCCCGTTGAAACCTAGATCCCGATCTTTCCCCGATGCAGGTGCTGTGGCGCTGGCGAAGCAAGTGAGTCGTCCACAAATGTGGATTGGCATCGCCACATGTGCGTCAGCCCATAAAGTTCGATGTGACACGGGTATGTGAGTACGAGGTTACATGTTGCGGTGATGTGCATAGCAGCTCTAATGGATATTCGGAACTATGCCGCAGCCGGAAGCAAACGTGAAGCGCGAAAACCCTTGTATATAGAGCACACTGAGTTTCGCTCGCGTAAAAAGCGGGTGTCAAGTTCAGATTCAGGTTCTTGTTGGTAGCCGGGATGAGCGGGTCAAGTTTCAGGGTATGTTTACACGGGATTGTTGTGTTTGGCGTTTGGGATCCCTTGTTACTGCAAGCACTATATGTAAGGCCCAAACTTGCCTGCATCAGGCTATATTATGTATACAGCAGTTAAAACAGCAAAAACCACTAAAATTTTTCGCCAGGGTCGAAAGCAACACCTAGGCTTTAGAATAGGGTTCTGTGGTGGCTCGGACATACGTCTGAAGCGAACAAAGCTTTAGAATAGGGTTATAGGGCCCATTATAGTATAAGAAGCTGTTAAGGAACCCCTAACATAGTGTAGGTAATTATTGAGGCCCCTTGTTTTAAGCCCTAAATAAACCGAAGCCGAACCCAGGTCTGAAACACACGATACTGCACCGCAAGACCTACTTTGCTGAATCAGGGCCCTCCATAATAATGGGAGTTTCCGAACATTAGGGTACCTTCAAAACGAAACATCCTACTTGTAGTACTATGGGGACTATTTTAGGGTCTTTTCTGGGAGTTTCCGAACATTAGGGTACCTTAAACAAGAAACATCCTAGTACTTAGGGGACTATTTTAGGGATTTGTTTTATGGGGGTCTCCGAACATTAGGGTACCTAAAGAAAGACACATCCTAGTACTTAGGGGGACAATATCAGGGTCCCCTTGTCTCGGAAACTCCCATATGAAGCCCGAGGCGTAGCCAGAGTTTGGCATGTGCTTTCATAAGCCTCCAGCCCTAAAGTTGAACTTCAATCCTTCATTCGTAGGGCCCTGAAGTAGCTATCTTTTCGGTTGACATTTTCTGTTGCAGCCCTTAGGCAAGTATGTGATGTTTCCTTACACAAAGGTATATAAGGTGTGAACCTACTAGAAAAAGTCACAGACTGCAGGAACGACTGCAGTTCAGTCGACCATTCCCTTCTCATATTTACCACTGTTCCCTAAACCCTAAACCTACATCCCAAGCCGTTGGACTGTCTCCCGAATGGTTCTATAGCCCCCTTAGGAGTTATTTCTTTGCATTTTTTGTTCATATAAAACCCAAGAGAATATTAAACATAGTATGTTTTTATTATGGTTCTAAGGGGGGTTATAGTAACCCTAAACCCTAAACCCTAAACCCTAAACGGTTATAGGGTTTGGGGAGCTTCGGGGCTCAGGCTGCGGGCCGTTTGTCGGAGTTGCCGTGGCAACGGAGCAGTGGGGTCGGAGACCCCCAGGCCCTGACGACCCTAGACCTTCCAAAATCCCTTAATTAAGGAATATACCTTAAATCATAGTAGGATCCCTAATATGATTTAAGGTATAATCCTTAATTAGGGGATTTTGGAAGGTCTGGGGAGGACGAGGATGATGGATGCGCCGACACGCCGCTATCGCAAAGATACTGGTGATGGAGGCCAGAACGGGTTTTGGAAGGTCTGGGACGAGCCTGAGGACGGCTGCGCGGGCGATGACAGCTCGTCTGGCGGGGTGCGAACATGGGAGTTTCCGAAAATAGAGGACCCTAATAGAGTACCCTAGGATCCGTATTATAAGGGCCCGAAACAAGGTACCCCTAATCTTCGGAAACTCCCACATGGGTGATGGATGGTGCGAGGAGCTTATGGCGGTTTACCCGAATCATCCATCCCTGCAACCTGGCTGAGGAGCCACACACAGCCACACACACACTCACACACACACACACACACAGCAGTTCAGCAACAGCAGCTCAACACAGCACAACACAGAGTGCAGCACAAAAAGCAGCAGCTGATGCACCACGAGTGTCACACAACGAGGGGTGAGGTTTCAGAGGGAGTGCTTGGGGTCGGTGGGTTGTAGATTTTCGGGACCCAGAAAGCACATAAGCATAAGCATTTTGTAGGGATATCCCCACCTTGTTGGGCTTCATTATAAGGGGGTTTACATGGGAGATCTGATGATGGGATGACCCTTTCTGGCATACTTCTCGCCTTTACTGGGTCCCTTAAGCTTGTAAGCAAAATCACCGAAGCGGAAGCCATAAAGCTCTAAGCAAAATCTTACGCCCTCAACCCTAAAGACCCCCACACCCTTTGCCCTGACATCCCCAATGCGCAGGGTCGTCCTTTCTGCGAGTCTCTTCGTCGCATTCCTCGTGGCCACACAGCTTTCAGCAACCCGCCGAAATAGCTGTCTTGCGCAGAAGGGATTTTATGGGCTTCTATAATTATAACGACCTTACAAGGTTTCCGGGTTCGTGAGGGCTTTGTGTCGGGCTTCTCGGGTTTAGGGGCCCCTAAATTGAAAACCCTAAACCTAAACCCTTCTCTTCCCCTTCTTGGGCATCCTTAACTTGGGAATCCTAAACCCTAAACCCTAAACCCTAAACCTTCTATTCAAGGGTAGGTGTCCATAATTTGGACCCTTCTCTTCTGAGACTTCGCAGAGGTATCTGTTTCGGGGTGTGGAGCCTGAATCCTGAAGCCGAAAGCTGGTCTGCAGAGTTTAGGGTTTCCTTAGGGCTACTTAGAAATATTTTATAACTTTTGGGAATATGATCCCTAAGAAACAGCTAAAATTATAACTTTTGCTGGGGTTCTACGTTCAGTATAGCTTCGCTCTGTTTAGAGTTTACCTATAGTCTCCATTGTAGTTCCCTTTTTTGGTTATCCAGTTTTATGGTTAGGATCCTATAATAGAGATTTTGGTTAACCAAAAAAGGAACTACAATGGAGACTATAGGTAGGGTTTGGTCGGTTTAGGGTGTAGGGTTTAGGTTTCGGTGAGGTGCCTCA
>CAJNDT010000816.1:0-45000 GCA_905221615.1 Symbiodinium sp. CCMP2592 | reverse complement strand
CTTGTTGCGTACTTCTTACATCCCCTGAGCCTCTGGTGCCCCATGCATGCAAGACAGCGAAACATAAGATAACATTTTAAAGCCTCAAAACCCGAAAGCACTAAGGCCAGAGCCTAAGCCCTAAGTGCCAGAAGCTGAGATGGAGTAGAGAGGAGCCCAGTAAAGCTTACCTCAAAGAGCTTACTGTTCTAGGGGTCTGAAGAAATTGCCTATATATAGACTATTTTGGGGGCTCCTTTCTATAATTATGGTATATTAGGCCCCAAAAGCCTATTCTAATTATTAGGGCCCCTAAATCATGATACTATTTTGGGGGTTCCTTTTCTATAATGATGGTATATTGGGCCCCAATAGCCTATTCTAATTATTAGTATTATTATGATTATTAAAAATTATTATTACTACTATTATTATTATTATCATCATTATTATTAAGGCCTCTATATCATGATCTGCAAAGGTTCCCCGGCCTGCTAACGACTTTGCACTTTAGCTGTGTGCCGGTGGCCTGCGCCGTGCCGCGTGGTGAGAAGATGAACATACCCTAAGGGTCCATGTACCCATATAGAGATACATGAGCCCCAAAGTACCTATATAGGGACTACATTAAGGCCAATGTATATACTATATGAGTACATGGACCCTTAGGGATATGGGTAGTTCTCCACATGCAGAAGGTCCTTTTTAGGGTCCTTTCTATAAGGGTGCCGCACTATTTTGAGGATTTAAGAAGGGTCCCTTTTAGTATCTTTGGGAACCTAAACAGGGACCCTGATTTTGAGAACTTCCCATATGGAGCTGCGACATCGGGTTGGTAGGCTTCAGGTTTAGAAGTTTATGGAGCAGGCTAGAGACTGGATTTACTTCCACCGTTTAAGGCTTCCATCCACACTGGTCGAGATCTGACATGTAACACCAAACAGGCCTGCAACTTTTCAGTTTCCAGGCTCTTCATCCCACCAAGCAGACAGGGGCTGATAAGAGTTTCGACGGCGCTCAGGCCAATCAGCTTAGTCCTAAACCCTGAATCCCTAAACCTCTAAACCCCTAAACCCCTACACCCTAAACCCTACACCCGGGCTTTGTTAAAGCCAGGCCAACACGGCCAGGCCAGACGCCTCACATCTCCAGAAGCCACAGCTAAAAGCCGATGCGACTTCTACCCCGCCGGGGCTTCAACATGCTGTTAGGCTTTAGGGCTTGGGGTTCAAGGCCTTTAGGGTTTAGGCTTTAGGGCTTGGGGTTCAAGGCCTTTAGGGTTTAAGATCTAGGGCTTAGGGTTTAGGCCTTTAGGCTTCGGGCCTTTTAGGGTTGAGGATTTAGTTCTTATAAGGGTTCAGGTTGTTTGGGGCTTATAGGATTTAGGGCTTGGAGTTTAGGTCCTTGAGGGTTTAGGATTTAGAGTAAGCATCCCTGCCTCCTGCAGCCCGAAAGAGACTCCACTGAGCTGCGATTATAGGTAGTGATATTAGGCAGACCCCTTAAAGCGTACCCCTTCCGAACCCTACTTCTGGCTCTCTTAAAAGGGGCCTTATTGAGAGGGCCTATATATGTCCAAGGGTCCCCCTAATCCTAACTCACAGATTAGGTGCTGGATCAAACAGTGTCGGGATTCCCTACACATTACTCTTAAGGATTGAGGCTATGGGCTTTCCAACTTTCGGGCTTCTGCTGTAGGTACTTTCGGGTTTCGGATTTAAAGTAAGCATCCCTGCCTCCTGCAGCTCGAAAGAGTTTCCACTGAGCTGCGATTACAGTAAACCCTAGAAAGTTGGAAACCGGATTAAGGCCAAATAGTGCTGGGATTCCCTATACATTACTCTTAAGGATTGACCCTAAACCCTAAACCCTAAACCCTAAACCCTAAACCCTAAACCCTAAACCCTAAACCGTTATGGGGTTTCCAACTGTTGGTCTTCTAGTGTAGGTACTGGATCTGGATGGGCGAGCCTTTGAAGATCCTGCCTTGCTCCATCCCACCCAGACGTTGGATGCGGCCCCTCGGCTCTCTCAAAGGCTTTTCTGTGAGGAGCTTAAGTAGAATTTGCACTTTCAGAAGCCTGGTGCCCGATAAGTATGGGTCCTATCTTTTTTGAAATAATAAGCTGCAGTTTCAGAAGGGTTATGCCAAAGAAGTATGGGTCGAAACATAGGCCTATCTTGTTGGAGGGGTTTGGGGTGACAGGTTGGGCTTGAGAACTTCGAGGTCAGGGATCAAGGATCAGGCAAGTTGAACGTTGATCTTCAGGGCTGAAGGTGAGGCCGTAATTCTGCAGGGCTCATATTAAGCAGTAGCAATTGTTCCTTAATTATACCCATATGTGCAAGACCCTATCTTATTCAAGTAGTCTTTGTCCATGATGTTTGGTGCCTAAGGGAAATCGGTCCTTTCAGCAGGAGTACTGGGATCCGTCGGGCCGTAGTGATGGAGGAACGTTTGGGGTTCGGTTTAGGGTTTAGGGTCTGGTGTGGTTTAGGGTGAGTTATCACAATTAACTGATAAGGGTCCAAGTAGGCGACTGTGTATACAGACAGGCAGGCAGGCAGGTTGAACCATACTTGATCCCAAAGTAAAGGCGATATGAGTGCTTGAGCACGTCGCAGGGTACCCTAAACCTAAAGCCCCCAAAACCCCAAACCCTTCAGCCCGAAGCCCCAATCCCCAAAGCCCTGAACCCAAAGCTTGCAGCCAATCGAGCACCCGAGGACGGTCGTCCCTGTGGCTGTCAGCCAACCCATCTCTGTCCCTCGGCATGACAATTACAAACTTAAGCTGTTTGCCCTGCGGTATCTTCCAGGAATTTTTCGGCCGGAAAATCGCCATGTCGTACCTTTGCGTGCAGCGGGATTCTTAGTATGATTGAAAGATATTAAAAAGTATATGCTCCTTAGTCAAGGGTTTTCGGAGTCCTCGGCTGTATATAGACCCTAAGCCTCACACCCATTGTGAGGACTGGTGTTTGGCTCTTGGGCTTCGTAAGATCTTGGAATCCCTCGGTCTGTACATCCCTAAGGGTCCAGGTGCCTGCCTTAGAGAGGAGGGCCTTTGGGATTGTAGAATGGAGTTCAGAATGATACAATCATATGATGTAAGACTTAGTATAATCGTATGTAAGTATAGTATACGTATAACATACAGGAGTGTCGCATGACAGAACATGCGATCCTGTTTGGAAACCACGTAGCTATACAGGAACTGCTTCAAGGCCGAAGATACAGACGACCACACGGGACTAGGCGGTATAGGGCTACGATCTCTGGACCATCATCACCGAGCCAAAACTGCAACCAGAAAAGATTTGCTAAGAAGTGAAATTCGGCGACTGAGTCAGAAGTGTAAGAGGGAGAGCTCGACGCCAAGGTTACACTTTTAGAGTTTAGGGGCTTGCGTGAGCAGAGCTCCTGCCGAATCCTATGGCTGCTGATGTTCATCTCTGGAAGGTTTTCGTTGTCATGCTGTGCTATCACGTGTAGGTGTTCGCATTTGACTAGCCTGTGTTCGCTTCTGACTACCCTAAACCCCTAAACTCTATACCCTAAACGCTAAACCCTATACCCTAGACCCTAAACACTATACCCTAAACCTTAAAATCCTAAACCCTTAGAAGCCTTCAGGCTTCGGCAGGTTCACTGTGAATGGCCTTGTCTCTTGATGCTCAGGGCTGCAAGGTTCCCTGGGCTGTGGGTCAAGGCGCTGGAGCATCCATTGCCCTAAGGGTCCATGTACTCATATAGAGATACATGAGCCCCAAAGTACCTATATAGGGACTACATTAAGGCCAATGTATGTACTCTATGAGTCTATGAGTACATGGACCCTTTAGTGTTATGCAACGAATGCCTACAAAACTGGCTCGCAACATCCTAAACGTGTCACTATAAACCCTGCAAGCCCAAGATTGCGGGATTCAGTGTGCACCCTCCTTGCTACGAGTTCGAACAAGCTCACGTCTGGCAAAATAGTAGGGCCGTTATAAGAGGATTTTCATGGGTGCTATAGTTTTACGGGCATGTTGTAAGGCGAAGGGGTATAGGCCAGGGCTTCAGGGGGAATTACTAACGGTGAGACTTGATCAAAGTAGTCATGGAACCAGCTTGACGATCAGAGTTCGTAAGTTTGATCGCAGCTCAACCTGGTACGTACTAGCCAGTGTGCACATCCCCAAGTTCCCAGCGATTCTGGCTTTAGTTCTCTGGAGGCAGTAGCCGCGATTTGTGGTTTCGGGCGTTTGATCGCCGGATTTAAGCCTGAGGGCTTGCAACCCGAGGGTCCTGCGAAACGCCCACTAAGAAGCTCTCCCGCCATGGTGGTTTAGGGGTTTAGGGTCTAAAGTTCAAGGTTTAGGGTTTAGGGGTTTAGGGTTTAAGGGTCTGGGGTTCAGGGTCTAGGGTTAGGGTTTAGGGTCAATGGCAACCACCAGGTTGTCCTCAACAACAAGGCGATGGTGTACGCTGGGGCGGGCGTTTGCGCTGTCATCGGCCGCCCGAGCTGTTTGGAAGCTTTTTCCGTAAGGGACTGAGGCCCTAAACAAGGTGCTAAACTCGAAGAGGAAGCTCCCCGAGCCCAGAGCATGTACTGGTTTGGGCACTCGTACCCTTAAGATATTGTGTTTAGAGTTTAGATATGCCTTCAGTGCTTCGCCGAGAGTCCTTGAAAGTGCAGAGCTTAGCTTTAATCAAAAAGAGTCAGGGTTCACGGTTTAAGTTTTAGGTGTTTAGGGAGTTTTCGGTTTGGGATTTTACCAATCCGGAACGAAGTGTGCGAAAAGGATCACAAAAGTTATGCAACTGGAGGACAGGCGATGTGCTGCCCGACCCGGTTCCTGAAGACATCAAGCCACAGGGGCCAAGAAGCCTAGGACCCAGAGTAGGGCCTTATTCCCTTTTCTCTGGTTCAGGTTCCCTTTTCACCGCCTTTAAGCCAAAACGGGCACCCTTTTTTATCCCTAGGTTACTCTTAGGTCTAGAAGCAGAAGAGAGATGTGCAAGTGCCATGAGAGTCGAAACTGTGTGCATCAAGCACAGTTCAGAGCGAAGGATCTAGCCGAACATGTGGCTCTTCTGGTAAAGAAAGGGCATCACAATACCAAGAATGGCAATAGGAACAATAGTCCTCATCCTCATAACCATAATGATAATATCGAAAAATAGTGATTACCACTAATAATTAAGCATAATAGTACTAATAATTTAGTACGGTTTATAGGGACCATCGTTTTTGGTCGTAGTGATATTAGTAACCATGATAGGCAGCTCTCGCGCGGTGACCTCGAGGTACATTGTCGCCTGTCTGCACGGCGCTCATCTCGAACTGCTGTGGGCGAAGCCTGACGGTGGCCGGCTCGGATGACGGGTTTAGGGTTCAGGGTTTCCCTAAGCCCTAAACCCATGTTCGGGTGAGGCATCGGCTCCGTTTCGTGTGCGAAGCCCTGAGCTCTGTGATTCTTGGTCGAAGCTTCGAATCACAGTCCCTGCACTCGGAATAGTTTGAAGTCTGTGGGCTAAGGGTTTACGACTTTTGGTTTAGGGGTGTTTGGTTTAATCAGTCTACAGGGAGAGTCGCCCTGCACCCTTGCAAGGGGTTTAAGTCTTCGAGGGCTTCGGGACGGACAGCCATCGGGTCCCAGCCAGTCCTCGTATATGTCAGGGTTCCTATAGTCTCTTTAGGATTTTTTTAATTTTCGTCCATATAAAACCCAAGAGAATCCTGAAAATATTAAAATGTTTATCGTTCTAAGGGGGGGTATATGTTCAGAGTTTAGGGGTTTAGGAGTTCGGGGGCCTTACTCGAACGGTGCAACCCAGAGGCTCGAATGGCTCGCACTCTTAGATGCCTGGCCTCCCAAAGCGACTAGATTCTATCAGGCGGGTGTCTGCCAACCGGTGGACCCCCAAACCCTTAAGCCTGAACCCTCATTCACATTGCTGCGCAAACTTGCGCGAGCATTGGGAAGGCAAGGCTGTGGATGCTACAACTACGAGAAGATGGGTCGCTAAACCTAAAGGATTAAAGGGTCTATGATCTGCAGTTCTGGGGTAAACCTTAACCCTAAACCCTAAGCCCTTTAAGCCTTATACGCGACGCCAAGGTCCGTTCATGGCTGGGTGTGTTCGTTGCCTTTGTGGGGGCAGCCATTATCTCCTGGGGAGAGATCACGCAGGCTGGCTATCATGATCATAGCTGATGGGTTTAGGGTTTAGGTGCCGCGGCTGACGCATTCATGGTAGCTAAATTACATATAATTACATGAACGCCTGCTACCTCTGCTGCAGCGACTAGTCCACCACCACCACCACTACCACCACCACCACCACCACCACCACCACCACCACCACCACCACTGGGATTGCTGTGCACGTAGATAGTTGATGTCTTCGTCTCCCACTCTAGGATAGCATTTAGGATTTCTGGTGCATCAGGGGGGGGGGTTGGAGAGTCGATTCCTACAGATAGCCCCAGTATAGTTCCCTGGAAGTATTGTAACCCCTGTAAATTATCTTCTTGTTTTCTTTCACCCTAAACCACCAACTATAACAAGGCTTAGGTATAACAACGAACCGGGCTCAGGGTTTAACCCCTAAACCCTAAGCCCCGGTCTTCAGGATTCGGGTTGAGTCGACCAGGGTTTAGGGCGTGGGATTAGGGGTTTAGGGGCTTAAGGGTTGAGGGGTTAGGGGTTTAGGGTTTAGTGGCTCTAGACTGAAAAGTCGTACAGCCATGGAGAAGGATAAATATCTGCCGTACGAGTTTCCAACCCTGAATATTTTTAGTGCCTGTATCCCTTCATACTCATCGTCCATCCATATGTATATATATATATATGTATATATATATATATATAGAGAGAGAGAGAGAGAGAGAGAGAGAGAGAGTTGCGCTGCGCTTCAACATGTAGCAAAATCCGATTCTGAGCATGGGGGGCAGCCGATCTATGTCAAGGCCCTTCAGGCCTGCCCATGTGAAACCTTCTGCCGGCCGCAACATCATTAACCCTCCGATCCCGAAACACAAACCAACACACACACTCATAGTAGACCTTTTCACCTCGGCTCAATGACCAGCCACCTAATATTTGGGGGGTTTAGAGAGTTTATGCCCCGCGCACCCCCTCCTCCCGAAAACATCAATCCAGACTTAAATCCCTGAAGCCTTCGAATGAAAAAAAGATGAAGCCTTCGAATGCCCTGAACCATAAACATCCGTTCCACAACCCCTGAACCCAACCCTTCAAGGAGCCTTTGTTGAAACTCTTACAGGGACCCTTTTCGGAATCCGTGCCATCCCCGTCAACCCCTGAAGTCCGAAACTTACTAGCATCTGATCCAAGAAGAGAGGACGGCCCTCAACACACGCAGAACAACCCAAGCATCATGGTTTCGTGTTTTTGAGGGTGGAGCATTTAGGGTCCAACTGGACACCTAAATACTCATTGGATGGACAGGTCTGGCAAAGCAAGTAAACAGGAACCTGAAAGAAACCAGAAACAAAGCTTTAACACCACCGTTTTGCAGCTTTTCTTCAGCTTTGCATTAGCTATTTTTTCGAGGTTGATTTCATGTTTTTTTTACTCTGATGCTTCAGTCCTCTCCCTGCAGAGTAGGTTATAAACAATCAGCTATAAACCACACCCAGAGGGGTCCCTTCTTTGAGCACCGAGGTTGGTGATGTCCAGGGCAATTCTCGCGTACTTCAGGCCAGTAGGGGTTTTTGGTGCAGGGAAAGAGGGTTTCGGTTTGGAGCTTAGGATGTTTGTTTTTGTTTGAAGATGTTTTTCCGGCTTGGTCGAGATTCCACTATTTTTTGGATGGCGGTTTCGGCTTGAAGTTTAGGTTTTCGGGTTGGGGGTTTCTGGTGGATGAGGCTTTCGGCTTGGAGTTTCGGGTTCAGGGGGCTTGTTGGTGGGAATAGTGATCAGGGTTTCGACCTGGATTTTACGGCATTGTTTCTGTGTTTCGGCTTGAATGTTAGGCTTGCGGCTTGAAGTCGAGGAGGGTTTGGCTTGAGTTTACTAGGATTTTTGCAAGTTGAAGTTTACAGTAGTGCAGCTTGCGGTGTTCGTATTGATTTAGGGCTTCGGGGGCTAAGCGGATTGATGAGTTCTGTTGGATTCAGAGCTTCGGGTTAAGGATTCAGGGGTTTGCGGCTGGGCGGTCTTAGAGATGGCATCAGCAATCCGGCAGAACCTGCCGGAACACCACGCCTCCTTTTGCGACAGCTTTCTAGACATCCTATAGAGCCAAACACCACACGACTGACCAGATGGCAAGTAGACTGTAGAACCACATGTACATGCTTGGGTCTGGGCAGATACACAGGCAGCCAATATACTGAGACATTATACAACGATAGTAACGGTAGTACAGCCCCTGTGGAAGCGCGGCATGTCTTACAGCACATGTGGAACCATGCGAATGCCGTATATAATCACCACAGAGCCCGATAAGATAGTCAGACAGCTCCACGTATTGGAGATGCAGGACTAATCTTGAATTGGGGTGGCAACAATTACCAGTACTGTGCGCTTAAAGGTAGCCATCGTATGATGTGCGTACAGGCTATTCGGAATTGTCAGCAGCAGGCCTTGTCATTACGTATTGACAAAGAAGCAAAGAACCTTGTCAAGCCCAGTGCAGGGCCTGGTGTATGCCTTTGCGTCACTCACGGGCCGCTGTGCGCAGCTCGCCCGGGTCGTTGTGGCAATGACAAGCACACAGCAACATGTACGTAGCATATATGTGGTTCAATCAGTCCTTCGTTGGTGATTTTTTGCTTGATGCGTAAGAGGCCCCCAAAAGCCCTGAAGCAAGAAGTGCTTGGTCATCATTAGTGGTTGAGAAGACTACAACATGCACCAAAGCCGAGGGTTCCTAGAGCCTCAGGGGCCCCAAGCCCTGAAACCCTAAACCCTGAACTCCAAACCCTAAGCCCTAAACCCCTAAACCCTAAACCCCTCAACCCCAAACCCCTAAACCCCTAAACCTTAAACCCCTAAACCCTCAGCCCTAAACCCCTAAACCCTAAACCCCTAAACCCTCAGCCCTAAACCCCTAAACCCTAAACCCTAAACCCTGAACTCTAAGCCCTAAACCCTAAACCCCTAAACCCTAAACCCCTAAACCCTGAACTCTAAGACTGGAGCCTCCTCAGTCTTCAGGGATCCAGCTTCGGCCTGCGAGTCTGCGGACCTCTAGAGTACCGCAGTAAGCTTTGGCCTTAGAAGCCCCTATGGGTGGTTGTCAAAATGAGGGTCCCTTAGTGGGTCCTCAATATATATATATATATATATATATACACATATATATATATATATATATATATTACGGCACCTAATATTTAGGGTACCCGAAAAGGGACCCTAATTTTGACAACCACCCCTATTCAGCAACCCCATAGGAGCCAAGGGTTTATAGGGTTTAGAGTCTACTACGCAGGCACATGACATCATGAACCTGCAGGGTTGTATAGGCAGCAGCGAATCGCCGAAACTCGGAAAGCGAGCACTAGCCTCTGAAGCCTCTGCCGCTTAGGAAAATCGTGATTCTGGATTACATGCTGGTGCCTCCGTTCAAGTTATGGTCTGGGACAGTTCGTACACCCAAGCATCCCAACGATCGAATCTTGAATTTCAGACCATGTCTTCAACGAATCTTCGCTATGCCCTAAACCCCAAGCCCGCAACTTGGACCGCGTCGACTCTTGAACTTACACTCTCAGCCATAAGCCTCGATCCGTGTAGGCGTTGAATCTCAATGCTTGACCCTCAACTGGTGGCCCGATAATCTGGGCCCAAACCTCGAACCCAAGTTCATCCGAAAACGAATCGATAGAGGGGGTAGGCGCAATCAGTGTTTCCATCCGTGTCGTTCTGACAAAGGTTACTGACTGTCATGCTCTCATTCTCAGAGGGTTGGAGCGTGGGGGGCGGGGGGGTGGGGGGTGGGGGGCTGCGTGCTTTCTTCCAGCATCTGTGGAACTCCTAGCTGGGCAGTTTCATGTAGACTCATGCTTCTTCTACGGCCCTTCCATGCCTGCACAACACCTATAGCAGGTATCTTACAATTGTCCGAATTATGTGATTGCGAAACTCAGCTCAAGTTACATATAAACCCGAATTCCTAAACCTCCATCTCTGAACCCTAAACCTCAAAGAAGAATCCAACTCTTAACCTTCGATAAGAGAGGCGAAGCTTGGATTGCAAATGCGATGGAAATTGAGCGTTTCTTCATGCCGTAAAGGATCGAGTCCAGTCTTAGTCTGGTCTAGTCTAGCCTAAGAGTATAGACGATATAGTATAGCATAGTATCGTATAGGATCGGGTATAGTATAGCGAAGCAAAGTATAGCATAGTCTGGTTTCGTTTAGTCTCGCCCAGTTTCGTCTATTGAAATTTAGCGGGGTATGATCAGCGTTTGTTTAATTTGGGGTTTACGGTTTTAAGAGTTTTCGAAGGATCACGGGACATGGTACATCATAGTTCTTTAGTAATCTGAGGGGTGCATAACGAAACGGATGATGAACCAACTCGCTAAGTCCCCCGGTCCTTTATAGTCCCCACACCCCAAACCTCCTATAGCAACCCTGATTGAACCCAGAGCCTTTACCCGTAGACTCCATAGTAGTTCCATTTGGGGATTACCTTAGTGTCCTAAATATGAACCCCAAAAAGGAACTACTACTGTGTACCATAAACTATGGGAAGAATGGTACATTCCTGGCAATTGGTAATGCAGGATTTATATCATCAGCCGTATGGAGCCTATGGTTATGAACATCCTGGTCCTTTACAGTAAACCCCATAAAGTTGGAAAACGGATTAAGGCCAAATAGTGCGGGGATTCCCTATCCATTACTCTAAAGGATTGAGGCTATGAGGTTTCCAACTTGTGGCCTTCTACTGTACACCCTTGAGGCCCCTTTGGCCTACAGCCGCGAGGTGCGGGATGAGGAGGAGCCCTGCATCACTCCCTGAGTTATTTTTTTGTGATATATTATACGTAGACGTATAGATAAGTATATTAATATACATGTTTTGCAGTGTTGTTTACATCCAATGTCCCAGTTTCTTTGGCGTGTTAAGGTTAATCGCCTATCAGGTCCAGGGTCTACCAAAAGTCTCCATTGTAGTTACTTTTTTGGTTAGCCAGTTTTATGGTTAGGATCCTATAATAGAGATTTTGGTTAACCCAAAAAAAGGAACTACAATGGAGACTCTAGGTAGGGTGGAGGAAAAAGTATTTCAGGAGCCACAGTTACATCTCACCGTCCATTCCATGCGGGAGTTGTTCCTCCTATGAAAGGCCACCCTAAACCCTAAACCCCTGCACCCTAAAGGATGCAGTTGGGATTCAATAGGATTTGTGATCGATGGCCTGGGATTTCTTTATCCAGAATCACGATGGCACCTCAGGGTTAGGATTTAGGATGTATGTCTAAACCCCAAATCCTACAGATTGTCATCCGAAAAAACCAAGCACCTGGGCTTTGCATGCTGATGCGTGGATCAGAAAGAGGATTTAGGAGTTTAGGGTTGAGGGTGGCTCCCCCTTCCAAGAAGGCATGCGGCTGCGAAGTAATATGATGACTACATGCGCGCAGACACTGCTCAGCCCGATGCCCTAAACCGATCGCAACCAAGTGTTCATAAGGTTCCTACATGACTGACAGGAGCCGCTCTCCGTCATTCACGTCCTGTCTTTGCCACCCGGCCTTCTTTCTTTGAGCTAGGGACCCAAAAAGCACATCAGCATAAGAGTTTTATGTGGACATCCCTACCTTATTGGGCTTCATTATAAGGGGGGGTTATATGGGATATCCCTATAAACCCTAACCCTAAACTCTAAATCCTAAACCCTAAACCCTAAACCCTAAACTCTAAATCCTAAACCCTAAACCCTAAACCCTAATTTTTGCTTATGTGCCTTTTGGGGGCCCTATTTCCTTGAGGTTTTCAGGCCTTTGGTGTGCCAGGGCTTAGAGCTTTTCTTGATTCAGCTGCTGGGGTTGAAGGTCCCTTTAAGGGTTCCTTAAAGGCACATTATGCCGAATCTCCCTTACCCTAAGGGTCCATGTATTCATATAGTATCCACATGGGCCTTAATGTAGTCCCTATATAGGAATTTCGGGGCTCATGTATCTCTATAGGGGTACATTATCCCCAATTCCCTTATAGAGCCCTTATAGATCATAGGAGTTTTAGGTCTTGCGGGGCTTTTGGGGAGGCTGGGACCGACTCTCTCATCCGAAACACGCTTCAGTGCGACCGGACCAGCCTTCAAGTAAAGCTGTATCTGCCAACTTTCCTAAATCCCACACCTAAACCCCGAAAGTAGGTAAAATAATGGCCCAATATCTATAAAGAGGCCATTCTTCGACATACTCTGGGTGTCCCGGCACAGGCTTAAACTACTCTGTCTCAGCAGGTCTGCGCAGTACCCCCCGTTAAACTTCCCCCGCGAGAAGCCTCATACCTGTTTCACTCCCGACTTCTGAAGTCGAAACAACATCCAAGTAGAGCCCCCATGCAACCTCCCATCCGAGCCACAAAGCTTTATCGACCTTCCGCACCTTTGTTTTTCAAATCCTATAAACCCTGAACCGGAAGCCTGCAACCTGAAACCAAACCCCGAAAGCCGAAACTCTCCATAAACCTTAAAACCCTAAACGCTATAAGCCAAAACCCTAAAACCCGAAACCCTGCGCCCTCAAAACCTTAAACCCTGAACCGAAGCCAAAACCCTCAACTGTGGCGCCCAGAACCTATCCATGGGGGGCCGTCCTAGCGCTGGCGTATGCGCTGGCCTCCGGTGAAAAGCCGATGCCGCGCGACTGGCAGTTTCGGTGTCTTTAACCAGGACCCAGAGTAGGCCCTTATTCCCTTTTTTAGGGTTCAGGTTCCCTTATAAGTACCTTTAAACCAAAAAGGACACCCTTTTTATTCCTAGGTTACTCTTGGGTCTAGTTAAAGGGTTTAGAGTTTGTGGCTTGGGGTTTAGGGAGGATCTGGGTCTTGTGGTTTGAGCTTGAGAGGGTTTGTGTTGGTTTTGTTTGTGATATTTGCAGTTTAGGGCATTGTTTTTTGTTTTATGTATAGTATGTATAGGGTTCAGAGTTTCAGTTCAGTCGGTTTAGACTTGGTGTGTCCGACACGTTCCGCCAAAAGACTCCCGGGCCGTAAATTGTCACGACAGTCTTCCAACATGTTCTCACAGAGGCAGACAAAGATTATGCAACCCTGCATAAAGACTCCAAGCTTTGTCAGCCTCAACACCCTCATGCAAATCATGTCGCCTGTACTCCCTACCTGGACACCCAAAGAATGTAGAACAATGGCATTTTATATTGGGGGGTTACTTCACCTACTTTCGGGGCTTTAGGTAAGCCCTGCCCTTGACCCCAAACCCGAGGAAGCCGACCACCCTGAAACCCCAAGCCCGAAACCCATGCAGGGATGCGTGGCATCAGCTCACTCCGGAGCTGTGTCCTGGCCCGGTCCGAGATTTTCGATTTCAATTTCGGTGTTGCCCTAAACCACCAAAGGCGTTATCGGTAATCGCCGGGATCCGGTTGACAAGTTGACTGGAGTCAACCGCATTCAATCCCGGCCTCCCCCTGCAGACATTTCCCTGGAAATCTGTTGGCTCTCGATATGGGTTTTAAGCCTTAGGGCTTCGTGACTCGGGGGGTTTCAGGTGCCGTACTTATCTCCCGCTACTTGATTCCCATGTCTTTGGTGTAGAAAGGCGATTCCTGTAGCATTTCTGGGTTTTAACCTTGGACCTTGGCCCTTGGCACCTGCATCAGTTAACTGTCCACCCAACCCTTCGAAACCGAAAGCCCTGACCCTAGCGCCTAAACTCTTCTGTAGGACTTAGCACAAATCCTAAATCGCTTCACCCCAGAACCCATCGTTCCCTAACCGCACTAAACACAGCGCCCGAAGAGCTCGAAAGAGCCGATCCTCCTGTTGATGGTATAGATCCTCTTAAGGACCCTGAACTGTGGGAATAATGGTATATTCCGTATTATGAGTAATGAACCGCCCAGCCCCTAAAATATTCTGAAAGTCCCTATAGCCTAAGCCCTCAAACCTAAAAGAAGCCGGTCTAGTGGATTTGCTGAGAAATGCAGCCCTCCCCCCACTCCCCCAACCCTAGACCTTAAACCCAAAGCCCCAAACCTTGTGACCCCACAGGGGGTTCAGGGTTTATAAACCCCAAACCCTATACCCTCCAAAAACAAATGAAACTGTTGATGATAGAAATCCCGCATTCCCCATAATAAGGAATATACCATAATTCCCATAGTTTTCGGGCCCTTAAGGTAAAACTCAGGATTTATATCATCAACCGAAGGACCGGCTTCATCGTCCTGTCTTGCTCCTGTGCTCTTGCACTCAACTTCCTGGGGACCTTTGCTTCGCGGACGCGACGATCTTTGGGGTCGCGGTTTTAGGGCTTTGGGTATTGGGTTTAGGTTTGAAGTTTGAAGTATAAGGTCTCTCTCTCTCTATATATATATATGGTCACCCCCCCCCGTTGACAGACCATCCCCTTCAAAACATCGCTCCCACCGGTGTGTTCGTGCTTTTTCCGGGGTATCGAGTTTGAGCCCTCCGAACGTATCTGTGGAACCACCAAAAGACTCGTTGACAGACCATGCCCTTTCAACTCAGTCGTAGTGCATGGTCTGTGATCGGGGGAGGGGGTACTCAGCTTTCAAAAACTCAATTCCAAAATTTCCAAAATTTCCAAAATTCTCTCCCTTAACTTTCCGGATTTCCAAAATTTCCAAAATTTCCAAAATTTCCAAAATTTCCGAAATTTCCGAAATTTCCAAAATTTCCAAAATTTCCAAAATTTCCAAAACGGCCCGACCTAGTGGACAGGATTTTTCCAAAACATAAGGGCGGACTTTTTGGAAATTTTGGAAATTTTGGAAATTTCGGAAATTTTGGAAATTTTGGAAATTTTGGAAATTTTGGAAATTTTGGAAATTTCGGAAATTTTGGAAGTTTTGGAACTTTTGGAAATTTTGGAATCTCTGGACCTTGGAATTGATTCTCAGGAGGGCTGATTGTGACCCATCCGATGACAGACCATGCACGACTTACTTGCAAAGGCAAGGGCTGTCAATACTCATGCCCATATTTAAACGAATATCTCTCAATCTACCTGTCTATCTGTATATACATATATGTATTGATACTCCTACATATAGTATTGCCATTGGAAATACTGACAGTGATCATTTGTTGAATGCTCAAGCTAATACCAGCATTACTACTAATATTACACTTCTATAAAGCTTAGTACGAATATGCATAACACAAATACTAAGATTGATTAGTATTGCTCTTATTACTCCTACGCATATCAATAACCATATTCATATTGATAATAATGTATATTAATACCAATACTAACACACACCTGTATGTACTAATGTACATAAACATGCATACCACCATATTAAAATACAAATCCTTTAACTCACTCATGTATTCAACTGTTAGAATTTCACGTGATCAAGAGTAATAATACTACAAACATTCTTTCGAATGTATATCATCAATAATATTATAGTACTAACGCTAACACTACTGCTAATACTTAACACAAAATTTATACTAACATCAATATTTACATAGCTATTGATACTCCTACGAATACGAATACGTAAACTCTTGTGCGTTAACAGTAGTGCTATCACCAACACTAATACGGACTTTGATAATCTGCTGAATATTCAAGAATGCCACTAGTATTACCAGCATGAACACCCATATTATGGCTATTACGAGTATAAATAGTCCTATTTCTAATAATATTGACATTAATACTGCTACGAATACCAATAGTATATTCATATTGATATGAAAACTAATATCATTACTAATGGACACCTGCTTATACTAATGTACATAAAATACAGCTAACACTACTGCTAATACTTCACACAAAATTTATACTAACATCAATATTTACATAGCTATTGATACTCCTACGAATACGAGTACGTAAACTCTTGTGCGTTAACAGTGATGCTATCACCAACACTAGTACGGACTTTGATAATCTGCTGAATATTCAAGAATGCCACTAGTATTACCAGCATGAACACTCATATTATGGCTATTACGAGTATAAATAGTCCTATTTCTAATAATATTGACATTAATACTGCTACGAACACCAATAGTATATTCATATTGATATGATGACTAATATCATTACTAATAGACACCTGCATATACTAATGTACATAAAATACATACCACTATCTTAAGATACAGATATATACGTCAGTGCATTCATGTATTAATGCTTTGGCATAGGCATATGCCCATATACCAATGTATCAATATACCTCTCGTTGCTGTATGAGTATACTACACGAATATGTGACTGTACTCATATACGGCTACTGCACTATGCAAGAATACCGACATGACAAGTTCGTATACCAATCCAATATGCCAACATACTGATATACTTATAAATGATTAGATAAAACAGTCATATAGTACACATACTCGTACACTAATATGCTAACGTTCGAATATACTGGTATGTCAATATACTAGTAAGCTAGTACAGCAGTATAGTAGTGTATTCATGCACCAGTTGTACTAACATGTAAAATATACTAGTATACAAGTATGCAAATATTTTACTGTTCGAATACATTGATGTACTGATATACTCATCTGCTAATATACGAGACTATCAATATACTAACATATCCAAACTAACTAGTTCTAATATTGATACTAATACTAGCACTTCTGCGAATATAAGCTGCTGTTAAACCCAGCATTAAGACTGATACTGATACTACTCGTAGCAGTGGTGCTGTATTACTGACATTGACACTGGCACTAGCGCTAACTCTAACACGAACATGAGCACTAACACTAATTTATAGTTGGCAATATTGATACGTATACTTACAGCAAACAATAGTACTAATATTAATAATAATACTCACCCTAATACCGATACTACCACAAGACTGTTACGTAACTCATGTGCCGCACGTCTGGTGCTATACTATGTACCTCATGTAAAGGTTTTGCTTCATAGAATATCGTCGTGCACGGTGTTTTTTAGACCCGCGGTCTGTCAACGGGGGGGGGGGGTGAGCATATATATATATATATATATATACATACATATATATATATATATACACATATACATGGATGTAGGGCTTAGTGTTTAGGCTTGCGATCTTTGGGGTTGCTGGTTTAGGGCAGAGGCTTTAGGGTCTAGGGTTGGGGTTGAGGGGTTAGGGTACAGGCTTCAGGGTTTAGGGTTTAGGGTTTAGGGTTTAGGGTTTAGGGTTTAGGGCCTTTTGGGTTGATATCGGGTTTAGTGTTTTAACGGTTCTCATCTTTGGGGTTGATATAGGGTTTAGAGTCATGAGCTATGACTGTTCTGATCATTGGGGTTGATATATAGGGTTTAAGTTCATGGCGGGTATGATCATCGGAGATTGATAAATATGGTAATATGGTTTAGGAAGTTTAAGACTTCGATCTTGGGGGTTGAGGGTTTAAGAGTTCACAGAGTTCTTTGAGGATGCCCTCTTGGGCTTGTCAGGGTGTATGCATAGACCCAGCGAGTTCGGCACACCGTAGTTAACGAAATTCTCAGATCATAGAGAGTTTGTCGAAAGCAGGAGTATATGTCCCAATTAAGAGGGTTTGGGAGTCAGAGCGGCCCTGCCCATTGGGGCTTACGGTCTGATTACGGTTTAGGCGTCTTTCTTTGGGTTGGTGCATGCGCTTCGATACGTGTTTCATGTACGCGTATGCATGTACGGCTGGATGGATGGATGGATATATCTCTTATAAGTGTGTATGTGCGGCTGTACGTATAGGATTGTGCGGTTTCATAAGGCTCAGGAACTCCTGATTCGGATGCGCTCCCACACAACTCCATACCTGGGTGGACACGGCACTCCCGTGATGTTTATTTACCGCCACCAACACCACCGCCACCGCCGTCCCACCTTCGCGAGCCAGACCGGTTGTCGGGATCAGGTCAGCTAGGACCCAGAGTAGGCCCTTATTCCCTTTTTAAGGGTTTAGGTTCCCTTATAACCCCCTTTAAACCAAAAAGGGCACCCTTTTGCTTCCTAGGTTACTCTTGGGTCTAGTCAGAGAAGAATAGGAAGATAAGGGAAAGCAGTGAGGCCCTCAGGGACCTGGGCGCCAGCGCCCAACAGATCGTTGGAAAGCCTTTCCGGCAGCAGGGAGGGGGGGGCATAGGGGTTCAGGGTGTTCCGAGCCTAAGGTTGAGGGTTTAGGGTTTAGGGTACAGGGGTTTAGGGTTTAGGGTTTAGGTTTTGTTTATCAAGACCTCTATAGTGATTCTGGTACGGCTTCAGGAGCTCAGAGACTCCCAAACTGTGCAGCTAGTATAGCTATGCAATGTACCTCGGATCACATTAAACCCTAAGGGTCCATGTACCCAAACAGTATATACTTTGGGCCCCATGTACCTATAGAGGGAGTACTTTAAGGCCAAAGTATATACTATTTGGGAAAGGGTTTTAGGGTTCAGGGTTCGGGATGGACTCTTCTATTCTTTGAACAAGGGGTTTTGTTGATCCCGTGGCTAAGATCAGTTTTGGGTCACAGTTCCAATCTATGAGTCTAGGCAATTTGAGGTTTCGGGTTTGGGGGTCTCAGGATCCAGGCACGGTTTAGGGTTTAGGGCTTAGGGTTTTGGGGTTTAGGGGTCTAGGGGTTTGGGTTTAGGGTTTAGGGTTTAGGGTTTAGGGTTCAGGGTTCAGGGTTTAGGGTTTAGGGTTTAGGGGTTTAGGGTTTCTGAATGTAGTGCTCAAGCCGGTTCAATCCTGGGGCTTAGGCTGTTGGCCTTCGTGATATTTATGTGCACCCTCGTATGTGTACCACGGCCAACATCAGCAGTGTATATCAGTGTCATCGCCATCATGGTCATCAGCAGCAGCAGCATCATCATCATGCTGCTCCCGGCGGCCTGTGTCACAGAGACTCTCGAGCCTGAAGCCTTGCACCAAGGCTCAATACCATCTGTCTGGCCTCCATATCGGTAGCTTTCCTGGGTGAGCACTTGCCTTCCGTCGTGGTGCTCGGGAGCGGATTGGTCTCTCAGCTGAACCTTAACAGGGCCCGCAGGGAACACCTGGATCCTGAAAATCCTTTCGTCCTAGTCTTCGAGTATGGCCCATATGCAAGTACAGGTAACGGAAATAAAGGAACAGATCGCAATCGACCTTCGACTGTACTACAGGTATCACAGAAAACAGCATGAGGGGGCGGGCAGGGAAGAAGAAGAAGGACGAAGAAGACATCAATAAATTTGTAGAACGAATTACCAAAAGTCTTGGACGAAGTGAGCAAACATCAGACATGGAAAATCAGGAAGGAAAGAGAGCCGGCACGAGTAAAAGGCAACAAACAATAACATGCCATGGAGACTTTCAGATTGGTTGTTCCAAGTGCTGATTTAGTTATAGTTTAATTACCTCGAATTAGATGAGCATGTTGGTATATAGAACTTTGGTGAATAAACCGGAGTTTATCAGTGACATGTATGATGATTGTGCGGGATGTGGGAGCAGACAGAGAAATCCAAAAGAAGCGTGCGACCAAGATCAACTTAAACGCAAAACTACTGACGATGAGAATGCATTGTCGACAACATGAAATCTGTGGGACAGGACGGTTTTGTAGCACCACATTCGGCATACGAGTATCTACTGGACTTGTTCTTATTTAATGACATTAAGAATGTTGGCAATGTCATGATAGATGGCTCTGAAAAAGTTTATGCACACAGTGCCGATAAACGGCAAGAAACAAGATTTGGCTTCGGGAATTCTTGAGTGTCCACACATGACGGTTAAAAAAAGCCCACGTTTACTGATGATGAAGGTGTTTTATCTGGACAATCTTTTCAGCATATGTAAAGGAGCAGAAGATGGAGCATCACAGGGCAACGGTACACGTAACTTGCAGTGAGAAGCCGATCCGAACTTTCAGAGAACTTTTAACGACATGTTGCATAAGACGGCCGACGAGAGAAGCAATTTGAATGCGAAGCCTGGCGAGAACAAGCGGAACAGCAACATTTAATTCACTGACGAGATATTACTGACATGCTACAAAATTCTCGTCAAAGGCCGCACGGAAACCCAGTAATCAATGAGAGGTATAAGGGTGCGGGAAGTGGCAAGCGGAATCGGAATGTGATATATCCATAGGTTGACAAGGGTGACGAAGTTGAGATCGGTAGGAAAGGAAAGCCGGCTCAAAAGAAAGGGCCGAAAATTGGAGTAGAGACCTGTATGTTGTGGTGAGAAGAAACTACTAAAGTCAAAACCATTACTACGCAGAAGAATGGATAGACCTGATTATTTAAGGATCGAAATATTATTGGTTGAGTATCAGTCGTCATTAGTTTGCTCAAGAAGGAGACGATTTAAAGAGGTATTGTATCTATAAGTATGTACGTTTACATACGCACAGCAATTGTAAATGACAAGGTGGGTATGTGTGGCAACAGTTCGTAGAATGAAATGTGAGTATGTGCCGATACCGGAAAGTGCCACTAAAGACATCGGCAAAATCAATTATCAGTAATTTTTTTGTACTGCAAAACTTCTACTGCAATGCGCTAGCAGAGTCAATAGGTCGTGTTTACGGTTGTAGCATGACCAAGCTTGAAAATGCCGTTCAAGCAGTGGTAGATCAACGTCTTTATAAGATACAAGAATGTGGAGTGCAGAATCAAGCCCTTAGAAGGTTGCTTATTTCTTGTGCTTTGACATCAACTAGCTTTGCCCAGTATTTGTGGTCGCACATCCCTAGTCTAAGAAAAATCCATCTGGAATTCGGTGGGTCTATGTGGAGCTTATCTCGCAAGTCTCGTGCGGCTACTCAAACTATCTGCGTGGATAGCTTCAAAGCTGATGAGTTTCTCGTGTGAGACTTGCCCGTGATAGCATCTCACTCAGATCGTTCTTTTGCACATCGTCGCTTGACAATGCCTGCCCCCACTGTTAAATTCTTCGACATGCTGGTCTAACATGGGCTAAAGAGCACTGGTGTCCCCACGACCCCTTTTGGATCGTCTTGTTTGCCCCAAATTGTATTCGTGATCTTAGACTTGCAGCCTGCATAACCGAACTATTGCCCTCAGCCAGAAAGGTCCCATGATGCGTGACACCCTCAGCACTTGCGCCAAATGCCAAATGCTAGGAGCTCAATCAATGAGCTCAACCACAGGCCGTGTGATGCAACTTCACGTCCAAAACACTGCCTCACAGTCGGGACTGGTACTGAATAATTATGGGGGTTGTTGACAGCGCGTGAACACACTACAATTAATGATCCTTCTAAAATGTTCGGTATGTGCTTGCCAAGAAGTATCGGGATGAATTCTAAAGTACAACTCCTGGACTCATGGCGGACGTGTTCTATCGCCGGCTGGACTATGACAGGAGAAGGGAGCAAGCAGGCATCATGCCATGCGCACATGTTGCGATTGTGTCATGCGGATCTAGCAGCTGCGAAAGCTATGTCTCTGCCTGTATCGGCTGCGAACATCATGCAGCATGACTGCAATCTTGGACATCGACAAGCAGGAATATGTGCATGTGACTGCTACTCCGGATGCACATGAAGGGATGCACGTGGCTCGGACGTTGAGGCTGACATTTGAGTCAGCTTTTTCCATGCGCCCTCGCGTGGTGAAACTCCCTGCAACAGCTGTGGAGGGGACGCCAGATCCTTGAGCGCGCCCGTGGCAGGGTGGGTGAGGCATGGGATTTCCATCTCCTGACACACAATTGTGAGCACTTTGTAGCTGAATGCTGGGATACTCTGCACCCTGCAAGCAGTGAACAAGTGTGGAACGATGCGGCGCTACTTGCCCGGAGCGGTGGCCTCGGTTTGATGGGTGGAGCAGGTGCCGGATTCGCAGCAGCATGTTGGGCAAGTATGAACATTCACTGTTTGGCGTATATGTCCGCTGTTGGAGCCCTCGGTTTCACTGTTGGTGGCGCGGCAGCTGGCGCCATCATGTCTGGCTATGCTGCAAGGGAATGGGTCTTGTCTGACAAGGCAGCAAATGCCAAAAAGATTCCCATCGCCATATATAACAGATCCGGCCATGCAGTGGCAGTGTCTTTGCAGGACCATAGTGGTGGACTGTTTGTGAGCGTTGGCCGAAAAGGGCACTGGTGGTGGCGTACTTTCAATGGTGTCGGTAGCACGGACTGCCACGTTGGTGTCAACATGGCAGAAGAGCTGAACCCGCCAACAACAATAGACCAGTTGGACAGGGAGTTTGTGTTAGCAGTATACCTCCCGCCTGGACATCTGCTGAGCTCTCTTACAGCCGTGTGGGCACTGGCAGTACTGTGACAGGTGCATCGAAGAAGTAATGCGTTTTACGGGGCAGTGTCCCACATGCCGGCAGCGCATTGCGGACATCGACGTTGCTGCCTCATGAGGGCCAACAGAGTGACACAATATGTCCCAAGCCAATCTGGCATGTAATTCGAATTAGTATAGTGTCCAGGTATGATGTCATGCCCACTTTGTTTTGATGGTATCAGCGGTGGGAAAAGGCGACTTCCGATTTCGACACTTTTTTACCAGCGCATTGTCGACTGGGATGTATGCTCGTCGGCGCAGGATGAAGGACCCAGCGGGGAGACAGCGCTTTCATCTATATTCAATCCTGGGTTGTCCTTTGGGATCTTTTTTAATTTCCCTTACTATTTTGTAGAGAACCATAATAGTAAATAATTTTCAAAGGGCTTAAAGGACAACCCAGAATCGGACATCATGCTGCCTATCTTAACCCCAGAGCTAAAAGCCCACAGACAGCATGATTTTAGAAGCAACAACGACAAAAAATGCCAATCCATCTGACGTTCGACTAGACTCAACCCTGACATGAAGGCCAGGCAAAAGAATCGAAACCCTAAAAACCGCAGTTCTCGTGTTTCCTCAAGACTCTAGACCCCCAAGAAGCAAAGATGCCTTTCTTCCAGTCAGGTTCTTGGAGGTGTGGCCATCTTCGAGCGTGGTCAGCACATTGACGACGATGAGGCCCCTTTCTTAGGAGACCTTTTATCTTCAAGTTGCTGTGCGAGTTTTGACTCCATCAGCTTCAAAAGCTCGCTGTCTCTATCCTAAACAAGTCGTCGACAACGATCCTTTCTATTTAGAGCCCACATGTTGCTTAACCCTCAGCTCCGGAAGTCTAAGCCCCACACCTTCGACGATGAGCTTAAGAATCCGAGAGGACTAGGGTTTGGGAGACATAAAGAAATAGATCGGTAGGAAGGAACCGCCGGAACCTCAAGGGATATTATCGCCGGGTTCGGAGATCGATGTTATGTTTTGAGTTCGAGGATAAACGTTGACAGAGTTTCGTGTTTTGGCTGTGAAGGTCTCAGGGTCATATTTGTTTTCGGGCTTAGGGTTTATTAGAGGTCCACAGGATCGAAGTTCTTTGTTTAGGAGTCGGAAGGTTAAGATAGGATTCAACAGGCTGAAAGTTGAAAACCATGGCGTGGTCAAAATTTTTGCTGCTCAGCTACAAACCCTCGTAAGCTTAAGGCCCGGAGATTTGAGGCAAGCGGTTTTGTGGTTTGGGATTGTGGCTCAGACTTTGCATGCTAAGCTAGGTTGGAGTTCGCTGCTTTGATTCCCAGTTTGGGCATGTGTGCTCGACTGGCACTTCCTGCACTCCAGCAGGGCTTAGTTGGCAACGCTGATTCTAGGACGATAGATGGCTAACGCTATCCCTCAGAGTTCCTTCTTGCATCAGAACATCACATGCCCCTCAACACTGCTCGACGCATTCATTCCGTATGTTGGTCAAGTTCGTCTTCAGCCGACCTATCCAAGCTCGCAGGGCAGCACCATCAGCAGCAGCGATGACGAAGGCTTTGAACTCGTGCCTTGTGCCTTCATGCGGTATGGGGTCTACTGCAGAGCCCTGAATCATTAGCATAGAGTAATGCTTCCGTATGGCCCGTACAGAAGTCTTGTATAGTTCATATATTCCGAAACTCGATTCCAACAATCAAGCCTCCTTGCACTAAACCTTATACGAGGCAGTATTGAAGTTTCACCACACAATACCTTCAACAAAACGCCAAGAAGTCGAGGTCTAATCATCAAGGCATCTTATGGTGAGGCCTCAGGGTTCTATGATTCATGGCTCTTTGGATTGGGGTTTTACGGTTTCCGGTCTAGATTACAGGGTTCAGGGCTGTTGGGGTTAATTAAGGCTTGGGGCTCGTGTGAGCGGGGGAGGAGGGGAGGGGGTCGCGACGAAGGAGTTGGTATTCAAGAAGTTGCGTTTTGTGTTTTCCGGGGTTTGCGGTGTTTGTTGTATTTTTTTAGCTTTTGGGTTGTGCGTGCTGGTGCGAGTTTCACGGTTGCTGCAGTTGAGTGCTGTTCTGAGGTCCCAAGATGTAGAATCTTCGTTTCGGGTTCAGGGTTTTAGGGTTCCCTAAGGGTCCATGTACCCATATAGAGATACATGGGCCCCAAAGTACCTATATAGGGACTACATTAAGGCCAATGTATATACTATATGAGTACATGGACCCTTAGGGTTGCTAAAGCGGTGAGGACTGCGAGTCTAACGAAAAGTCACAGTCGTCAATCCGGGCGCCCATGCAGGAACCTGATCAAAAGTAGGGTTTGTCGAAACGCCGCTTCTTAGCTTGTGGAGTCCATAGAATATAGGCGGTCTGGATACTTGGTAGCAACCGCCTCTAGTATGCTCAATCACATGCGCTGCATCGGGTAAATATACAAGACATGCACCAAGTCAACGCGCCGGCAGGGCTTAATTTAGTGACTGCACAATGAAAAGTGGATGAAAGTACTATTCCTTGACAAGCCCTAAATAGATACACAGTATCTGAGCATATAGTACACCCTAAATATACATTGTAAGTATCGAGGCCATCTGTTGAACCGCTACAAAAGCGGCTAACACCCTCAACCCAAAACTCTTCGATAGAATCCCCAAGCCCCATCTTTGCCGCCCTTAGGTGCGGGATGCCGAGGGAAAAGTGAGCTTGATGAGCTGAGCATCGGCAGTGCTTCAGGTTTCGGGTCCTTCTAAAGAGGGTTTTCGGGTTATGTAAACCAGCCCAACATCTGAACCCAGTGGTCGATACTAGTCTGAGCGTGGTAGTTTTGCGGCCGATGTACTTGACAGGCACTGCCGCTGATGGTTTTCTGGTAGTGGGCTGCTCCCGAAGCTGTGTCACTCCGAGCCCACCTGACTGCAAAACCCCAAACGACAGAACCCTTGCCCAAATCCACTGTCCAGGGCCAACCCCCCAAATACACTCCAAACACCTTATTAGGGGCCATCAGGACTCCATTAAAGGGCCCTTGGGGGGTCCTGGTTGAGATCAGGTTTCGTGGTACTCAGACTCCACACCCGAAGTCAGAACCCTAAATCCTACTCCCCCGTGGCAGTGTACAAAGATGCCTGCCCTTCTCAGTGCCGGGAGCAAAATCGTCCGGAGGTTTAGGGTTTAGGGTTCAGGGTTTAGGGTCCCAACTGTCTAAGCGAGGCTTAAGGCGTAGGGTCTTAGGGCTTAGCAGTTAGGGTACAGAAATTCAGAGCTTCATGTCTCAAGAGTCCCATAAAGCTCAAATTCAGGATGCGGCCCTTTTTGGGGTTCATGATAACTGGGGCACCCGACTATCTAAAGCCCCAAGCCCTGAACCTTCAAGAGTCAAAATCCCCTGCCTTTACAAACACGAAGCCGTGTACTCCAAGCCTTTGGCACGCCATACGGGAGGTTCCGAAAACAGGGGACCCTCCTACAGTTCCCAAAATAGTAGGATCCTTACTTTAATGGCCACCAAATAAGGTACACCGAATTTTCGGAAACTCCCATATGCTCATCATGTAAGTTACTATCGTCGACATAATCGTCATTGACGTGGTCACGGGCACGGTTATGGTGAAGCAAGTTTCGCTCATCACCATAGCCGCCACCAGTAGTGCAGGGGCCTTGGTGATTAAAGTAGGGTTTCGGGTTAAACTATGCTATAGTTAGAACGAGGAACTCAAAGGGATAATATTGGCAATTACTCAGGCCTGTATATTGCCTGCTATTATCGTAGCGGCGCTGAGACACGAATTGCAGTTTTTCTGTGTCCAGATGTCCGCCGTGTAGCGGGCGACCTACTGCTTCGGTTTTTGCTCGCATCGTAGCGCCAACCTTGACTCTGGGGAACAACAGAACGGAAGTTTGCGGCCTGAAAACACACAACGTCGCAGTTTAAGTTCGAGGGTATATTAAACCATAAACTTAGTTTTCAAGGGCTGCAAGGATATATATATGTATATATATATATATATAAGGAGTCGGCAAGACAACTAGGATATCAGGCCAGGGTAACTAGGATACCGACTTGGA
The DNA here is from genome assembly GCA_905221615.1 of Symbiodinium sp. CCMP2592. NCBI lineage: Eukaryota > Dinophyceae > Suessiales > Symbiodiniaceae > Symbiodinium > Symbiodinium sp. CCMP2592. The sequence continues at coordinate 18,538 of CAJNDT010000816.1, read as the reverse complement.
GAGATTATGAGCTATTCCTTCCAGCCTTTGCAACCAACATCCCTTGTTTTTTCTTTGAGAACTTCAAGGCCTATATCTCCCACTACAAGGCCTGTAGGACTGTGTGACTGTTTGTTACATTACATTATTACGAGCCTACACGAGAGGGGGCCTTACGACACGACGACGACGACGAAAACGACGGCTACACTGACGACACGAGGAACCTGGAACCCCAAGGCTGTAGGACTGTAGGACTGTGTGACTGTACGAGGAACCTGGAACCCCAAGGCCTGTAGGACTGTGTGACTGTACGAGGAACCTGGAACCCCAAGGCCTGTAGGACTGTGTGACTGTTTGTTACATTATTACGAGCCTACACGAGAGGGGGGCCTTTACGACACGACGACGATGAGACTGTTTGTTAAAAGAGGTCTTTTCATCACATCAGGCTTCCCTGGTTGTTGTCTGTCAGTGCAAAATAATTTCGAACAACAGTCTTCAGCCAGTCATGTAGTCCACAGTTCACAACCTGTTGTTGCTGTAGGATTGTGGGACTGTAGGAATGCAGGACTGTGGACTGTAAGACTGAAGGCCTGCCAGACTGAATTAGTTCAGCCACTCTGCATAGAGGCGGGACCTGGTTTTGTAGACATACCACATCTTTTCCCACCTTCTCTTTGAAAACTCCATCCTCGGTGTCACTGGTGGGTCCCCTGGTGGAGTCGACTGTGAGTCACAGTGCATGAGGAGCACCTTGGAGCGAAAGTACACGTCTGTGGCCTGAAACTGCTCAACCAGTCGTATGCGCTTTGCCAGTCGTGTTGCCATTTTGTCAGATACCCCCTCCTCTTGAGAATCTGTCTCCATGGCACTGAATAGCAGTGGAACTGAGGACCGGGAGACAAGCTAGTGTGCTATGAGCAGAAAGCAGCAGAAACAGTACAATATGTACAGGTCCATGTGCAGTCTACCAGTCTTGCAGTCCAACTATCATGATACAGGCTACCCAGTCTGCTATTTTGTGGTAGTAGATGGACTGTGAGACTGTGAGACTGCACTGCCCGAAGACTCCTTGCAACATACGCAGACCACAACTGTCATACTTTTGAGATCTTGTCTCATGAGACTTGTAGTCATTGTGCAGTGGAGTTTTTCAGTCTTGCAGTTGAAAAGTCTGGTTCAACATATTGATTCTCTAGGACTGTAGAGGACTGCAAGACTGACTGTACTCCATGCACACTGCACAAGACAGTCAGTCTGTGTGCATGTGGCTATTGTACATGGGTCCCAAATACAGTTCAAAGTCCTTGGGCCCACAAGTGTGAACCTCCTCTTCAGCAGTCAGTCTGGCAGTGCAAAACCAACACAAACAAAACACACAACAGCTTGTTCTCAATCTTGGGACTGTAGACTGTGGGACTGCCAGACTGTGAGACTGCAGAAGGAAGTAATCAGTCCTGCATGCACTGGGCATACTCACGTAGTCTGGTCTTGAAGACAAAAAACTGTTTCTCCCAATCTCTCTTTGACATGTCCTCAATATCTCGTGGTGTCATCGGAGGACTGGGGAGACCAGGTCCAGACTTCTTGTTGTTCGAGTTCATATTGTTCGAGTTCATGTTGCCATCATTCTCTTTGGCAGCTATTTTGGCCACATTCGCTTTGGCGAGGTGATACATGTCGGTCTGCTTGAGATTGTTGAGAACTCTGCGTCTCTTGGACACCCTCTCACAGTATGTGAGTACCTTGCTGTCAAAAGGTACATCTCCGTCCATTGCGCCAGGGACTGTGAGACAGTGGGATAGTCTGAAGTCAGAAGCCAAAAAAACTGCTGGAAGGAATATATTCAGGGCCAGGTAAGTTTCTACACCTATAAGGTGTCAGTGTTAGGCAGGCCCCCAGTCCAGAATGTAGTCTCTTCAGGTGCAGGTCCACAGTCCCACTGTCCACACTGTCGACAGTGAGACTGTGGAACTGCATATGAAGTCCAGAACACCCAGCCTCTTTAAAACATACCTTCCAAGCCCACTCTGCCCCTCTACATCGGCGCTGCTGGTGCCGCTGCAGCAGCCGCTGTGCCCTGGTGCCCAGCATCTTGGACATCTTCCACGAGGCAGACCTGGGCAATCAGGTTTTTTCAGGGTTTTTGGAGCCTTATCAAACAAAGGAGGTCGACACGGCCTTGTCTTGAAAGTCTGGGTTTTTGGGTTTGTAGGGCTGTAGGACTGAGGGTTTAGGGGTTTTGGAGCTTCATAAAGAGGCTGACACAGCCTTGTCTTGAAAGGCTTTTTAGGACTGTAGGACTGTAGGCCTGAGGGTTAGGTTAGATTTTAGAGTAGTTGCAACCCTCTCTCCTGAAGGAGCCTTCTCCAAACCAAAGGCCGACAGAGCCTTGTCTCCAAATTCTTTAAACCCTAAACCCTAAACGCTAGAGGGGTCCTTTACGACACGACGACGACGACCACGATACCAGACGAGAGCCAGAACCCCAGGGCCCAACCCTTAAATTCTAATAACTCTACACCCTAAATCTTTTAAAAGTAAACATGAGCTTGCAGCTCAGTGGGCTGCAAGACTGTGGCACTGACAGTGCAGCTACAACTGACAGTCAGTGCAAGAGTCAGTTTTCTCCGATGCGCCACATCTCTGTCTGGCTGTGTTAGCCGAGCTGACAAAACTGAGCTGGCAAAATCAGTCGAGGAACGACTATTTGTCGGGACTCAACTGCAGCTGCACCTACAAGCTCTACGTGTGCAGACAGGCCCACAGTCTAACAGACCAACAGCAATAATGATTCATATGACTGGTGACTGTAGGACTGTAGGACTGTAGGACTGTCTGGATCTTGCATCTACATCAGTGCAATGACATCCTTTGGAAGCTTGACTGTATCTTTCATACAAACACTGGGGTACATGCCCTTCAGCTTGTTGGCCTGGTCATCATACTCAAGGGCAAAGCAAATCTGGACCTGAGTAAGCTGGGACAGTACCACATAACTGGACAGCTTTGCAAAAGAGATCTCCTGCGGCGGGAAGGGACTGCTGCTATCCTCGCCTGGCTCTTCAATTGTACATTTGAGGCATGCCGGTTCCAAGGCCTTGACTGTCCACACAACATCTGTCCCCGTAGTCTCACTTTCACAACTGTGGAGGTACAACCCCACTTTTGGCAATCCTGCCATTGACATGGCATTGAGGATCCCCCCCAAGGCAGCCGGCTTCTCTGCATACTTCTGGAGCGCTGCTGGCAATGTGCTGCCATTCTTGGCCTTGAGCAAGACTGCCGACTCTGCTGTGAGACTGTAGGCAATGATTGAATCAGAGCCTTCACTCAGCAAAGATTTGGCTTCATCTCCTCGCTTGAACCTGCCATGGACCACAAACATTTGGCCCTCCAGGTTCGAGTCTGTCAGGCCCTTGACATAGAGCTTTCCATCCTTGGACACAGCAAACTGATATGCTGTGATGCCAGGCGGCTGGCACCTGCCCATGTCTGGACTGATGGACTGTAGGACTGAAGACAGTGTCGATGATGCCCGGCTCGAGGTGTCCAACCTTGGAGATCTACAAATCAACATATCTGTTTTGAATGTTTACAAAAAGACTAAGCCCCAGGAAAAACTATGTGACAAATCAGAATGCCATCTAAGAAACTCCTGGACTGAAACATCTGCATCACGCTTCGCACGGATAGTCCCTGAAGGGTTGAACTCATCATTGTGCTTCTTCAGAATGTCAGGCCACGACAGTCCCTTCCATACCTCTGTCTCAGGCAGAGTCACTTTGTTGCAACGCTTCCCTCTGGCAACTGTGTCGATCAGAAGCAGAAGCTCATTGTTCGGGGATGGCAAAGTCAACTTGAACTCTGAAAGGTTCAGGGTCGGACTGCTCGACTGTGGGACTGGGGCCTGTATCATGCCATCTGGAAGCTTGGCCAAAGGGTACTCACCACGTCCAATGGCACCCTTGACATGCTCTGCAATGACTGACTCAATGTTGGTTGCCACCTGCTCCTTGAATCCCTGGTTGCCAACCCATGATGAAGCAACATAGGCGAAATCAGGCCAGGACCTGGGGGTGACTGCATTGAGACTGGCACAAGTCACAGCCAACTCTGCATCATAGGGTGCAACATCCTTGACAATCACAGTGTGTGTTCGGTTCATCTTGGTGCCCTTCACAGCTGCCATAACAAGGTCCATGAGAAAACTTTTGCCTGAAAACCATTGCTTGCCTTAGATGCACACACACACAAACACACTCATCAACCCCACACAGCAGCCACCACTATATGTGGAAGTCAAGACTCGCTCCAAGTCCATATCTCCATTGGTCGACCCAGCTTGTGCAAATGAGAGGTCCTTGCTGAAGTTCTGCATCTTTGAACGTTCCATGCAATGCACCAACCCTGGGATTGCCTTCCTCTTCACAAGCACAGAGGTTGCAAACACATTCTTGGACTGAATGGACTGCAAGGACTGCGAGACTGTAGTAGACTGCGAGGAAGGGGACTGTAGGACTGGAGTCGCATCCTCTGCCCCCTCTGGAACACTTGCCTGCGGCAGCATCAGCCACAGCTCAATGCCCAAGTCACGTTCATCACTGTACATGCTGTCGACATCGAACAAGGCCTGTGCTTTCAGGATCACTGCATTCTCTACAGTTTCCAGTTCATATTTCCACATCTGCTGGTGGGCCAGAACCTTCTGCTCGCGCTCACTCTTGCTGACTCTTCCAACTCCATGCACCGGCTGGTTCGGGGGGACAATGACATACATCAGCGTGTTGGGACTGTGAGACAGTTCGACTGCGAGCTTGCTTGTGACTTGCTTGATGACTGAACTGGCTGCATTCCCAAGCATCGGAATGTTGAGGACTCCAAGGACTGGGACCTGCAACACAGAACACATGTGGACTATGCTGAATTAATTAGTAAACTTGTCTTTTCGAACCCAAGTGCCTGATGTGTCTCTTTGAGCAAGCGGCCAGCCACAAGACGGTGAGCAGTTTGCTCAAAAGACTCAGCAGCATTGCAAGTCTTGGCAACACCCACTTGAAAATAGACCTTCCAGGCTGCTTGAGGAAGCTCACTTCAAAATATACTTATTGGGGCTAAGGATCTAGACTTGAAAGACAACACATATTTGTTGAAATTAACTACTCTCCACCTGGTGATCTGACCATGCTGTGTCGATTGAGGACTGCTTTGACTTCTGCCACTCACACTCAGCAGCAATTGTTTGAACACTGTGGCGGTGGACTGCTGCTCGATGCACTCTCATCAAGTCCTGCTCCTTCTTCAACCCACGTGCCAAGGTAATCAAGGACATAACTCCCTCTTCAGTCTCCTCATCCGCCAGGACCATGAGGTCTTCAGGGAGTGGGCTGTCTGACTGTGGGACTGTTTGACTGTTGATGTCACTGATCTTGAAATCAGATCTCATAGCAACAATCTCTGGGAGCAACTTGCTGTCCAACCAACCACAACGCCAGTTCTGCATGAGCTTCTCAAACTGTGGGCCTGTGAGACTGGCTTTGAGCTCGGACTGAAAGTGGACCATCAAGCATGCCATCACATACACCTCCTGCTCTTTCCCGGCATCTCTGAAACCACTGCAGACTGCCTGCTGGTGAATAGGTGGGGTCTGATTTCTGTCCAAGTACTCCTTGATCTTCATGTCCCACTTGTTCTGCATCCGGACAAGTGTTTCCTCCACCTTGGCCCAAGAATGCCTGCAAATCTCATACCACAATGGGTTGGCCTCCCTCTGAACTCGAAGAAGCCCGATCTGTGGCTTCGCAGGATTGAAGTGAGGCAAAGCAATGCAGCCCAGAGTGATGGCTGTGTACTGGGGGGCCTCTGTCCCCCAGATTACTTTCAGTAGCCGGCGTACAGAGTATGGCGCCTGGTCGAACACATACAGTGCCGAAATCTCATCCGGGTTGACTCTGGACTTTCCCACTGCTTGCTTGTTGTGCTTAGAGATGGCCTCTTGGAGCAGGTCGTGGCGTGTCTTTCTGGTTCCACAGCTCTGCTTGTGAGACACAATCCGGTCGAACCTGAATGGGCTGCAAGACTGAGAGACTGCAAATCATTCAACCCTACACATGACATCCAAACTACTGTGTGTGAGCTGAGATCCCAACAGAAAGTGCATGTTGGCAATTGACGGTCTTGATCTGGAACTGGCATCAGTCTTGATTCTGAGACTGTCCAAGGACTGCGCTTCGACTGACTGCTTTGGGTTGCAAATGCCAAAGACACCTGAGCTCTGAAACAGGGCCAAAAATCAATTGATTGAATCTTCAAAAACAAACAGACAGCTTCATCTGCATGCAAAAAGATTTAATGCACTGAGACAGGAAGCACAAACACTTGAGAAGACGACGTGCAAGTTCCTGCTTGACATCCTCTGCCAACAAATTGCCACTACCCATCCAGTCCAGCTTGATGGCTGTCCAGCACAGCAGCTGACAGGCCATTGTCACAGAGGAGCCAATACTCAAGGCAATTGTGAAATCATCAATTGGTCCCTGGCTTGGAAGCAGACTGTTGGCCGCTGCAGCTGCTGAACAATGCTCGGGACTGTTGGCCTGTGTGACTGCACGTCCTGGTGTCCATTGGTGTGGCCAGTTGAAAAGCACTTCGAGGGGGTATTTGTCTGTCTCTGCACCTGAAGTCACCAAGAACCGCTGCATATTGTCTCTGATGCCATGCAGAGGTGGTGCACCTTTCACATGTGAAATCTCAGCAAGACCCAGCTGCCACAATCGAAGCTTGAAGACTGTGGGAGATGAAGATGGACCCACCCCAGTTTTGTAATTTTGCACATCAGGGTAGAACTGCTCATATTCTGTCGACGCAGAGAATCCCACACATTGGGAGCAGTCCAGGAAGAGGCCTCGAAGGGCCGCACCATGAAGTTCACGCTGCTCTTGAGTTGCAACCTTTCCAGAAAGCCACTCACAAACATCTGTGTAAAGAGCACGGCCATCAGGACCTTTGTGGTCAATCTCAGATTTCAGCAGTGCCATTGCCTCCTGAAAAAGTGTATGCATAGAAGCAGGTGCAACATTGGCATTCTCCTCTGCCATGCTGCCTGCAGGACAGTAGGACTGCCTGCCTGACACTGAGCAAAATGCTCTGCATTTCCAAGCAGTTCAAATCAACATCACAGCTTCACTGACTCTGGCAACAAGAAAATGCAAAGCAGTGCACAGTTTGGCATTGTTGGTCTTTTCACACGGTGTACACCACTTTCACTTCATCCCAGTGAGACACATGCTGTGCTTGGCCACAATACCTCACCAAAGTAACCACAAGAATTATGCAACAACTTGCTACAGTACACAGGACTTTCAATCATGGTGAAGTATCTTCAATCATGGTGAAGTATTTCTAGGGCCCCCTGCCTACCAACTGTTGCTATCCAACAGCCACAGGTCAAGGTTCAGGAAACACAGCAAATGATCAAATTATTCTGTACCTAAGCCTCTCACACAAGACATCTACAGTCTCTGGACTGTCTGACTGTGAGACCGAGAGGCAAACACAGATTCCCCATGAAAAGTGCTCAGCAACTTCATGCCGACACACATGGTCAGACTGCAAACTTCCACACTGTTGTACATAAAGAGCAACAAAACTGCATGGCCCCAGGCTGCAATCAAAGCTGGTAGCTGACTGTTAGCCTGTGCGACTGCCGGACGGCCCAAAGACCCTGCTCAATCTTCTTGCTGACTTTTGGCCTCTGGGACTGCTCAAAGACCCTTCTGAATCTTCCTGTCGTCGAGCTCTTCCTGGAAGAACATCCGAGCATCCTCTGCAGTACGTGTCGGAGTGAAGACAGAGTACCAGAGACGCTCATTGGCCTCACTCCAGTCACTCTTTTGGATCATCTTGTAGAAGGACATGCGCTTGACCAGCCAAGTCCTCAAGCCTTTGTCAGAGCGCTTCGCTTCTGGACGGCGCCGCCCAGCAAAGGTGCTCTTCTTCGGCCACGAACTGTGCTTTTTGGAGTCAAGACTCTCATTGTCGGAGTCAGTCTCACCGTCATCATCGTCGTCCTTGGCATCCTCGTCCTTGGCCTCCTCGTCCTTGGCAACCTCGTCCTTTGCATCCTTAGCCTTCTTGTTGTGATCATCCCGGGAGTGTGCGACTGCAGGACTGTGGGACTGCAAGCCTGCATCTGGGGTCTGTGGGGCTGCTGCTGGGCTTTGGAGCTCAGCAGGTGTGCCAGAGGATGCAAATTCGACACTCTCAAACGCATCGAGCTCCTGCATGGTTGGGTTTCTCAGATCGGCATCAGGATCTGCACATCGTGCAGCAGGACGCTTGTTCGTGCTCTTTGCTGCTGCAGGCCTCTTCATGGTAGAAGCAGGGCGCTTCTTAGGTGCAGCCTTGGCCTTGGCCTCTGGAGCTGTCGGACTGCTGGACTGCTTGCCAGAGCCCTTGCCACCCTTGCCACGGCCTTTGCCACCCTTGCCACGGCCTTTGCCACCCTTGCCACCACCTTTGCCACCCTTGCCACCCTTGCCACCACCTTTACCGCCCTTGCCACGACCCCCCTTGCCATGACGAGCCTGTGCTAAAGCAGCAGCCTTTGCCTTGGCTTCTGCTTTGATCTTGTTCCTCTCTTCTCTGGCTGCTGATTTCCCATAATCCACACTCAGGCCATGAGTGGGGTCGGACAGTGGGCCTGCTGTGTCACGAGCAGACTCTGGGCCTGTCGGACTGTCAGACTGCAGGCCTGTCGGACTGTCAGACTGTTGGCCTGTCTGACTGTCAGACTGTGGGCCTGTCGAACTGTCAAGCTTGCCCATGGCCTTCAATTTGCTGGTCTCTCCAGCAGTCAGCTTCCCATCAAGTTCGACGCACAGAACCTTTTTAGACACCACAGCCACCGACTTCTGTTCTGCTTCCCGTTCCTTCCTCAGCTCAGCTGGGGACGGGATAGGATCCTGGAAAAGAGCTTTGCGAGGATTTGGTGAAGGAGTGACGACTGATGACGAGCTCAAACTTCGCAAAACAGACGGGTGCTCTTCTACTGATGCTTCTGACTCCTGGCTGAGGGGCACCACATCAGCCATACAACCACCAAACATGGCCGGAAACTACTACAGTGTAGAGAGCTACAGTCAAGGGGAACAAATCTACCAAAAAGTGTCTGCAGGGGCACCATCACAATGCATGAGAGAGTGGCAGCCAAGTGCAAGAACTGCTTGGCACAGTATCATTTTTGCACATCACAGACAAATCACATAATGCTGCAGAAGCCAAAATTCTATGAGGCCCATGGGTCCGATTCAGAACCACATGTCTCAATGCCGAGCTGGGCAGACTTAGTCTGAAGCCGTTTCTGCATCTTGGTTTTGCCAGCTGGTTTCTTAAAAACCTTCATGGCTGTTTTTTTCTGTACAGTCTTCTTTGCTGCAGGTCTTTTCTTTACAACTCTCTGTACACCTCTGTGAGACTGTGGGCCTGTTTCTGGGTCAGACTCGCCCCAAGGATCAGACCCTGCAGCAGACATTGCCCGCCGGACTGTAGGGATTGTCGGCTGTGGGACTGTAGGGGCTGTAGAGACTGTAGAGACTGCAGGCCTGTTGCAAAACTTCTGCCAGGCCTTGCAGATGGCCTCTCCCATTGCAGCCGGATACAGACCACTGCCTTTGAGGTCGTCTTTGCCGGTCTTGGCCACAGTGCCATCTTCAAGTTCTTTGGACTTCATGAGTAGAACATGATCTGAACATGTGCACTTCCAAATAGCATCTTTCATCCACTGCCCAGGAGCCATGAACTTGTAGACTTTCTTGTATGTGGGTTTTTCATCCACATATGCACATCTCGGCACATAAAAAAAGTTCAACTTGCAACCAGGCACTTCAGACAGTCGATCAATGTGCTCTTTCAGGAATGAGAACATAGTGGAATTCACCGGGTTCTCAAAGATGACGTGGAGTCCCCTTGCCACACCGAGCACCAGTAAGAAAAAAGATAGTCCTTGGGTTGGCTCCCTACACGCACTTCCCACCCAATAGTGACTGACGAGACAAGACATCTCTATTGCTTGCAAGTATCTGGCCATCAGGTTTCCTGCTCGGACTTTTGGGTTCTCTAGATCACCAGCAAAATTACCCTTCTTCCTCTTTGTCCAATGGATACAAGGGAATGAGAACGAGCTGCAGTCCGGTGCCAAGCAAAGCAGAGCGCCTGCTTTCCTGAGTCAACAAAACAGACAAAACAGATGAAGAGTGTATCCCTGATTCTGGACAGACAAGTCTCAAACGAAGAACCATCTTCACAGCTTGGAAGAAACCATGTGCTGTCAATACATCTGACTGGTGGCTGTTGGTGTAATCAAAACTGTCGGCAGCCAGACCTGCACGATGTGCAGCTTTCACAATTGCTGTGGACACACTGAAGATCTCCACGACATCGAGATCACAGGCCTGTTCTGCCATTGTTGGCACTTCCAGAATTTCAAGGACTGTCCAGCCAAACAATGACATGGTACAAGCAAGAGCCACATCTCGCCGAAACATGATTTCTCTAAGCTACTTCTCTACAGACAGATGGCCTGCTGGACTGCAAGCCTGCTTCTTGAGCACAGGAGACCAAGAACCATGGTGCCGTGCCTCTCAGACAGATGCTGTAACCACAGTATAGGCCTGCAATGTTTTTTGTTCAATGTCCGAAATTGATCATCAGCTGCCAGGAGCTACTCAATAGCATTGACAGGCAGTGAGACTGTCAGGTCGACAGACAAATCTCAGCAGCGTTTAAAGCGCACCATCAGGTTCCAGCAACTACTCGGCAGTATTGGAAGCTGAGCATGTCCTTCTGGCATCATTCTGAAAACACGTGGGGCCTGGCTCAGAAAAGAAAGATGATACACGACATATTTTCGATCCATCATCAAAGCATTGAGTGCCTGGGCTGCTTTGGGCAGCATGTACTTGCCAGCACACAAATCTGCCAACATGCCATATGTCTTCAACTGTGCCTCAGTCAGAGGGACCATTGCATGAACAGCTCGAGGGCTTGAGTCCCTGATGCGAGAAAGACGTTCTGCAGATACTACCAGCAAAGGTGGTTGACTGAGAAGCAAGTCCCTCACATACATCTTCACACATATGTAGACAGAATGAGGTTCGACACTCTTATCCAGCATGTTCCGGTGCCTCACAGACAAGCAGTCCCCTGTCACCATAATGAAACAATGTGGGACTTCAGGGCTTTCTGTTTGCTCGCCACCCCGATCCAGTGTTCGAGGCCGGAAGGAGTTGTAGAACTCAACACCCATTGGTGTCAGCCAGCTGTCAAAATTCCGGACACCAGACACATGTCGAGCAAGAAGCAGACCACGTGGAGCTGTGTGACTGCTGGACCGTAGGCCTGGAGCTGGGATGTGATGCCCCCAACAAAAACCAAATTACATAATGGAAGAAAGTCTGCTACTGTGACAATCTACACAAGGGGCCTGCTTCGATGTAGTCCAAGATTTCTTGGGGTGTCTGCCAAGTGGACTTGCGCTTCATGATGGAGAATACTACAGCAAAAAGCTGATCAATATCTTCATGCGTGTGTCCCACCATAAGGTGGAATAGAGTTGCAGACTTGAACAGCTTCTTCCCGACCAAGTAGGACAGATATCGAATCACAAACTGGTTCTTGGCACTTTTCACAGTGTTGTCAGCCACAACCACCAAATGTGCAGGAAACACACGCTTGGACTGCAGACTGTTGGACTGTGGGCCTGTCGGACTGTCAGACTGACACATCTTCCAAATATTCTCAATAGATTGTGAGAGCACTTCACAAAAATAGTCTGCACCTCCAATGATGTTGGGGTTGGCCATGTACAAGAATGTCCCCCATCCGTGGGCAATGGCACCAGTAAATGTGACTGTCGGTCTGGCAACATTGTCTAACTCATGTGGGACTTTGCGGAAACCCCATCTGGGCCATGCAAATTTGCTGTGGTCCATGTCATCAATGATAATTGTCAGAACAGATCCAGATCCACATGGTGGCAAACCATCATCTGATGGAGAAGCTGCTTGGGTTTGGGAAGCAAACCGAAGTGACCAGTACAAAACTCGGTCTTCATATTGTTCCTGATGATGTCTGCGTAAGGTCTTGGCAGCCTCCATCTTTTTGGACCACGAGACTGCAGGACTGTGGAGAATAAGCTGCAGGTCAAAACAGATCTGACACTGTTTGTGCTGAGACTTCTCACGCATACGCAGCATGTTTGACCAGTGACTGTTCCATCTTCTGCGAAAAGTGTCATAAGACGGAATGTCTGAACCAAACTCTGGGTGTGCCTCTTGCAGGACACTCCACTCTGCCTGAAATTGCCAGTAGAGGTCCGAGATTTTGCACTTTTGGATGTATCTTCTGGGGAGACCACCTGAAGTACCCAAGCATGAGGCTGTCACTGGAGGAGAAACATGGGCATAGAGGCTGTCCTGTCAACATTTGAACTGGCAATGATCTGTCACACAATGGCAATCAAATTATAAATTCAACCAAACACAAACTGAAATAAAATGTGATGATCTGCAGTCCTGGTCCCATGGGTCGTCAATGACAGCCTCGTCGTCCTCTGGCATTGACTCGGCCACAGACTGGTGCAACTCCCGGAAAAAGTGGTCGCATTTGACTACAGCATATGCTTCTTTGCACTGCTTCCCAAGTTTGTGACCAGCAAAACCAGCTCTTCTTCCGTCTGGAACACCCTTGATGTATTTACGCATGGTGGATTGGCCACAGCCAATCTTGCGGCAGAAATTCACAAAACAGACTTGCCTGTCCCCAATCACATAACTCCTTGTAATCTTCGGGACTGAAGGACTGTGGGACTGTTTGGAAGTTCCACTCTTTGCATCTGCAGGATGTTTGGTCGAATCACACTCACCATATGTGGACTGCAGCAGATGCACACGGTCCTCTGACGACAATTTCCAAAAATCCAGACACAGTGCCTGCAGATCTTTGAGACACAAACCCTGTGCAGCGCATGCTGGAAAACTACAGTTCGGTCTTTTGCAACTCTCTCGCCAACGAAGACGAACTTTCTCTGGATCACAGCCATTTTTGTCGTAACTTGTCAGTTGTCTCGGGGCTGCAGCTGAAGCTAAAAGCCTCGAACCCACTTCCAATCCAACAGGTCGACTACAGGTCTGTGACGACTGCCCATTGTTGTCCCATGGATCATCTTCAAAACCAGGACTGTGGGACTGCAGTACTGGCGACTGCTCTTCCCACGGATCAGAATCTTCAGATTCCCAAGGATCTGAATTTTCCTCACCCCATGGGTCAGACAACTCCTTGTCTTCTTCTACAGACTGTCTCTTTGCTTTCTTTTTGGGGCGTCGAGTCTTTGGGGGCATTCAGGCTTGAACCAAACATTGTGCACAAATGTTCTCGCACAAACACAAAAGACAAATGTGCAACTTGAAGCAAGAGTCTCTGGACAGGCATGTTTACTTTTGGCACAACTCTAGGTGTCATGCTTCGAGGCTTTGGAAGCCTTCAACTTCTCAAGCTTTGCCTGTAGTCGCTTCTCACGCGCGGCTACACGACGTTTTGCTTTAAAATCTCTGGTCTCCTGCTGAAGCACTTTGCGCACTTGCACTGCAGGATGCCGAGACCAGAGTTGAACTGACTGTATCATTGGCAGGCTATACTTCTTCATTTTAGAAAAAAAGGCACGTCTTTGGAAGACTGCAGGAGTATCTGTGCATGCAGTTGAATTCTGGACGGTGGCATCTGAAAATGAATTAGTGAAATCAAAACTGCCTGTGGCAGCCAAAAAACTGGAATCTGTCTTTTCGGGCAGTTGTGCCATTTCAGGCAACTCTGCCTCTTGCAAAACTGGAATGTCCTGCTCGACTGCAGGACTGACAGGACTGCTAGCTTCCTGTAGTGAAGCTTCATCAGTTGCTACTGATACTTGATTTCTAGGCCTCCTAGGTTTTCTGGGTTTCGAGGATGTCATAGACAAAAAACGATGCCGAACAGCAGAGTCACGAGGTGCATCTTCAGATTTGCAAACTGTAACATCTGAAAGCCACTGGCCACCAATTGCTCTGGGCTTCTTCTGAATAATTTGCTGCTCTTGCAATGGACTCCATTGCTGAAAACCACCAAACATATCCTGGGATCATGGTCATAATAATATTACTAAAGAAGACACGCAAACACTCTGCCCAGGAGAGAGAACGAGAGAGAGTTGCTTTCTGTCTGTATGTGTAGTATATAATAATTATATTATATAATGGAGGAGGGGCCTTGAACATAAATTTTTAAATTTCACTAAGATTACAAATTATCTACCTAAACCCCTACAAGACTTACTGGCCATATGCTGTCGACTGGTTGGAGACTTGCTCTGCAAATGGAGAAATCGAGTTGCTGAACCACAGTAGTTGCCCACCCCAGCATAGGCCCCCAAATCCTGTTGCCAATCCCAGCGTAGGCCCCAGATTCCCGAAGTCCCAGGGCCGTGACACCAGCCATTTTGAGATCTGGAAATAACTGGTTTTTTCCAGATCTCAAATGGGCAACCAACTTGTTCCAGATCTGATATTGGCAACCGATCCCCAATATGAGATCTGGAACAAGTTGGTTCCCCATTTGAGATCTGGAAAAAACCAGTTATTTCCAGATCTCAAAATGGCTGGTGTCACGGCCCTGGGACTTCGGGAATCTGGGGGCTACGCTGACACTTATTGTCTCGAGCCAAAACAATTTCTGCTTAGAGAATGATACAGAAATGACTACCTTTATGCTGTTTTGCCAAAATGGGTAAGAAACTTAGTTACCCTCTGCTTGCAGTATGCACTCTAATACCCCCAGGAAAACATAGGATTCCTCGGTCCATCTATTTCACAGTGCGCCACAGTCCGAGATTCCTACAGTGGTTGTGCTCAAAACACAGTCCTACAGTCTTACAATGCAAAAAACAGTAAGGCTTAGAGTCCAAAACAGTGTCCAGATGAATTGAATTAGATTGGAATACAAAAAAATCAGACTCAGTCTTAATACTTCAGCTGGTACAACAGACTTGGTACCAGCTCGAGAATAAAGAAGATAGTATGGCACCAGGTCAAGAATTTCCTGTTAGATTTTGTTGTGGAATCAGAATGATCTTGGGTGGGGCCAAATGGGAAATTTTCGCTTGTGACAACAAATCACAGGTCAGTGGCCCAAGAAGAAAATACATGGCAAAAATTTTAAATTAGAAATGAACTTGGAGTAGATGTTGCTGTGTCACAAGTCTGTACAGTACTGTTTGTCATTGCACCACACATACTTATTCCCGGAGTTTTACAGTAATATTAAGTTAAGTCAATGTATGCCTTCAGAATTGAGGCAGTCTTTTCTCTGGGGTGCTCAAGATTACAACAAAGCCAATGGATGGATTTGATTCAATGATATGTAAGGAGAACCCATTGGGTCAGTTAATTTGATTTTTCATTCCAATTTCATGGCCAACACAAAGCACCAAGAAAGACTGCAGTGAATGTTCTCAGTCCAATTTCGTGGCTATCACAAAGTACCAAGAAAGACTGCGGTGAATTTTCATATGTTACATATAAAAATAATAAATAATGCAGACAGACAAGCACACTGAAGACTGACTGCCTGACTGAGTTAACTAGTCTAGTTAACTCAGTCAGGCAGTCAGTCTTCAGTGTGCTTGTCTTAGTATTTAATACTTTCTGAATTTGTTTCCTCGTGTTGCTATGTAAGGATTTGAGTCAACTATTTTGATTTTCTGTTCAATGCCAAGGCTCATACAAGTGACTAGTCAGTATTGTCGCACTCATATAATCTGTAAGGAAACTACCAAACACACTGAAGACTGACTGCCTGAGTTCTCTTACATAATATTCTCTCAAGAATTATGTCCCCGTACTTTGTCTCAGTCTTGCACCCTGTGCAAATACACTGCCTGAGTTTCCAATTGGTTAATTTCCTGTGGGTTACATCAGTTGAAGCCACACACTGACTGCCTTTCTCTGGCCCCGGAACACAGCTGGAATTGAGCTATGGGACCATGAAAATTTAATGGTAGTAGGCTCACCCTTTGCCTTATGTCCGAAGACAAATTTTTGATTTCCGATTATTGTACACCAGCAGAACTGGTGTTTTTCCCCAAAATTGTCATATTTCAAAACACAAGCAGGACTGTTAATTTACCCAAAATCATCTTACCATCTGCTTCTTGGAAATAATGCAGTATCTTCAAACTCAGCACCTGCCTCACCAGCCAGCCCACACAGAAGCCCTCGACTTCCGCAGGTTTTGAAGGAAAATCTGCACTGGCTGCAGGAGGTGCAAAGCCACTGAAGTTGCACTAGTAAACCCTGTAAGACTCAAACCCCCAACCCCCCTTAAACCCTGTCCTGCCTGTCCTTGTCCACGATGTCCATGAGATAATGTAGAGGCACAGCTTGTACAACATAGCCGTGTAGTGATTGGCCTAGCTCCTCTGACAGCACATTGATGGATCTGCACATATTGCTCAGTGTGATAAACGTGCAGATGTTTTGGCTTCGGCAGCATGATGACATCGCAGCACCACCATATGACCTTATCTGGTTTCATAGTTCATTCTCGTATTCTCGAATGTGGACTGAACAGGCAAGCTACATAGTGATGTTTGTTTGCCACCATATTTCCTGGCTTTGTTGGTGTGCATATTGCCACGAAGTCAACCTTTCCTGCACCTGTGTCGGGTCAACACCTGCCCTTTTGTTTTGGGTCTCCATCAGAACTCACTGGGCAAGCCTATTCACGGAAACCCCGAGACTTCGTGCTGTTCCTCACAATGCTGCAAATGAATACCTTTGAATGACTGACACATTGCAACCCAATACTTGTTCCTGATTGATAGCTGCTGCACTTGCATCCTGGAAAATACAGAGATTCTGATCCCGCAGCAGGCCAAGTCACAATGGGTTTTCTTGGGATTTTTTGGTTTGTACCGGTTCGTTGCACCTTTGCCGGTTCATGTGTTTATGGATTATGGAGTAATGCAGTTGTGATCCCACAGTGTATCTCCGGGACTTGGTTGGTTTCAAATTCTGTACTGTGTAGAACTGTTGCACAGTGGCTCCCAGAAAGCAACATTAGACATGTGCTATATGTAAACCACCGTGTGCATCGGTGAGAAGAACTGGAAGAATTATTTAGTATTATTATGTTCTGTCCCGGTGACAAGTTATACAGATTGCTGTGCTGCATTGTTGACAATAAATTTCTGTTCAAGAGTACAACTACTGGGCGACAACAAACCGTGTTTTCTTGCAATTAGTGAAGTGTCTACACTTGAGTTCATTTGCAGTTTCTGTTCTGCTTCTTGGCTACAACTGCACACAGAGCAGGGTAGTTCCTGGTTCATGACATCATTGTAATATTGATAATAATCCATAATTTCACTTGCAGGCTACAACATTACAACATTCAGTCAGCCAAACCACAAACCCAAAAGTTGGAACATTATTTGTCATATTGAACATTCGGTTCCTGAAATCATTCGGTGGTTTCGCAAATATTTAATAATAACTAATTACCTAATTGTGGAGCTAAGCCCTGACCCTGAAATCGGAAACCACAGTCCCCACCAGTTGTGACAGCAGAATGGTGTATTTTCTCCTTATTGAGCTGCAAAATCTTGAGCCTTGGGGAAAGGAGGGGTTAGGGTTTAGGGTTTATGTTATTAAATTATGCCGACCACCTGGGGCCGGGGTCCGACCTAAGGAACAGGCTTGGGGAAGAGGAGGGGGGCAAAAAAAAAAAAAAAAGCGCACGGTACGCTTTCTCCTTGAGCTGCGATGCCTTGTTCTTGAGCCTTGAGAAGGGGAGGGGCTGGGCTACTAGGGTTAGGGTTTACAAATACAAACCAACTAAAAACCAATTTATGTTCAAGGCCACTCCTCCATGTGTATGTAGTCTATCTGTTGTATTGCAGCAGTTATGCTGCTAAAAATCATATTATTATCTAAGAAATATATTATTATGTAAATATGAATAACCTCAGCACTCACAGACTACTCCACGCTCGCCACCACAGCCAGGTTGCTGACAGACTCCGCTTGGAGACAGCACTGTTCACTGCCCAGACTACCAACTGCGCAGTGCAGCTTTACTGCTGTGTAGACGGCCAGACTGTGGGACTGGCAGACTGCAGTTATGCTGTTGTGACTGGCAGACTGTGGGACTGCCAGACTGTGGGACTGGCAGACTGCAGGACTGCCAGACTGTGGTGCTGCAGATTGCAGAGCCTGGCTGTTGCAGTAAGCGCACCTTTGAAGTGCTGGTCGAAGCCGTCCAAGACAGTATGTAGGACTTCCTAAATGTACCTGTTGGCAGGGTTTAGGGACTTTGGGGTTTAGGGATGCAAGACCTGGGGTTAAAGTGGACTGCCAGACTGTGGGACTGCCAGACTGTGCAACTGTGGATTGCAGACCCTGGCTGTTGCAGAAAGTGCACCTTTGAAGTGCTCGTCGAAGCTGTCCAAGAGTATGTAGGACTGCCCAAA
>CAJNDT010000815.1:0-133615 GCA_905221615.1 Symbiodinium sp. CCMP2592 | reverse complement strand
AATTAAGAAATTAGAGTCTGAAGCGGGAACAAATTTAGAAATCCAGACTCTGGATTGTGGATTGAAATTTTATTGTAAAGGATTCTGAGCCCTGGCAATGACCCCAAATTCTAGAACACTGTCCTGAGTAGGTTTTCGCTGTAAATGAGCCCTTGGAAAAATGCACCAAAACCTGGTCCTTTGTAAATGAGCGCTTGCGAAGCAAAAAAACCTAGAACAATGTCCTAGGCGCGCTTTCGCTGTAAATGAGCCGTTGGAGAGCCCTGGCAATTGCCCCAAATCCCAGAACACTGTCCCAGGTAGGTTTTCGCTGTAAATGAGCCCTTGGGAAAATGCCCCAAATCCTAGTTCCTTTGTAAATGAGCCCTTGGAGAGCCAAAAAAACCTAGAACAATGTCCTAGGTGCGTTTTCGCTGTAAATGAGCCGAAAAACCTAGAACACTGTCCTAGGCGCGTTTTCGCTGTAAATGAGCGGTTGGAGAGCCCTGGCCATTGCTCCACACCCTAGAACACTGTCCCAGGTAGGTTTTCGCTGTAAATGAGTCCTTGGGAAAATGCCCCAAATCCTAGTTCCTTTGTAAATGAGCCCTTGGAGAGCCCCAAAAACCTAGCACACTGTCCTAGGCGCGTTCTCGCTGTAAATGAGCAGAAAAAGCTAGAACACTGTCCTAGGCGCGTTTTCGCTGTAAATGAGCGGTTGGAGAGCCCTGGCAATTGCTCCACACCCTAGAACACTGTCCCAGGTAGGTTTTCGCTGTAAATGAGTCCTTGGGAAAATGCCCCAAATCCTAGTTCCTTTGTAAATGAGCCCTTGGAGAGCCAAAAAAACCTAGAACAATGTCCTAGGCGCGTGTTCGCTGTAAATGCGCCGTTGGAGAGCCCTGGCAATTGCCCTACACCCTAGAACACTGTCCTAAGTAGGTTTTCGCTGTAAATGAGCCCTTGGGAAAATGCCCCAAATCCTAGTTCCTTTGTAAATGAGCCCTTGGAGAGCCAAAAAAACCTAGGACACCGTCCTAGGCGCGTTTTCGCTGTGAATGAGCCGAAAAACCTAGAACACTGTCCTAGGCGCGTTTTCGCTGTAAATGAGCCGTTGGAGAGCCCTGGCAATTGCCCCAAATCCCAGAACACTGTCCTAGGTAGGTTTTCGCTGTAAATGAGCCCTTGGGAAAATGCCCCAAATCCTAGTTCCTTTGTAAATGAGCCCTTGGAGAGCCAAAAAAACCTAGAACAATGTCCTAGGCGCGTTCTCGCTGTAAATGAACCGAAAAATTTAGAACACTGTCCTAGGCGCGTTTTCGCTGTAAATGCGCCGTTGGAGAGCCCTGGCAATTGCCCTACACCCTAGAACACTGTCCTAGGTAGGTTTTCGCTGTAAATGAGCCCGTGGGAAAATGCCCCAAATCCTATTTCCTTTGTATATGAGCCCTTGGGGAGCCAAAAAAACCTAGAACACTGTCCTAGGCGCATTTTCGCTGTAAATGAGCCGAAAAACCTAGAACACTGTCCTAGGCGCGTTTTCGCTGCAAATGAGCCGAAAAACCTGGAACACTGTCCTAGGAGCGTTTTCGCTGTAGATGAGCCGTTGGAGAGCCCTGGCAGTTGCCCCAAACCCTAGAACACTGTCCTAGGTAGGTTTTCGCTGTAAATGAGCCCTTGGGAAAATGCCACAAATCCTAGTTTCTTTATACATGAGCCCTTGGAGAGCGACAAAACCTAGAACACTGTCCTAGGCGTGTTTTCGCTGTAAATGAGCCGAAAAACCTAGAACACTGTCCTAGGCGCGTTTTCGCTGTAAATGAGCCGTTGGAGAGCCCTGGCAATTGCCCCAAATCCTAAATGAGCCCCAAATCCTAGTGACCAAACCACGCAATACAAACCCACCTTTAAGAAAGTCTCTTCCAGAGTCTGGACTGATCCCGAATTTCTTATTCCGAACTGCCAGATTAAGAAATTTCCTGACCCTCGCTTCCGAAGGACGATTTCTTATCAAAAGCCTCGACCGTAGTCGCAGCTTGAACTCGACAGAAAGCTGTGTACCTGAACACAATATTCTGACAACTACATCCCAACAATAGAACATAAACCCTAAACCCTGAAATGTAAGCTGCAAAGCAAATTGATACCGGGGCCTTCGTAACTTCATCGGAATGTGTGGTATGTTATACTCGAATCATAAGAGGAGCTCGGAGGAATGGAACATGTATTTCGTCAAACGACTTCAAGACCGTGGAATCATGATAGTAAGTAAGCCTTCTTGAAGCCCATGGTCTAAACATCCCTACAGGGTCCCTATTCTAGTTACGATAGGGCCCTTAATAATTAGTATAGTTTTGGGGGTATGTTATACTAGAATTATGGTACGGAGCCCCCCACAATGGTATTGGTATTTGTTTAAGCCGATGGGGGCTAAACCCTACAATAGATCCCTTACACACGCCCCTGAGGATCCTTAACCTATTCTTAATTACTTAGGCCCCTATATTATGTGGGACTTTCTGAAAACAAGGGGTACCTATACTCTTTGGGGGTCCTTATAATAATAAGGATCCTACTATGCAGGGTACTATATTAGGGTCCGCGATTGTCGGAAATTCCCCATGTGAGCTTGGGAGTTACGGTTGATGATAGAAATCCTGCATTACCTTAAGGACCCTAAACTATGCGAATTATGGCATCTTCCTTTATATGGGTCATGCAGGATTTATATCATCATCCCTAAACCCTAAACCCCCGTATGGATCCCTTAAAGGAACCCCTTAGAAAGGTATCCTTATAGATCCCTTTAAAGGAACCCTAGGATTTATATCCTCAACCGTATCTTCCTAAACCCCCAAACCCTAAACCCAAACCCCAAAAGCCCCAAACCCTAAAAGCCCTAAACCCTAAAAGCCCTAAACCCTAAAAGCCCTAAACCCCAAAAGCCCTAAACCATCAACCCCTTAGAAAGGTATCCTTATAGATCCCTTTAAAGGGAACCCTAGGATTCATATCCTCAACCGTGTCTTCGCAGTTCCGGTGCCTGACCCTGGGGATCGGCCCGGAAGTCGTATCCGGGCCTTCGGCAGCGCCAGAGGTGGCGGTGTTGGGCTTCAAGTTAGCAGTTTAGGGTTTAGGGTTTAGGGTTTAGTAGGGTTTTGGGTTTAGGGTTTAAGGTTTAGGGTGTAGGGTTTAGGGTTTAGGGTTTAAGGTTTAAGGTTTAGGGTTTAGGGTTTTAGGGTTTAGGGTGTAGGGTTTAAGGTTTAGGGTTTAGGGTTTAAGGTTTAGGGTTTAGGGTTTAGGGTGTAGGGTTTAGGGTTTAGGGTGTAGGGTTTAGGGTTTAGGGTTTAGGGCTTAGGGTTTTAAGGTTTAGGGTTTAAGGTTTAGGGTTTAGGATTTAGGGTTTAGGGTTTAAGGTTTAGTAGGGTTTTGCGGTCTAGGTTGTGGTTCCCTAAACCCAAAACCCTGTAAGCCCTAACTGTTTTGTCTAGGGGTTAAGTCGGGGTTAAGGCTTAGAGCCGAATGGCACTGCCAGGTCTTGAGGTTCGGGTTTAGGTTTAGGGTTTCTTGGGGTTGACGGTTTAGGTCTTACGGTTGCAGTTCTCGGGGTTTAGAGCTTAGTGCTGAAAGGAGTTTCGGGTCGAGCATTCAAACTGCTTGAGGTGGGCGTGCTGCGCAGGAGCAGCCTAGCAGCATTGGGTGGAGTTTAAACCCTAAGCCCTAAACCCTACACCGCAACATCCATTCTCTACTGCAGCGGCTCAGCTGTGATTCAGGATCCCAGAGGAAGATTTGGGGCTGAACGACAACATTCTCAGAAGATCCTTTGCAGGACCGACGCCCATACCTCTGAAGGACGACCCTGAAAGACTGCTTGAAAGAGTACTGTAATTCGGGAAGATAATAATCGAATCTCAACTTTTCTGATTATAAAACACGTCGACATGACAGTTGTTCATACCTACTTGGAGGCCCAGGGGACTTAGTAAGTAGGTTATAAGTAGGGGTACAGTTAGGGTAACTCCATTTAGGGTACTTATAACCCTACTTATAACCTACTTACTAAGTCCCCTGGGCCTCTAAGTAGAGTGGGTTCATGATACTATCTTCCACCTGACTGACGAAACCGTAAACCCTAAACCTATAAAAGGATTATATTAGGGCCCTATTATACTCCTATTATACCACTATTACATGGTGGGAGCCCCTTCTAACGTAAACCCTACTATCTTCCACCTGACTGACGAAAGCAGGTCTCTGAGCTGCCGACGGAGCCGTAAGCCTTCAGCGTGCGGGAGGCGTGAGGATCCACGGGGACGGGGGGGAGGCTACTGCAGGGAACTGAATAACTACCAATAAGTACTATCTTTGGGGTTCCTGTCTATAATTACAGTATAATGCTACCCTCCAAACCCTAATTAGTCCATTTATTAAGTTCCCTACAGTACAACTTTGACCGTGCACTCTAGAGGCACCCAACAAACGAGTAGCGGGCAGGAACACTCCTAAATGGGCTGCAAAGACTTTAGCGCAGGGTCGAGAGTTCTTCGCAGGGGCAGGTAAGGTGATGACTTGGAGCGCTGACCAAAGGGTCTATTGTCTTTGCAGAGATACCCCACCCTGCTCTAAAGATCACCACGGGAACTCCGCAGAACCTTAAACCCTAAACCCTTAACCCCTATAGGGGCCGCCTGAGACTCCATCGAGTGCTGTCTTCCACAGAACTCCGTAGCGTCCTTTCCCTTTGGGGCTTACTTTACGGGCGCAGGGAGGGTAAGCCTCACAGCGAAAGCCTCAGCCAAGCCTGTCAGAACCCAAGAGAGTTGCAAAACCTACGGGACCTTTGTCTGAGTCTTCGAAGAATGCAATCCTCATTCATCCCAATTCCTACATGCTAAACCCGAAAAGCTTCAAACTCCCTTACCCCCTAACCCCTGAAGGCTTCAAGCCTCGCCAAATCAAGCCCCAGCAGCCTCAAACTCCAAACCCCAGGCCCTAAAGGAAACCTGCCATTGATCACGGTTCGGAAACTGAGCGGGATTCCGTAGTCCTAAGCTCTCGCCCACAAACCCACACTCTAAACCCCTTCAGCCCCCAAGGAAGTATGCAGGAAATGGCCTTATAACATCGCCAGCGAAAGCAGGCTCCACCTGATGGCAACGGCTGCTTGGGCTTGGAGATCGGTTGAATCATAAGCTGCCGAAGGGAGGTAGGGGGCCTTAATGCCTACAATAAGGACATAACAAGGCCTATTTAAGGAAGTATAGTCCCCTACCCCCCCACCCCCTACCCCCCCACTTGGAGGTGCATGGGTAGTTATAAGTTGGTTATAAGGGTTCCTTTAAGGGTCCCTTTAAGGGATCTATAGGGATTTAGGGTTCAGGGATTAGGGCTTCAGGGTAGTTTTATGAGTGGGGTGATAAGTCTCTTAATATGTCTTACAGGCATAGTTACCCTACTTATAACTAACCCACTTTTCACTACCCATGAACCTCGAAGTATCCTACAACACGAACAGAGTGACTAGAGTACCGAGCCTATCCGTGCTTCTAAAGCGTGTTGCGGGATCGTGGTGCGCCGAAGCCTGAACTTGCCGCAACCATTTCACGAAAACCATTTGGACTCTAGGTCAGCCTTGAGAATATCTACATCTAGCACAGTCATCGCTAGAGTTGAAACGCCTGACCTGCAATTAGACTCGTAACTACGGTTTTGCGCTAAGCGTGTCAACCGATGTTTGGGGACGGGCAGTCCGGGACATATTGCCGTGGTCGGCTTGTCAAGTGATACTCGATACCACAACCTGCAGAAACATCGCAGATGCAGTCCCGGTTGGAGCCATTGACATTATCACACCACCTGCTGTGGTAAGTCGCAAGTTGGGCCCGTGACGGCTCTGATCAAATCTTGCAGCTGACTTCTTGTGATTGCCGGATTTCTGTGACTGCAACTCGCAGCAAGCCTTCCTAGAACCGTTACATCACTTGTTAAACTCGCAAGGAGCTCTGTCAACAACACTCGTCTGGAACCCGAGCATGGAGAGTTCTAATAAGCCCCCCATGTGAAACCAAACACCGCCAAACCTGGACACCCGAAGCCCCAAGCCTCAAACTTCATGCAACCGTTTAACGGAACCCTCATTGGAACTTTCAAAGGGTCCCCAAGCTACTTCCTTGTAGCTAGCGTTTTACAGTTCGCATCTTATGGGATTTAGTCCTTGGGGTTTAGGGTCTTTGGGTTGAGGGTTCGGAAGAGGCCCTGGAAGCTTGGCCGCTGACCAGCGAGAAGGTCACGGAGATCGCAGACGCCTGCAGAAAGATGCTTCCTAAAGAAAGGCTCACCTAAGAGTTTTCCAGTGTTTCGAAGGATCCCTGCCAGGACTTCCTGGAGACCCCGAGAAGGGCCGAAACTAACCCTGAGGCTGCATGTGCTTGCTTAGGTTGTGTGTGGGACTGCCAGACGGCTTTCCAGACAGTTCATGTGCCCGGCGAACCCAATATGGACTGTGGCCTAAAAGTGGCTCCAAAAACGTACGCTAGCGAAACTTTTGAAATCCTGAACAAAATACATACTCTCGGCGCCGCCTGTAAGTAAAGCCCTCTAGTCGAAAGGCAGTGGCACGAGGCCGTCAGTCAAGCCAACAGTCCAGAAGAAGCCATATGGTCACCCTCGACAGCCCTCCACCGCAGCTGCTTCAGCCTCGAGCCTGTCCGTCCCCTGCAAAGATGATGAAACTCCAACAAGCTTGAAGCAAGGAATACGTGATAACTGTACCCCTGAACCCTTCCAGTCTTCTTGAAACTCCGAAACGAGCCTCCAAAGTGAATAGGCCGACCTTGCGCAACTCTTATTCACCTCTCCACAGCCACTAACAGATCGATATGGGAGTTTCCGAAACTTAGGGGTACCTCAGTAATCGTAGAAATAATAGCAAAAAGAGGAATAACTGTCATAGCAGTCGTAATAGTAATAATGGTAATTCTAGCTATAATGGTCATGATAGTAACAACAGTAAGTATAGTAGTACTAGTAATAATAGGGTTTAGGGTTTAGGGAACCCTGGCGACAATGACAGACGAGAGCCCTCCCCAAAACGGTCACACAGGCACTCCGGAGCCGTTGCGACTTGCAGCCCTGAAACCAGGGAATCCTTCAACTTAGAAGGGCTCCTACACCCGACACCCTAAACAACGAAGCCGTAGAATACTGGCTATACAGACTAGAAGACGCCATAGCACATAGCAAGCACATAGTAACACCAATCGGGGGGACTTTTTGGTGCTTCTGGGAGCCCCCCTCCCTTGCCGGAGCCTCGTCACCTGGCGCCAGGACCTCCGCCGTTGTGACGCTGAGCAATGCCAGGCCTCTGAAAAGCTCGACTTTTGCAAGCTTCCTTCGAAGATCCTGCATCATGGATCCACATCTAAACATCTATAGAAGTCTTGTATCACAGCGGCATAACTACGAGGAAACTCTTTGCTCAAACGCCTTCGGGAAAGTATAGAACTGAACAATAGTGTCAGATCTCAGCATGACCCGTACGGGTGCAGGTTCCATGAAAAGCCATGCTTCAGAAGGACCTCAAAGTAGGCAGTGCAACCTAAAAGGGAGTTTCCGAAAATAGGGGACCCTAATATAGTAACTTCTTATAATTCTTGGAATAGACACAGCTAGCCCATGCCCAAGCACGCAAACCCCAAACCCCAAAACTCCCAAACCCTAAGAGCCATTTATTCAGAACGCCGCCCTCCTGCACTCCTAAACCCTAAACCCCAAACACTAAACCCTAAACCCTGTCGAGATCTCAAGCCCTGAACCCTGAACACCGAAACCAACCCCGAGACTCCAACATCCGAAGACTCCGAACCCTGAAAGCCCGTCTTGGTTCCTGTAAAGGAGTTTAGTCTAAGTTACCACATTAATAATAGCCCATAGTAAATACTATGGCTTCCTTATTATGTTAATTTAGATTTCTTACACCCCCTAATAAGAACCCAGCCTTTTGTGATGGGGAAGCTTGCTGTCTCAACCATGTCGAGGAGCCTGGCGATGACCGGCCCCTGATTCTGAGTGGAGTTTGCCGTTCTTTGTATGCTTGAATAGCCTCCTTCTTGCTATATATGACATGATATCACATCAGGTCACATCACTCTAACTAGATTTCATAATGCCTTTTGTTATGTTGTACTGTATCCCATTGCTTTGTATTTTATTCAACTCCGTTCCACTGGTTTCGATTCCAAGATATTGCATTGCTTCGTCTGATATCTGTCCTATTCACACAGTCTTCTACCATAAAACGTGAACTGTCTTTGCCAATTGCAGACCCAACCAGAACACATAGTCTGCCACAGTACGTTGATTTTTTCAATAATGCCCTGTTAGAGATCTTTAACACTGCAACCCATTAGAGTATACTAGCATGAACCGATTACAGGATCAATAGAACCTCTGATGATGTGCGGTTAGCCGTATGTGCTCTGAATAGACAACACGCGCAGCACGATGTAGGGTCTAGCTTAGGGTTGGCACCACTCGCAGACGTGCAAAGTACGTACCTCGCCACGGACAT
The DNA here is from genome assembly GCA_905221615.1 of Symbiodinium sp. CCMP2592. Classification (NCBI taxonomy): domain Eukaryota; class Dinophyceae; order Suessiales; family Symbiodiniaceae; genus Symbiodinium; species Symbiodinium sp. CCMP2592. The sequence goes on along the minus strand of CAJNDT010000815.1, from coordinate 125,064 downwards.
GCGGATCTATTGTCTGTCTGACTCTCCACTTTAGACGCTCTGGCAGCCCGACGATCTACACTCTCAAACCCCAAGAAGCCGTAGATGTTGATAGAGGGTGACAAAAATGCACACCGCTGTGCAGAGTCATGGGAGCAAGAAGAGTCAGTACTGCGCAATGCTCTTTTGTAATCACACTCCCATCTCGTTGTGCCTTATTGAAAAGCCCGGAACCCTAAACCCAACTTATGTCTCGGCAGGGAACGGCACAAACATGCAGGGATCGCAGCAAATCCTCCAAGCCGGGGAGGGGGAGCACCTCGCAGCAAGCAAACAGTCTTCGGATCGCCGGGACTGGCCCTCGAGTACACAGAGACACGTCTTGTACGACCGACAGGTGTGTACACTCTACACGAGAGCCCTATTCAAGCCATGGTCCAGACCTGTGGGCTACGATCTGCACTGAAGCTGAGGATCTTCAACACTCGTATCGTCAGAGGCTGTTGGGGAGCCCTTTACCCCTAGAAGAGCCCAATGGAAGGGCCCTTAAATTCCTGAACTTTAGGACCAAAAGCCCTTGGCCCAATGCCTATAAGTCTTAAGACCAGTGCTAACACCCGACCCTAAGCCCTGACCCTCAACCCGAAACCTTAAATTTCGAAGCCTGAAACTGGATTGTGACGGAACCAGGGGCAAAAGAACATAGATTCTTACTCTTCAATGGTTGCCTTAAGGAACAGGGTCCAACAAAACATTCAAGTATGGTGGGGCTTCTAAGGCCTTTGAAAAATATTTGTAAACAAGATCCTCTTAAGCCCATATGGTAACTAGGTTGGCCCTTCAAAGCCTCTGAAAAATATTCGTACATAGGGTCCTACTATGCCCAATAAGGGAAAATATAAAATGTCCCAAAAGGCCTACCTAGCAAGTATGGTAACTACTCCCGAGGTCTCGGAAAGCCTCAGAGTCTCAGCTGTCTGGTTCTTAGTAGGGATTGGGGTTCCTTTAAGGGTTACTATAAGGGTTACGAGAAGGGCTACTATAAGGGTCATACTATAGGGGTGTAGGGTTCTTAGTAGGGATTCGGGGGAATGGATCCCTATGATCGTCCCTTAAGGTCCCCCCAAGAGTAGTCCCAATAACACATTCCCTCATTCCCTACTAAGAACCAGACAGATTACAGTTAAACTTATAGATCCCTTAACTTTATAGGAGCCTTTAATAAAGGAACCTTAAGGCCGTTCCCCTATTCCCTACGAAGAACCAGACTGTCGGAGTGACCGGGGGGCCCGGCACCAGTGTCCGCGTTGAGCTGTTCCGCGGTCACCTGGGCAGGGGCTTGCTCGAGGGATTGCAGAATTTTTGTTTTCTTGACTACAGATGAACACAGCACTACATAATGGAATGCAGTATACAAGGTGGCTATACAAGGGCTTTTGTGGGTGTATACGGGTTTGACGGAGTTAGGTTTGGATTTTTCGAACGGAGTGTTGCAAGAGTCCTATAAGGTGCAGGCTAGGTTTGCCTGGATTGAGAATATGTCCAGCTTGACCGACCCGTCGTGAACCATGTGTGCCGGATCCTCCAAGTCTGTCCATCAGGACTGCAGTGCTTCGGCTATGTGATCTCTCGTTGTTGAACATGGCGTAAGCATGGGCATGTAACCTTTTCTTAAAGTTCAGTGCCACAAGCTGCAATGCCCAGTTTAAGCACAGAGACAGCGCAGCATCCTGGAACGTCTAGCGCGGGAACATGTCGTGCCGCTGAAAGGAAGGCAAGTGCCATGAGATGAAAGGGGAGTTTCCGAAAAATAGGGGTACCTCAATTTGGGGGTCCTTATAATCAGGATCCTACTATTTAGGATACTATGTTAGGGTCGCCTATGTTCGGAAACTCCCAAATGAAGGTTCGGCTACGACCCATCTTTGAACTTATGAACACACTTGTGCTTCTGCCCTGAGTGATGTGTAATTGCAGCATCGCAGAAGCATGCTCATACTCTGTATCATATCGTGCAACTTAAGTTTGACTTAGTACCAGAAGGCATGGCCTACTTGGCATTGCCACAGTCTCTCCTTTCGCCTCAAAATCACCCTTCCCGTGCAAGGTCGCTGCTGGCTGGGCCGAAGCGATCTGGAAAGCTTCGGGTGCGGCGATCTCGGCCTCACAGATCTTGTGATGATGACTGCGGACTTACTGACATCTCCGACTTACCCTCAACTGCCACCTTCAACAACCAGCAACAAGTTCACGATTTTGTAACTGAACGAAACATGACACATCTAGAATATATGCCGACTAGTGACATGGAACTTCTTTCAGTTACAGACTTCACTTGGCCCTAAACGCGCCGCCAGGCTTGGAGCCTGCAGGCCAAGGACGCCAAAACCAGTTAAGATAGTACGAAACCTTCTATCCCTGCTCCACTCTTGACCTAAGTTCGTATAAATAAAGCATAGGGGCCTTGCCGACTAGAAGAAGTAGTGTCTTTCCTTCTATCCCTGCTCCACTCTTGACCCGGTTTCATTTTCATATAGTGGCCTTACTGATTAGAGTAGGGTCTTGGGGCATTGTACACTATATATATATATATATATATCCAGCAACCCCCAAAGAAGACGGCTGGCAACTAACCAGGCTTCTCCATTACTTTCACGGAATGCTTCAGTGAGCCCGTAACAAGGTAACTTCCATTCGCAAGTGCAGGCATGTAGGAGTTTCCGAAAAGAGGGGACCCCAAAAAAGTACCCTGAGTAACAGGATCCATTTTATTTATAAGGACCCTCAAATTAAGGTACCCCTAATTTTCGGAAACTCCCATGTCGCGACCGATGGCACTGCCACTGTACTCCCGTCGCCTATCTCCTGAAGCTCCCACGATAGCCTCGAAACCCTGAGAAACCTCCTTACAGGACTCGAGGGCCTTTTTATTGGGGATATCCCTACCTTATTGGGCTTCAGTATAAGGGGGTTTATATGGGATATCTCGAACCTTAGTTGCTTCTGTGCCCAGAAAACCGAGGATTTCCAGGCAAGCTGAGACTTCTGAGATAGCCGCCACAGGGTTCAGAATGGTGGCTTCCACGCTGTACCTGCTATGTTTTCAATGGTCCCGGCGTCCCTTGTAACCCCTTAAATCCCTACAACCCTAAACCGTAGCGGAAGGATTCGCAGATCACAGGCTCGGCCTTGATTGCTAACTCCCTCCTGACCCAGAACTAACCCCCTTCTCAGCCAACGCGTAGTTTCACATACTCTAAACGATGCCCTAGCTGTGAGACCCCAAGACCCTGAAGCACCAAACCCTGAACTGCATAACCCTAAGTTTCGAAACCCTCAATAGGCATGGATAAACATCTGAGCACGGGTGAACACCTATCAGCCTACATTCCCCAAACCAAATCCTGTCACAACAACCCTAGATTGCGCAAAGCCCGTAGAGAACCCTTATTCTGATCCCTGAACCCCTAGTCCCTCAACCCCGAAACCCTCAACCTCCAAACCCTTATCCGCCTCTAATCGCGCAAACCCCTCATTCCTGAGCAATAATACTTCAAAGAACCCCGAAGTGGAGGTCACTCCGTGAGCGGCTCGATGTCCTCTCCCCCCTCCGGAAGCTGCAGCAAGAGCAAACCTCAGCGATCGCTTGGAGGCTTGTTTCTTTGGAGCCATAAGTAGGGTTCCTTTACGGGTTCTATAGGGTTTAGGAGTTTAGGGATTAGGGTAGTCCTTTAAGGGTTCCATAGGGTTTAGGAGTTTAGGGATTAGGGTAGTTAGAAGTGGGGGTTCTAAGTCGAGCAACTATAGTTATACCCTACGTCAGGGGACTTATAGCCCCCACTTATAATAACTAACTACCCGCGAACCTCCGAGCAGCGGCTTAGGGTTCCCTTTACTTGGAGGTTCATGGGTAGTTATAAGTACGGTTAACCCAGATTAAGGGACTTATAACCCCACTTATTACTACCCATGAACCTCCAAGTAGAGGTCGAGGGGTCGATGGGTCTAAGTCTTAGCGCTGCCGGCTCCAGTTCTTAGGGGGTTTCGAAGAATGGGATGCTGAGTGAAGCGTAGGCGTCATCTAACCCGAAAACTCCAAAGCTTATGAAGCCTAGCTAGGCACCTTTTCCTTAGTTGCTGAGTTCATAAGCCCTCACAAAGTGTGCTGAGTTCATAAGCCCTGACAAAGTGTACACTTTTAGTTATTTTAATAGCGGGTACTATTATCCCAAAAAGTGTAAAGTGTATTCACTCAGCTACTAAGTTTCTTCTGGCTCTAGAGGCCTGAAGCCTCCCAGGTACGATCCTAATTCTCGAGTCGAGGGGCCGTCCTGAGCCTCGTGGAGGTAGCACTTCGCAGGCAGCAGCTTCCAGAAGGAGGTGCCTTGAAGAATTATGGGATGAGTCTTGTGGGGGCCTCAATACTTAGAGTAGGTTTGGGGCCCACTATACTGTAGCTAACTGCTGCTACTACCGTCATGTTGATGGCACAGTGATAAATGAACCTCTTAAGATCTGCTTTCGTGCGAATTATCTAACCAACTTCAGAACATGCCTTCAGCACCTTCCGCTTCATGCTTTAATGCCGCAACGGCATTGCTGAGTTGATACCTAAGTCGCAAGACACCGTAACACCTATAGCAGCCGAAACGAGCTGCAACACCTATAACACCCTATAAGCCTGCTGTAAGAGCTATAACACCCCATAAGACTGTTATGAGAGCTATAACACCTGTATTTAAGCCTGGAAAACCTTCCAAAACCCACCCTAAAACCCTAAACCCTAAAACCACAAAGCCCTAAAACCCTAAACCCTAAAACCACAAAGCCCTGAAACCCTAAACCCCTAAAACCCTAAACCCCTAAAACTCTAACACCCTGAAACCCCAAAACCCGAAGCCCAAGGGTCGCGCCCAGAGATCCGACGGCCACAGCTGCCAAAGCCTCTGACAGAGTCTGAACGAGGCCGAAGGGTACTTGATAAGGGGGTTTAGGGGTTTAGGGTTTAGGGTGTAGGGGTTTAGAGTTTAAGGTGTAGGGGCTTAGGGACAGAGTCTCATCCACCCATCCACCCAGACTCTGATACTGGTTTAGCATTTAGGGTATTGGTAAATGGTGTCTAGAGCTTCTGTTTATGGCTTAGGGTAATAGTTTATAAAGCTTTGGAGGGGTTAGGATGTAGGGCTTTGTGTTTTGGGTTTGCGGCCCAACGTCCAACCCCATACTCTGGATCGACAGTTGGCACGCACCTATAAAACCTAAACGCTCTTAGCCCCAAACTTTAGGGACCAAAGACATGAGATCGTTCAGCCGCGCCTTCTTCAAGAAGTCAGATCTTTGCTTGGTTCTGGTCTGTGCTTGGATGACCCGGGATTTCGTATGCAGGGATGTAATTAGGTGCCTTCATAAGGGCTTTACGAGTAGATACCAGTGAAACTACGTTGGCCTTACAAATAACCCTACTTACTCAGTCACACGGTGAAGCACGGCTTTCCATAAATCATAAAGGGGACCCCTGAGCCTTAAATCCAAGCCCCAAACCATAAATCCAAAACGTCGGGCCACGAAACCCCAAAGCCCAAGCCCCAAGAAGACAGCCAAACCGCAAACCTAAACGTGCCTTCAACCCTCAATGATTCTTAAACCCTATACAAACCTGAAACTGAACGTACCTGAAACCCTAGGCCCTGAATACACCGTAAACCCCAAATAAACCTGAAACCCTATGTAAACCTTAAATACACCTGAAACCTACTTGGAGGTTCATGGGTAGTTATAAGTATAGGGATAAGTAGGGTAACTATACTTATAACCCATATTAGGGGACTTATAACCCAACTTATAACTACCCATGAACCTCCAAGTAGGCCCTAAACCCTATACCCTTACAGAATCCCTACAGATCCCTTTAAAGGGACCCTTAAAGGAGCCCTTGTAACTACCCATGAACCTCCAAGTTGTGAACCCAAAAGGCCTCTTCCGAGAGCTGGGAAGGCTTCTTTCGCAGCTTCCCGTCGCAGGAGCGGTCTTCGCCTCCTGAACTCTTTTACCGGAATCAAGGGTTTAGGGTTTAGGGTTTAGGGGTTTAAGGGTTAGGAGTTTAAGGTGCAGGGGTTTAGGGTTTAGGGCCTAGTTTAGGGTATCAAGAGTAGCCAGAGTAGGGTTTCTTTTACAGGGGTCTATAATGGTTGCTACAAAGGATCTATAAGGGGTACTATAATACTTAAGGGCTGAGGGTCTGGAGTTCAGGGGTTTCGGGTTTAAGGGAATCTCAAAACAACGAATCGCAGAACTCTACAACGACAGCTCTAAGCCTTAAGCCCCTTAACCCCAAAATCCTCAGGTCCCAAACCCTAAACCCTAAACTCTAAGCCCCCTTAACCCCCCAAATCCTCAGTTCAAAACCTCTGAAGCCTGAAGATCGGAGCGAAAGCGTCTAAGCCTCGAATCACTCTGCCTTGACATTCTGCTGGTGGAGGCTATGTTGTTTAGTGCTTTTTGTTGAGAGCCTTTTTCCACCCGCCAGGTCTGTGTGTTTAGGGTTTAGGGGTGTCGTTTCCATCACTGGCTCTTTGCCTCCATGCAGCTTAACTTATGGATGACGCACCGACAGCATAAGCGCGCGGTAGGACGATGTCAGTTCAAGGGTGAAGCCTAATACCAAGCTCATGATCACTCTTTTTGCTAAGCATGATGGTATCACGTTCCTGTTTGAGATGACCATGATCACGACCATCACGTACCCAGTGCCATGCTGTACTTAAGCCATTTCTAGGCCACGTTCTTGTTCATGGTAGCCATGTTGGGGTTCACTGCTTGTCTACCATTACGGATTGCTGAGCATTTCTGGACAACTATTCTTGCACGGTGACTCATAATTTTCACCCTGAGCACCTTAAACTCATCGCTCGTCTTCCGATGTATACCGTTTGAAGCACCGCAGGAGGGATACTGGGACTGCGGGAAGGACAAGGAAAGAAACCCTCTGCCGGGCCTAGCCAGCGGAAGGACTGCGGCGCCTCCGACAGTGGCGGGTCTTCTTTACGGTGCACGTGAGTCCCAAAATCGAGAACGTCAGACTTGCTTTTAATGAGCAATACCCCCGCCTGACACTCTGCCAACTATCTCATAGACTTTCTCCTCTGTTGATGAAGGTGCTTGAGGGGCCCGGCAAAACACTACAGATACAAGGCTCTACGAGCTAGCATTAGTAATAACAACGATAGCAACAATAAAGGGTCCGAGGTACTGGTATGGGGGATACTTCCCCAAATCATAACAGTAATTCCTAATATGGAAACTACAGCTACATTGGACCCTTCGGGTTCTCAATGGTAACAGCTGTCGGAAGGTTGTGGGCACGGCCTGGACGTGCCTATATGTGGCAAAGTCTGGTGCAAACATGGCCGACAGGGTTAAGGTTTAGGCTCTAGGGTTCAGGGGTCTAGGGTGCCAGGCTAGGTGCTGATGCAAGTGGCCTAAATGTCGTTGTTATATAAACAAAAGCTACCCGGAGAGCCGGGTAAAACGATATTCATACCCATGCGAACCCTACAGACTCCTCCTCAACCAAGCGAAACTGCCCCCCATGTCCTAAAGCCTGGACTCCGGAATCCCAAACCACCGAAGAAAACAACCTAAACCCTGAAGTGGAGCCGAGGCCCGCAACTTTCAAGCCAACAGCCTAAACTGGAAACCCTAAAGCTTCTACCCTGAACCTAGACGCACATTCTACGGTGAAAGTCGCCTGCACCCAAAGGCGTCCCCCTGCTGGCACCTGGGAATGCTGAGACCGAAAGATCGTGCTGCGAAGGCTAGCAGCCGCACGAATCGCGGCGTAGGCTTGGCAGCTTTGGGGATTAGGTTGTGAGCCTGTGGGGGCTTACGACTCTGGGCTTAAGCTTAGGTTTTAGAGCTTGCCATCCTCGAAACAAAGACGAGCCTTCCTGGGGCTTCCAGTGAAGTTTGAGGAGTTGTGGTAGTGATGATCGTGGTGGTAATAGTAGCAGCAGCAGCTGTAGTCGTCGTCGTGATGGTGGTGGTAGCAGTAGCACTGCGAAAATGCTCGGCAAGACTACCTCACCAAGCTCCGTCCGCTGCTGGAGCTCTGCTAAGATACACCCAAACTAGTAGGATCCTGAATATATTATATAAGGGCCTTACTAGTTACCTATACCATTCTGTGTGTTCCTTATTATCACTATAGTATAATGGGCCCCAAAACCCTATTGTAATTGAAGACCTCTAAAGAAAGGATCCACCGCCCCAAAAAAAAGGACAGATTGCGACGCTTTTGGAGTTCTGGCTCAGGCTGCTGCCCCGTTGAAGCCGCGCAGGATGATGCCTGGGTGAACTCGGGGTGCTTGGGCGTTTTGGGGTTTGGGGTGTTTGGGATTTTGGGGTTTGAAAGCAACAAGAACCTGAGGGTGAAGAAGCAAAGGAGGAGGCTGGCTAGGAGAATCCATACAGCCTAAACCTGTCGGGGCTTCGTATGCAACCCTAACAGTTAGGGGTCTTCGTAAGTAGAATGCTGCTGGGGGCTTTCCAGACACTACTTAAACTCAGGAAGCCAGGAATAGCATTACTACATAGTCTGGGGGTCCGAAGAATGACTAATCATCAGTACGCGTAGCAATACTCCCGTACAGGCCCCATATAGCTATGGGACAATCCACCCCAAAGCTCTCTTCTGAGGTACCTGTTTAGGGTTCCCTAATACGATTTCTTCATATATGTCTTCAAAACCCTAAACCCTATAGAACCCTTAAAAGAATCCCTAAAGGAACCTTAAACTGTGGGTTTAGGGCTTTGCTGACGCCGAGCAGCGGAGAGGATTCAAAGTCGTCCCGCCGTTCGCATCCGTGGCCACCTCGGCAAAGTTCCCCCCAGGTTCCGGGGGCGGGAGGTTCAGGAATTGAAGTTAAGCTATCATAAGTTAGGGTTCCACTAAGGGTTCTATAAGGGTTTAAGGGTGGGAGAATTCCCCATAGGTTCGGGGGGGTTGTTAAGGAATTCAAGTTAAAGTTACCAGAATAGGGATCTTTAAGGCTCTTTTAAGGGATCTAGCAGGGTTCCTTTACAGTTACCATAATAGCGACCTATAGTAAAGAATTTTGTTTCTGTATTATGGTAACTTAAACTAAATCCCCAAACAAGAACCTAGAGTTCGGGGTTTGCGCCGTCGGCTGTAGCTTTTAGGGTTTAGTGGTTCCGGTGTAGTACTGCAAGGGTACCAACGAGACTGCAATCAGAGTTGAATGACGTTTTGGAGGTCTGGGGTGTCGGGCTTTGGGGTTTAGGGCTGTGGATTTCTCTGCAGAGTCTCGCCAGAAAGTATCAGGGGCAGGTGAGAAGACATCTTGAAGATGACTCTGAAAGTCCAATGAAGGGGTAGGACAATACGTGGCAACCGGTGAAGGGTGCGAAGGTCAGACGCAGAGTAGGACCTTGGTTCTCGAGTCTAGTGAGTCCTGCAAAATGGTCTTGTTGACAGTGTCAGTCAGAAAGTGTGGTGGAGGATTTCGGGATTGCTTTGGTTTCAAACTGTAGACTTGATATGCCGACAGGCAGTACACCGATGTTGTCTCAAAAGCCCGAGGCCTTTAGTTTTTCAAAGTTGTAGCATCAACCTGGCAGTATAAGTTAAGAGGAACGATGCTAAACGATGCCAGTAAAGCTTGCTCGCTCTCATTTTCGATGCGACATGACAACCACCTCGTTATGTCCACCAAGTTTGCGAGCCTCAGTCGCAAGCAGCTAGCTAACAAGCCGCACCCTTAAGCCCCGGAGACCCGGTCCTCAGCCGCACACCCCGCTACTTCTCTCCGTGGTGGTGGGAACGACCGCAGCTTTAGGAAAGGTCCACCTTGGAGGGGCAGTTGATGGATGCACGGAGGCAGTTCAGAGTAGGAGAGCACGACTGGAGCCCCGAAACGCAATATCTTCAAGTACTCAAGCTCTGATAGCCCTGACCCTCACCACCTAAAAGATGAAGGTCTGAAAGACTCACTCTAGTCGCCACAACCTGTCTCCTGCAGTCAATCCGTCTTCTCGAAAGCATACCTCGTGTGGTGCTTGGAAAAGATGAGGCCTCCACTCTAAAGCCTAACCCCTAAACCCCTAAACCCTAAACCCCTAAACCCCAAACCCTAAACCCCTAAACCCTAAACCCCTCAACCCTAAACCCCTAAACCGTAAACCCCCAAACCCTAAACCCTAAACCCCCAAACCCTAAACCCTCAACCCTAAACCCCCAAACCCTAAACCCCCAAACCCTAAACCCCCAAACCCTAAACCCCTAAACCCCCAAACCCTAGACCCTCAACCCTAAACCCCCAAACCCTAAACCCTCAACCCTAAACCCCCAAACCCTAAACCCCCAAACCCTAAACCCCCAAACCCTAAACCCTACCTTAGTCCCCTAAGTCCAACGCAGGCCGAAGCCGTAGAAGGGAGAGGAGGACTCCACATAGCGAGGCCTCGGCAGGCACACGGCTGGCATCTGGGTAGTTGTCAAAGCTGGGGTCCCTTTTTGGGGTCCTTATTATAATACGGCACCTAATATTTAGGGTACCCAAAAAGGGACCATAATTTTGACAACCACCCATCTGAGCTTCGAAGAAAGCATCAGCTGGGGTTAGGGGATAGGCTTTAGGATTAATTTGACTCTTGGTTTTATAAGAGAGCACCAACTGGGCTCTTTGAGTTTAGGTTTTAAGGTTTATGATTAATTTGATAGTTTGTTTGCTATTGGGATTAGGGTTTATTGTCTAGGATTAATTTGATAGTTTGTTTGTAAAGGCTTTAATTGGGTTTAGGGCTTAGGGTTCAGGATTCATTCGAGTCTTCGTTTTATGAAGGCTTTGAAGCATCGAGTACGGGCAATCATTGTGCAAGGCTTTGATGTGCCTTCATGGCTACCGCTGCTTTTCTCTTCTTTCTAGAGTGCTTGTGATCCCACAGCCAGGTGGAAGGAGAAAAGCAGAAGGTCAACCTTAAACACTCATACTCTAAACCCTAAACCCATGAATCCTGAACCCCTAAACCCCAAACCCCTAAACCCTAAACCCCGAAACCCCAAACCCCTAAACCCCTAAACCCCAAACCCCTAAACCCTAAACCCCGAAACCCCAAACCCCTAAACCCCTAAACCCCAAACCAGAAGGTCACAGCCAAGTGTTGAAATTTGTCGCCTCCCGGCCCATCATCAGCAGAACAGACTCCCTTGTTAGGGGTTTACGGTTTAATATAGGGGCCTGAATAATTACCTGTACTATTTTAAGGTTCCTTCTTTTAAATATAATATTATGGGCCCCTAAACCGCATTATTCTACTTCTTAGGGCCCCTGTATCAGGGTCTCGAGTAGCAAAGTAAGCTTCCGGCTGGGTCTCCCCTGCCACAGGCCTCAACGGCACGGATTCTTGCAAAGTCCGCGGCAAGGTTCGAGTCCGGACTATGTTCTACGGGGATTCTGCGTCATATACGTCTTGACAAGCATCACGGGTGTGTCGACCCATCAGCCTCGAATACCCGCTATCCATTCCCCAATTCAAAGCCCCCTGGTGCATACTGTGGTATGTCAAGAATGAGTAACACAAGGGGATGCCATTGTAAATTCTGCAAACTGCTAGGTTAGGTCCTTTGCCCGAGTCTGGACCTCGGCACCTAAACTGCTTCCGAAACCACCGCTCAGCGGCTTCGTCAAGGGCTCCGGTCAGATTCTTTAAAGGTCCTAGGGTGTAGGGTTTGGGTTGAAATAAGACCTCTCTCATCATTCTCGGGGTATCTCGGGGTTGTCGTGATTTTGTATCCTTTTTGGTGGTCGCGGCTCTCATAAAGAACGATCCTGCTTGGAGTATCAATGGGGTTCGTGCGCCGCTTATGCCGAGCTTTAGGGATCAGTTTAAAGAGCATGCCCCTCCGGTTTCCAAATCTGGAGAGCGATGAATGTTGCAGCCAGCTTTGCAACATGGACAAAATTGACAAGGACACCCCTACGCCCTTACTACGATGAAGGTGAGGATGAGGATGAGGGCGACTTGCAATCATCGAAAGGTTTCTTTCCAGTCTGGCTTTCATCATTGGACCAGGGTTTTCTGCGTACAGTATGATATAATAGGGGACCCTGATATAATCCCCTAAATAATAGGATCCTTTTTATAAGGACCCCAAAATAAGGTACCCTAATTTCCGGAAACTTCCATATATGACACTCTTAAGCTAGGGGCTTCAGGACCTCAGGAACGAGAGCTTTCATGCACCGATTGGGATGTACCTGCAAGCACTTATGCCCTAAATCCCAGACCACCCCTAACTACCTCAAAACCGTGATCCTGAAGGACTGATGTCAAAAAATCATACTACGGAATCCCAAAGCGGTAGATTCTTTAAGGTTCAAGCACACCCTGGACCACCCCCCAAGCTCAAAACCCTGAATCCGAAGGCCCCTTTTCTCGATGCCACGCTATGAAAACTGCGCAGGCAACCGTCTGCCGAGTCTCTGCCTGTAAAATTTGTTCTTGGGTGTGAGGCTTGGGAGGGCCCAAACCTCCAAATAATCAGACACACGGGGAATGTGATGGGCCGTGAAGCTCAGATAACAACATCTAGTAAAAAACCCTATAACAACCCCCATAATCCTAAAGCCTAAACCCCCATGACAAGCCCTATAAAACGCCTATAACAACTTTGATTTAAGTTTCTGAATCGGGGTTTTGGGGGGAGATTGCCGGCTCACGTCCACTGCAGACTTCAGCGGAGGGACTTGAAGAAGGCCTGCAAGGACTGGGGCTTGGGGTTTAATTCGGGTGGGCTTCGAAGATTTCGGTAAGCTTCGATTACTTTTTATAGAAGAAGGCCTGGACGGACTCAAGTTTGAAAGTTTCGGGGCTATAGTCCAAGCACCAGACGGCTAATTATGCAATTAAAACAATCCCGCAACTTAGAAAATTCCCGAACCTCATGGACGGTACCTTCATATCGAGTGGGTTGCCCTAAACAAGTGGAACGTGGGTTGAAGCGACAAGGTCTTCGGATCAAGAGTTTGAGGCAAAAAACTACTTACGGGCTTGTGATGGGGAAGGTTGACTTAGTGCTTAGAGATGAGGCTTTAGTTCAGGTCTTAGGGTCTGAATTTCGGGGGTCAGTGCGCCAGAATAACATAGTTTAGTTGCTGCCCGAGCGTCTGTAAAACTCTGAGCGAAGAATCGGCTACCCTGTATGGAACAAACCTAGACTTTTTTTGAGATGACTTCTGGGTAGTTGCTTTGAGGGGAACTCCAGTTCAGAACGTCCCCGAAACTGGACTCTTCCTTCAAGCTGCGCATCGAAACTTAGAGTTCCCGGGACGTTTTGTGCGATGAACTTATCAAGGGAACCTCAGGAATAATGCTGGCTCCCAGCTTTTCGGCCCACAAGCCTGCCCCGTGTAAACCCCAAACCCAGAATCCTATTGCAGGCCTCCCTAAACCCTAAACCCAACATAGTCGCCTTTAATAAAGGAACCCAATCTCACCTTTTCGGCTAACAAACAAGCCTGACCCGAATCCGGAACCTTATCGCAGGCCTCGATAGGGTTCGGTGGCGGCGTGGTGGTCGTTGTGGTCGTGGTTGGGTTGAACCTCGGTCTGCCGTGCATGCTCTCAATTCAATGCTATCTGGGGCGTTGAGCTCGGGCAGGGCTCTCCTCTAGTTGCTGAGCGTCGCGGCCTCCTCATCCATTGTGATTCTTACATATATGCATAGAGCGCAGATCTTACTCCGGCATGCTGAAATCGTGCAGTTCCGTGCAGGTTTCAGATGCTTCGCTGAGTTCGGACAGTTCTGCAAAGCTCAGGCTCAATAGTGCAATGGTAGCAAGGCTTTCACAGCCATGATGCCTGATCTGGAGCTTCAAAACAAAGTTAATGCTCCTGCGGCTTCTGATGCCAAGGCCATCCGCCACCAGGACACAAACGACTAAACGACCTACGAAATCGACAAATGACTTAAGAAGAACCCTCTTACAAGCATGATTGGGAACTGAACATCGCGGGTCTGGTGAAACTTGCGGAGGGAGGGACCGCTGAAAGAAGTTTTTTATGTGACCGACGCCTGGCCAAAAGCGAGAGACGGACATTGAGAAAAACATGGTAGCTGCCGAACTAGTGACAGACGAAGACTACCGATAGCCACCGAGAAGCTACGCCAACCACGAACCCAAAACCCCAAAAACCCTAAAACCCCAAAACCCTAAACCCCAAAAGCCCCTGTGTCATCGACACCTTTGACTGCGAACTGTCACAGCTTTCGAGAGGAGTTCTCATCTTCGAGGCGTCCCTTGTTGACAGTGAAAACATCCGCACTCTAGTGTTTGAAAGCTTAGTTGCTGAGTCCATAAGCCCCCCAAAAGTGTACACTTTCGGTTTTATATTGGGGAATATTATCCCAAAAAGTGTAAAGTGTATCCACTCAGCTGCTAAGAAGAGAAGAGGATACTAATACAGTAGTTTTGAGAAGAGGGGCAGGTCCACGAGGAACTGGAAGGGGTTTCCTGCCACTGCAGGGTTGAACAAGAGTTCCTGCAGTTTTTTGGTGTTAGGGGTTGGGTTTAGGGTTTGTTTAGGGTGCAGTGTAGTGGCTTCTGCAGCGAGAGAAAGACTCCGTCAAGCTGTGCAGTAAAGAACAACTCTAATGGCTTACCCCTTTCGAACTTCTTGAGGGCTTAGGGCTACGGCTTAGGGTTTGGGGTTCAGCATCTTCTTCAGCAACAAATGTCCAGAGCAAAACCCCCAAACCATACATCTAAACACCCTACAGCATTATCATCCTGATCCTTGACCCACAAAGCCCTAGACCCTGCGTAACCCCCTGCACCTATTCAGCCCAAGTTAGCACGATGCCGCAAACCACAGAACAGCCCAACTCCTTATCAGTGGCCAACATCCTAAACGAGGTGTCGGTAAGGAAATATCAGTAGCTTAGGTTGTCAACGCATGGCTGTCGCAGATTGAGGAACTCCCCGAATGGAGAAACACAATGACACTAACTGAAGGCCGCAAGCCCCACCACAGAAAGAAAGAGCCGTGCTTGGAGGTTCATGGGTAGTCATACAGTAAGTAGGGTTATAATTAGGGTAGCTCTACTTATAACCCATATTAGGGGGCTTATAACCCCACTTATAACTAGCCATGAACCTCGGCTAAGCCGGGCTTGCTTGACTCTGAAAGCAGAAGACTGAGGAGGCCTCTTCATCGCAAAGGCCATTAACACCCCCTCTGCCTTGATGGAACCCATTGTGTGCAAAAACCACTGGAACGCCTTTACAGCGCTGACCGTAACTGTAAGGTTGCAACTCATAAAGTCCTCCGGTTTCCTGCGTAGAACCCTTGCGAAAGCATCATAAAAACCCCTCCCCTCCAGAGGGCATCGCTGTAAACCCCTGCTGAAACCAGCCCAAACCTCCCTTTAGGGGAATCCCTTAAAGTAACCCTTATGGATCTCTGACATAAGCCCTCCCTTTAGGGAACCCTTCAAAGGAACTTTGAAAAAGCCCTTAAAGGCCTCCGCCGCCACCGCTGGGTGCCGGGGCAGACTGGAAGGACGGCGAGGGCGCCGGCGCGGGCGCAGGCGCCTGAAGATGTAGCAATTTGGGTTCCTTAGGGATCTATAGGGATTTAAGGTTTAGGGTCTGAGGGTTTAAGGGTTAGGCTAGTTATAAGAAGGGTTATACGGGTTCATTTAAGGGTACCTTTAAGGGGTCTCTAAAGGTTGTTTGTCAGAATCAGAAATCGCATAAATAGGGTCCTCCACGATTTGAAGAGGGTTCCCTTCAAGGGTTACTATAAAGGTTACTACACAGGGGGACATCAGTACATCATCGCGTAAATAGGAACCTGGAACTCTGATTCTGTGGGCCTTTGTAGGGTTTTCAGGTTTCAGTACAAGCGAATCGGGGGGTCATCACTTTTTTTTGCGGGGTGCGAAATGGTGTTTACAGGTTTAGGGTGGAGGGTTAACAGCTAACGGCGTTAACCGGGTGCTTTTTTCAGGATTGAGTTGGGAGTCTCGGGTTTAGTAGAGAGGGTTGGTGTGTGGTCTTTGCGGTTTTTCTGATTCTTCACAGCTGTTGTCTTTACAGAGCTTTATCTGGCGTCAATGTGGGCTAGAGTGGGGTTGGCCGTTTGAGTTTCCTGGTTGGCCCACCGGATCCTGTGCCTCGGCTTTTTTGGGATATAGGGCTTCAGGGTTGACGGGATCGGGGATTGACATTCAAAGGGGTAGGATTTAAGGGTTCGCCCTTATAGATGCCCGTATAGGAGCCCTTAAAAGGAGCCCTATAAATCCCTTAAAGGAGCCCTTAAAGGGACCCCTGACACAGGGTCCGAGCTGCACGAGACCTCTCGCGGGTGGTCGTGCAGAATTTTTCATGAGTCTTGTGCTAGACCCCAGAGTATCCTAGGAATAAAAAGGGTGCCTTTTTGGGTTCAAAGTGAATCTAAACCCTAGAAACGGGAATAAGGGCCTACTCTGGGTCCTAGTGTGGCAGTTGGGTGTTGGGCCCATTATACCTTAAACGATTCTGTAGAAGCCTTCAACCTGTATCGTTAAAATACGGATCCCCCAAATAGTATAGGTAATTATTTTAAGGCCCCTATGGTAAGCTTGGCGGTCCTGTTGATGGTGATTTAAAGTTTCGGAGACCCAGCCCCTTCCCCAAAGACTCGGATTAACAGGACTACTCTTCTACAAAGGTTTGCATGCGCCCGCTTTCCCTCCGTTTGTCCTTCACATTCGAGGCACTGCGTTGCAACTGCGAAGTCTTAGGTGCTTCCAGCCACACCTGGTCCCACACAATATCTCGTCCCCGTGGTTGGCTCTCAATTGCGTCACTTGTGCTGTCCTGGTGGTAGCAGCGGCGATGATGGCGACAAAGGCGACAAAGACAATTATGGTGTATCGTGGCGACGATGATCAGACCATGAGGCGATTTCGAGTAGTAGCTTTACTAATTACTTCAGGCCCATGCACACCATTAAACCACAATGAAACACATGAGCGCCTTCACAAGTCATAAAGGTATTCGTCAGTGTTCTTGGTATCATATAACCTACAAAAACATCAACACTTCTTGAAATCTTGAAGACCCTAATATCGGCACAGCGGCAGGCACGGGGACGTCGATGCCAACGTCACGGTAGCCTCGACTGTGGTAACATTTTCTGGCTAAGAATGCCACTACTACAACTACTACAACTACTACTACTACCACTACTGCTACTACTACTACCACTACTACTACTACTACTA
Source organism: Symbiodinium sp. CCMP2592 (assembly GCA_905221615.1). Lineage (NCBI taxonomy): Eukaryota > Dinophyceae > Suessiales > Symbiodiniaceae > Symbiodinium > Symbiodinium sp. CCMP2592. The sequence goes on along the minus strand of CAJNDT010000815.1, from coordinate 107,798 downwards.
CCACTACTACTACCACTACTGCTGCTGCTACTACTACTACTACTACTACTACTACTACTACTACTACTACTACTACTACTACTACTACTACTACTACTACTACTACTACTACTACTACTACTCGAATACCCAAGACGTTTCGGGGTTTAGGATTTACTGACATCCCCGCCTGCCTGCAGGAAGCACACCGGAAGACAGAAGGAGTACCCCCTTTAGGCTTTGGGGTTTCGCTAAACCTTAATGTTTAGGGGGCCCTTAACACCCCAAATACCACATCCTCAAAGCCCGTCTGATGAGACAAGCTGCCGTTGGCCGTCGTCATCATGTCCTGAGCTGCTGTGATGTCTGTCGCGGGGAGACTCAAGAAGTTGCTGTGAGCGGTTTCGGGCTTGAGCTTAAAGTAAACATGTAACCTCCGATGGGGCTACTATGCTTGCTGTTCATTAGTTGATTAGTGTATAAGAGGTCTTTGAGACCATGTCAACAACTGGCATCTCTATTGCGATCACCACCACTGGTGGAGCTGTTCCTTTGCTCTTCTTGTTCTGGCGGCCGTCATTCAAATTCTAGTCCTTTCACATGAACTCAAGATTAAACGTCATGCGACTGTTCGCATTGATAATCATGTGTACGCTACCACTACACTTGCTCGTCTCTGTTGCTAATTGGGCTATGAGATGCAGCAGGACCCATCATATGGGATCCTCTAACATGTTTGGGTTCGTTGTTACAAGTAGCTTGCCTGAAGGTATCTAAGTTCCTGAGTAGCCCCATAATAATTGTACATTCCTCTGCAAACGTATGTCACCAAGAAGTGAAGCAAGCAAACGACACCCTCGAGCACCCGAAATTAACCCAAAGACCCGAGATGGCTTCGCCAACAAGCGAACCGGCAGCATATACATACACGTATATGGGAACAGGCCGGTATAGAAAGGGACCCTAAAGCAAAGTACCACTCAGGAACTTAGGTCTGACCGCCCGGGGCCGAAGGCAAGGGCCGAAGGCAAGAGCCGAGTCGCCCATGCCGCCTTCTTCACCTGCCAAGCTTGGGTGGATTTTGGGCCGAGCAAGGTCGTAAGGGGCTGAAATAACATTTTCAATTGCTAAATCGGGGGCTCCTTATGATAACTAGAGTATAATGAGCCCCCAAACCCTAGTCTAATTATTAAGGCCCCATATTAACCGTCAGCCTGCGTCTAATTGTGCAGAGAGATGTCCTTGTCAGTGTCGGCAAACCCTTACTAGAAGGAATCCTCAGTGTCCGGGCACCCTCAACGGGTACCCCGACACAAAATCATAAAGACCCTTGGGAGGGGGGTAGTGGGTCTTAATACCCATAATAAGGCCCCTAAGGGCCCCTATGACAAAAGACAAGAACACCGCGTATGGGCTGGGAAATAACACTCTTCTGCCTACGGCACGCTGCTGCAGCTGCTTGCGGTGGAAAGAAGTCGTGCCAATCTTGCCACCAGCGTTCTGCTACTACTCTTACTACTCATTCAAAACTTTTGCCTGTATGCTGCTCTCGGACTACAGTCTTCTGCCGCAGATGACGGTACCATCATCAAGGTTCGATTTTACAGGCGATTCCAGGAATTGCAGTGCTCTGAAGACCTATGCGGAGAACTTATGGTTTAGGGGGCCAAGAAAGGCCCGGAATTTCGATCAACCCCCAAAACGTTTTGGGGCTGGGGACAGGCACTTAAGGATAAGGCTTTGTGGAGTTTTAGGACCCAGAAGCTTTGCAGTTTTGACACTTTGCCCTAAAACGTCGGGACCCTACTCTTGAGCTCTTTCCCCTATGGGGGAGCCGGAAGAAGTTCTGTCGGTCCATGCTTCTACGTGACGCCCTCCGAGCTTCCCGAGATAGCCCTTCGTAATGGGTTCGGCTAGGAACTCCAATGCAGTCCATGCTGAAGAGATACTTGGAGGTTCATGGGTAGTTATAAGTGGGGATATAAGTCCCCTAATATGGGTTATATAAACTTTTGTTACCCTAGTTCTAACCCTACTTATACCTACCCTAAAACTAAAACCCTAATCCCCAAACCGTATAACCCTTTTGATCCCTTTACGGGAACCCAACTTATAACTACCCATGAACCTCCAAGTAGAAGGACCGATGATTTCGGCTTCTTTGCTATCGCAGCCGTGCGAAGCTGGGAAGCTTCGGGATTTATGTGGGAAGTTCTGAAATTATGGGTACCTTACTTTAGGGGTCCTCGAATAAGGATCCTACTATTTAGGGTCCCATATTAGGTCCCCTATTTTCGGCAACTCCCATGGACTTATGGTTTATTGCGCTCCGTTTCACACCCTACATCCGCAATGCACGGCTCTTCTCCTTCCCGGGACTCTTGAAGCCCCCAGCGCCTGTTTCTGGTTCCTCATGTACTCCTCGTACTCCTTTGCTCTGATTGTTCTTTCGCAGCTAGGGACTTAACATCAGGCCCCAAAAATGACCAAGGAGGTTTCGTCTTAGAAGTTTGGTATAACATACATACCCTTCGGACCTACTCCAGCGAGTAAGGCTCTTTCTTATAGAACCCCTATTTTTGCTCATTATAATATGTTCCTTTCTGGGGCCCGTTAACGGGACCCTATTAATAGTACTAAGGCCCTTGTAGGGCTTCCCGAAGCCACGGCCAGCACTCCCTGAGCATGACATGCGGAAAGCGACGACGACCACGACACGCGGATGTACTTTTGCATAAAATACACATAGACGAGAACATCAATATTTGTAGGAAGAGCATAGCCCCGTCGCACCAACTTATTTAATTGTATCGTGCAAGTATGAATACTCGCAAATGCCCCTTAAACCCCAAACCCTTAACCCCTAAACCCTCAACCCCAAACCCTTAACCCCTAAACCCTCAACCCCTAAACCCTTAACCCCTAAACCCTCAACCCCTAAACCCTTAAACCCTAAACCCTCAACCCCTAAACCCTTAACCCCTAAACCCTAAACCCCTAAACCCTAAAACCCTTAAACCCTTAACCCCTAAACCCTAAACCCCTAAACCCTAAAACCCTTAAACCGTTAACCCCTAAACCCTAAACCCCTAAACCCTAAAACCCTTAAACCCTTAAACCCTAGATCGTGTACCTTCTGGAACCCTGAGCCCTACTACCCCCGAGGCCATGAGAGTTCTTCTGCTCCTAGGCTCCTAAGTAGCCCCATAACTTACCTTGGGTTAGTAGGGAATGGAGGAATGGAGGGACCCTTAGAGGAACCCTTATAACTACCCATGAACCTCCAAGTATGGGTGCCAAAGGCGAGAGGGCTCTGGGGATCGGAAGTTCCAAAACTCATAGAGAAAGCCTGTCAAGTCGAAGGGGCTTACTTACCTTTGGGTTAGTAGGGAATGGGTTACTATAAGGGATCTATAAGGGTACTATAATATAGGAGCCTTAATCATCCTATAACTTACCTTGGGTTAGTAGGGAATGGAGGAATGGGGTAAAATTATAACTACTATTACTACCATTCTTCCATTCCCTACTAGCCAAAGGTAAGCTAACGGCAAGGGCAAGGGTACCCTTTCTCGATCTTATACTTATACTATGTATCATAGTCTAGTATACAGTGCAAGCTATCATAATAGTAAGGGTACCTCAAGTCTCAAAGAGCGGTCATGACATAGAGGGGAGCCGGATTAGCTCAACTTAGGAAGAATCTTCTAATGGTAAGGGCACACTTCTTGTCCCTATGTTCGGTTTTAATCAGGGGACCCTGAAAGGAAAATCATAGTGAGAGTACACTTCTTTTTCCTACTTTTCGATTGAAGTTAAGGGGACCCTAAAAAGGAAACGGGGCAAAAAGGGTTTACTGGGGAACCTCTCAACGCTTGGTTTTGGAGAGGAGGGCATAGGGGCCTCAAGAATTACTAAACACTATTTGTGTTTTTGCGGGGTGGGTTCCTTTAAAGGGGCCTGTAAGGGGTACCACAATGGCTATGATAAGGATGTAGTATACTTGGAGGTTCATGGGTAGTTATAAGTGGGGTTATAAGTTCCCAATTCCGGGTTATAAGTACAGATACCCTACTTATAACCCTACTTCTAACTACGCATGAACCTCCAAGTAGACCCTTAGAGGAACCCTTATAACTACCCATGAACCTCCAAGTAGGGGTGCCAAAGGCGAGAGGGCTCTGGGGATCGGAAGTTCCAAAACTCATAGAGAAAGCCTGTCAAGTCGAAGGGGCTTACTTACCTTTGGGTTAGTAGGGAATGGGGTACTATAAGGGATCTATAAGGGTACCATAATATAGGGGCCTTCATCGTCCTATAACTTAATTTGGGTTAGTAGGGAATGGGGTACAACCATAACTACTATAAGGGGGTAGGGGTTTAAGGGTTTAGGGGGTTTAGGGGTTTGGGGGATTTAGGGTATAGAAGCCCGATAGAGCCTTGAAGGGACCTTGCAGAACCTTGGTTCGGATATAGACAAAGCTAGGGCATACTACTCGTACTTCTTCCGAGCCCTATAGTATGTCGTCGAGCCCTGGCACGCCCCAGCCAAGGCTTTTGATGCGAGGTTTGGGCGGCTCTCAGATGTAGAGGCTTTGATGGTCACACTATAAAAGCCCCATGAACATACCTGTACTACAGTGGTCTTAATAATTAGGATGGCGTTTGGGCGTATACTATACCAGAATTATAATAGGGAACCCCCTAACATAGTAATGGTCCTACATTACCCGTACAACCCTGGGTCCCGCAAAAAGCACCAGCCACCGAACCTCAAACCTCACAGCACGGAAGGGCCATATTGATAGGGGGGTTTAAGATTCTTGGGTTAGGGATTCCTTAATATGAACCCTATTATGAGAATCCTAATCCCCACTAAACCCCCATAGGCTAAAACCCCTTTTGGCCTCATATGACATATGCAGATCCGGCCACAGGGGTGCCACGGTCTGCTGCAGTGAACTTCCGGGCCTGCCTTGTTTCGGAAAGGACTTGAGAGGCTTCAGGACTTCAGTTTTAGCGTTTTGCAGGGTTTAACATCAGGTTCGGACTTCAGCAGTTTTCTGGGCTTAGGGGATTAGGACTATTATGGACTTTCTGTTTGATTTGTACGGTATTCTACCAGGATATGCGCTTCTGGTCCTGCAGAAAGCTTTAGAGTTCCTTGCTTGTCCAGTTTCCTGGGAGAAACTAGGCTAACCTTTGGGATGCTAATGGGGTTGTAATATCCCCAAAAGTTAATGGCCACTCACTGCACTACTAAAGGCTTTATCCTTTGGCTTGGCTTCGTGCTTCTCGGAGACTCCCAGATCCTTGAAACCCAAAAGTAAGCCCTGAAGCCTAGTATGATGTGAACCCTCGAAAGACACCACGTGAGTGGTTGTCAAGATTGTAGTCCCTTTTTTGGGTCCGGGTCCCTTATACAGTACGACACCTTTTGTTTAGGGTCCCCCCAAAAGGGACCCTAGTTTTGACAACCACCCACATAAAAACGCTGTAAGGCCTTATGGAGCTGCACACATCCAAAGATCATGTCCATTGGGGCTTCGGTTTCGGCGAGCCTTACAGTGGGGCTTTCAGTGTTACGATAGGCGCTCTTCAAGGCTGCACGGGTTTTGCGAATGAAGGAGTGTTAACTGAGTTGCTGAGTTCATAAGCCCCCCAACAGTGTACACTTTTAGTTTCATATTGGATAAAGTATTATCCCCAAACAGTGGGCACTTTTTGTTTCTCATTGGGTAATACTATCCCAAAAAGTGTAAAGTGTATCCACTCAGCTACTAAGTTAAGATTGGGCCTTCCGGGCTTCGGCCCAAGGCTTATGTCTATACCCTTCTTAGAACCCTACAGCCATTCCCCCATTCCCCACTAAGAACCAGGGAGACGAGGCAGGACCACCAGAATGGGACGGGGGCCGTCTTTTGCAAGGCTCAGGATCTGCAAGTCAACGCCACGCCGCTTTGGGGCAAGGATCCCTCAAAGGAACCTTCCTTAAAAGGTCCCTCAAAGGAACCCTCCTTAAAGGGTCCCTCAAAGTAAAGGATGCTCAGAATGCATATGGTAATTCAGAGCATCAAAGGAACCCTCCTTAAAGGATCCCTCACAGGAACCTTCCTTAAAAGGTCCCTCAAAGGAACCCCCCTTAAAGGATCCCTCAAAGTAAAGGATGCTCAGAATGCCTCTGGTCATTCAGAGCATCGGACCGCAGAGTTTCAAAAACTCATACACGGAAGATTTTAGCAAGTAGCTTTCAGTTTCGAAGAGGCGTCGGTTGCAATCGCGGTGGCGGCGAAGCTGTAAATGGATCGCGAACTGGCCAAAATAGTCGAAACCCTGGCTCACATGGAGCCGGCTCCACGGGTTGATGTCCAAACTTACCTTCACCCTCTTGTCGCGGAGGTAGGCGCTCAACGGTTCCCGGGGCGGAATATGAATCTCATCAATCTCAGTGTAGATATCTAGCGACACCAACACATCACGGATGGACTGTCCAAAGACACCAACCGGGATGAACACATGTTGCACATCACCGTTGTCTTGCAACTGTGTCAAGTTGAGGTGCCTCAGCAATGCCCACCGAAACTGCACTAAGCCGTCTTCATCTGTTGTCCATGGCCCACCTCCGTCCCCATTCAACTTGCAGTCGAACTCATGTGACCAGTGCATGCGCCGCATGAGCAACTTATGGTTCAAGTACAGGGCCTTCAGAACGAACAGGCGACGATTGTCAATTGAATAGATCTTTCCATCGGTCGGACATCGACAAACTCGAATCCTAGGAACCCTTCGCAGCACACAGTGTCCCGATAACAACTTGGTCGTCCACTCAAGAAGATCTTCTTGGCAGCCGTGGCCACCGTGGATTCTGTTCTTGATTGACAGCTGTGTGTTGTTCACCCGCTCCACATTGAGATAGACATCTGGCTGCGTCATCGCTCTGAGTGTAACTACCCTTACACCGCTGCAACTTGATGACGCTGCGGATATTGGCGGTTGCATCAGGGATCAGAACACACGCAATCAACTTGCAACAATGATGGCAGGAAAACTTACATGTCATTAGCTAGTGTCTGCAAGATGTATGATGAACAACTGTCGGACCCGTGATGCACACGCTCGAAGGGCTTTGACGAGTGGCGGCAGGGTCCTTCATTGGGGCTTGCGAGGCTGGTGCGACAGGTTTCCTGCACATATGCCATAAAAGTCCCGCGACTTGCAGTCTGCAGTGGTTTTGAGAAGTAGCACCGCGTCACCTCTTGACTTTACATAGAGCCAGCATCACTGGTTTTCAAGCAGCTGCCAAATCCTTTCCTCTCCCACTCCCTCCGCATCAACGAGTGCCTTGGTTAATGTTTTGAGTAAATACCCTAATCCCTCAGAGCTAAATCCACATTCGACTCGAGTTGTCAAGCGGCATCTGGGTCAAAGCGCCGCGATGGCGGGTGGCTCCAGACACGAAAGCCTGGTTTGTACCATGCAGGGTCGAGGCTTTTAGCGTGTGAGGGCTCGGGCATTGGAGCTTTAAGGCTAGCGGTTTGGGTTCAGGTTTCCTTTTCAACAGCCATTTTTCTCTGCATGTGTGCTGCTGAATAGAGTTTGGGGGATGTGACTTCTGAACGCCGCGGGTTCTTTCTAGGGATCTTTGTTCTAGACCTCCTACAATCAAGTACGGTGTGTGGTTGCTCGGCCTGTGTGTCCAGTTTCCAGGGGTGCTGAAGGTCAACCGATAGGAACACCTACCGACGGTGCTGGCCCAGAGAGGTTTGAAGTTACTTACTCGACTACCGAGGGTGTGACTGGCAAGGCCAACTCTCATACCTAAACCCTAGGCCGAAAAATCCTGACAGCATCAGGAAGCAGTCATTGACAGCTCTCAAGGACACCGAACAAGGAGTCCACACGCCCGACGGCGAAAACAGAACGGCTTGTAAAGAGGAGCCTGGACAACAGGGAAAAGACCATGTGTCACATGTTATATCGCATTCTGTGCAATAGGGAAGGTATTGTATACGCATATCATATCATGTCATGCCATACCATATCATTTCATTAGCATATCAGTTCATGACATATGCTATCATCTTATGTGCTGTGCCTGGTGGTCTACTTTATATGTGATGTATTCTGCATTGTTTTGTTACGCTTTGCATTGTGCTTTATACTGTTGCGGCTTGTGACTTGTGTGCGAGAAGTCACAAGAGAGGACACCCAAACTGTTTTGAACAACTCTTCTAGAGGAACTTTTACATACACACACACATACATATACATGTACACATACATATACATATACATATACATATACATGTACATGTACATATACATATACATATACATATACACACACACACACATGACATTCAAAAATAAACCAAAAATTGAACCCCAAACCGTGTCTCAGATTTTCCAGCGAGGATCTCTCATGGTCGAATCACTGCCACACCATACATAATGTAGGGGCCCTTATAATTAGAATACATGTTTTTGGGGGTCTATTAATTATAATACGGAACCCCCATCTCTAATTATGATGGCTCCTGAAGGACCATGACGTCACTGACTGCCTTCGGAGCCTGGCCCTGATCCCTGCACCATGAAGCCCCAAACTCCCGAACCCTAAAACCCCTAAAGCCCCTACCAGTAAAATCCCTAACGTCCCTAGAATCCCTAAAGTCCCTAAAACGCTCCAACGCCGAAAACCCTAGGAGACCACTAATCTAGAGTCTGTGCAGAAGCTTGGTAGACTCCCAACAAAGCTTGAATCCCACAAGCCCTAGAAACCAAAAACCGAAACCCCCAAAACCCTTCCAACCCTGTCTTTCAACTTTGTATGATAAGGCCTGAAAAACACCTTAATTGAAACCCGAAAATCCCAACCCAGCAACCAAACCACCAAACCCTGGCCTCGTCCTCCTCCGGGAGTGCACCGCCGAGCAGTGTGATCGCCTTGGAAAACCACTGAGAATAGGGTCCCTTTCTCGGGCTCCTGAAGCGTTTGCACGATAAACGCTCCTAGTAGTCCTGGTATGGGAATTCGCTACTCAGGTTACGAATATGGATTCCATGATGTGAGGGCTCCTTTTGGGGGTGATTAGTTAACTTTGCTTCCAGGCTGCCAGGCTTAAAATATCGTTCAAACTTTCTGTTGGAACTTTCGGGACTCACTGTTTTTCTCCAGGGGCTTGAGATTAAGTATGCTGGGGTTTGGTTTTAGGGGCTTAGGGCTTGATTTCTTGGCCTTCAGGGTTAGTTTGCTTGGGGTTTGGATTTGCATGGCTCTTTCCTCAAAGTTTGCGCTGTTTGGGCCCGGTCTCAGAGACTTTGCAACTTCGGGTCCCGATTCGATTTGTTTACAGATCAATATTCCCTCAATAACTAAATCCAGAATCCTGTTTGATGGTCTAGAGATGTTTAGCGTCTAGAGTGTCTGGGCCGATGTGGAGGGCACTGGTATTTGTCAATTGAACCGTTCTCAACTTTGTCCAACCGTTGCTGTATGCTTTTGTAGAAGGCTGTTGTCCGAAAGAACGCCTCTCACTCCAACCAAACCAAAAAGTCGTAAGCAACGGGGTTATTGCTCTGTCAGTGGGCAGAGAGCACTTGACAACTGCAAAGTTCGTGCGTCCTGCGCATCCCCACATCTTGTCACATCGACCGACGCGCAAAATCAATTCTCAATGAATACTCTCTCTCTCTCTCTCTCTGCACGCTGCCTGGGCGATGCTGCCCGTTGCCCAGCACGAGAAAAGGAACTGAATCCTATCTGCATATATATATACATTACATATATGTGCATGTGTGTAATTTGTTCGTGGGGACATCCTGAGGTCTTTGCATCTGGCTTGAACTCTGAGAGCCACGCCAGCAAAGTCATGGCCAAAGCCACGCAGATGCACCTCGAGGGCCAAAACTGTTAAAGCAGTGGAAGTAGTTAGAGGTCATGAATGAAGCTAGTAGGCATCGCACAGCCGCATTCGCTTCGTTTTTTGTTGTCGTCGTTGCTGTTGTCGTCGTTCGCAATAGCAGTAGCAGTAGTCACTTAGTAGTCGTCGTCTTGGACGCAGCGCCATTGGTGGTGGAAGCAATAAGACAAGTCACCAGCACCCGCCACCACCACGACCGCCACCATCATCATCGTCACTATCACTACCATCATCACCATCGTCAACATCGTCATCATCATCATCATCAACATCATCGTCATAATCTCCATGCAAACGCCAAGAAGAAAAGCAGCAGCATTCTCAGTTTGTTCACATCCAAAGGACCCACGACAACAAGGATAGGCATTCACCGCTTGCCAAATAGTGGTACCTTGCCACGGTTCCTACGATACTAGAGTTCTATGAACATGTCTCGCTCTGCCAGCGTCAAAATTTGGATCATTTACAGCCTCAAGAAGAGTCTGAAACATCTTTGTCTCTGTGTAGTGCTCCAAGGGACGGAAAGAGAGGCAGTCTTTGGGAAGGCATCCTCTCAAGAACGGTGGTGTGTTGAGGGATGTTGGGGTCGGGGTTTTGGGGTTTTGGAGCTTGCAGAAACGGAAAGATTCGGAATCACACTTTTTGGTCTTCAGAAGACCCTCAGACGAACAGAGATATGTTGGGGCATCAGTGATCCCCGACCTTCTTTGTAACTAAGCCGCTATGACTAACTGATTACGAAGGACAAAGCTGATTGCACGCAGCTTTTCGGGTAGACCAGAAAGGTACCTCTGTGCAGATGCAGCTACAACTCTCGGGACATGTCATACTCTGAACTCTACGCGCGTTCACAAAACACTGATGACACTGATGCTGACTGTTCAGTTCGCTAATGGTGAAAAACCACAAACCTTAGTGAAACCGAGTGAACGCATATGAACCGTGATGCATCGCACCAAAAAAGATGGAAAGGCCAGTGCATGAACAGAACCCTGAACCTCAAACCTCAAAGCCCTGACCAGCTCCCACCCAAACCTTAAACCTGCAAGACAACCTGTATTGAGGGCGTGTGAGTTGAGACGCCAAGATCAAGAGGCCAGCGTGGGAGTTCCAGTAAATGAGGGAGCCTATCCCGTCCGCACTGCGAGCCACACTGCAAGGACGGAAAAATGAGAGTTAAGACAACGCCACCACTGTTTCGCAGGATTCGACGCTTCGGGTGGATGAGCCTTTAGCTCTTGCTTCAAGACAATGTATTTCCGGATCGTAGTATGAGTAGAGCCGTTTCAATTCGTCTTGGTTTAGGGCGTCGAGTTAGTTTGAAGGGGCTGTAGAACTTAGCAGTTCGTATATATCCATCGCATAAGAGAGAGATATACAGGGGCTTGCACGACTTGACATGCTCCTTAGCTCAGGGATGCTTCAGTGTCTGGGTCTCGGCTCTGGCCGAGGTTTAGGATAGGGTTTTGGGGTATGTTATCCTATAGTTACAATGAGGATCACCAACAACAGTTCTGGTAGTTGTATATGCCCCTATATTACGACACCTCACGGTTTCAGCTTTTCTTTGGGACCTTGGTATTTTACAACAGCAATAATTAGTCGTAAATGACTCTTTTAAGCACCTGTTTTACAACCTGATGCAGCCCTTCTTACTCCAAGTAGAACCGCAAGTCATCCGAAGCACCTGTCCTGTCGTCTCAGCACTTCCAGCGCAAGTCGCTCCACTCACGTGCACTAAGTCTCTCCCCGCTAGGAGCCGGGTCGTGCAGCAGGCGGGTCAGGTATAGGAGCCTTGTAATGAGAGGAGGGTTTTGGGGTATTCTTTGCTATACTTATAATAAGGAGCCCCTTGGAATAAATTGAAGAGCTCCTAGAAAAATGCCTAATTCCTCAGAGTCCTATAGTCCTCCCTCCTTGAAGTAACCCCTGAGGAGCCTTAGGGCCTTCAGGGGTTTAGGGCTTTTGGGGCTTTGGGGTTCACAGGTAGGGTTTTGGGGCACCTCGTCTCACTATAGGTTTATTCGGCGACCCTAGAGCATACGCCTACTTATCATGTCGACTCCTAAATTGGTCCTATATCACGGAAATCGGTAAACCACCGCTAGTTGCTACTACCAGCTGCCTCCAACACCACGGTCACCTCGCAAACTGACATCCGACAACATCTAACCAACCCTTGGAAGAAACGTCTCTTCCTTACTTCCTCCCTTGCTTTGGAACATGACCTGCCGAATCATATCATGGTGTGAACACAGCTACGTTTTCGATTCGCATCTATCATCATCTACCCATCGGAAACATCCGCGGCAAACCGCAGCTGCTAGGATATGTTAACAGCGCCAAAGCCTGAACTCCTGCCGACCCCTTGTACCCTCGTAAAACACGTATAGAGCCCCCACATAGAGAAGCTTCAATAGAGGACGAAAAATTGACCGATCTTATTCCAAGGGGGCATTCTTGGCACCAACACCATATTCCAGTTCTATCATAAGCTCAGAATCCCAACTCTCATATATCTATGTTTACATGTATATACCCTGCTCAACTTACTGAGGCCCCCTATACTCAACTCGGAAGATTCCGAACTCCCCGCCTCCCTCCCCCCTGCCCCGCCGAGCGTCAGACAAAGGCTGCTGGCCGTAGAACTCCAGGTTCCAGTCGCTCGACTCGCCTTCGACCTATGGCTGATCCCTTTGGCTTTCACTAGGCTTTAGGGTTCCTTTAAAGGGATCTATAGGGTTGAGGGGGTTTGAAGCTTAGGGTTGAAGGGTTTAGGGGCTTTGGGGTTAGGGTTTAGGGGTTGAGGGCTTAAGGGTAGGGTTCAGGGGACCTCGGGTCTCTTTGGATTTTTGAGTAAAGGCAACTTTTAACAGGGTTGTCTTGTGCCCCTTTTGGATGTTAAGGAAAGCATTCATAGGGTTTGTCGTAGGTTTATGAAGGTTCTGGATGGCTGTCGGAGGATTCCTGTTGGGGTTTGACACGGCTTTGTTGGGAGTTCAAGGGGTTTGGTTTAGGGTTGAAGTAGCCATCGTAGTAGTTCGGGTTCGCATGTTCCTCTTTTAGAGCTGACGTAACTTGGCACTGTTCTCATGTTCATGTGACCTAACTTCTGTTATATCGATATATGTAGACATAAGACCATGCAGGTAGCGAATACATATATATATATATATATATGTATATATATATATATATATATCTTATATAACATTGTCTTCTATGCATGCACTCTTTACAACCCAGCTCCTCCCAGTCCGACGACTCTTCGTCCAAAGCTTTGAGGCCTTCCTTGATGCGGTCGTTGTAGACACCACGAATGGCAACAAAGCGAGGAAGTGCAGGAGCGGTCTTCGGCACCTGTCGGCGAGCAAACGTCCCGGCCTCTCCTTTCGGACGCCTCTTTCGCGGCGGTGGGTCCTTTTCGCCATCCTCCGACGGCAGTTCGGTTCGGGTTTTTTTGGAGGTAGGTGTCAGGTCCTCCAGCGAGCCCAACTTGAACAACTCCGCCACCGCTTGTCTTTTGCAACCGCCCGAGAAAACCAAGTGCTGCGACGACTCCTCCTGCTCCCCAGCTTTCTCGGACGAGCCCGTTTCAGGCCTTTGCCTTGCCTATAAGATTTGGAGGTGTTCGGGTATCTGAGGGTCTTGGATGTACGCTCCGAGTCGCGGTTCCGGATTTAGGGTCTGACGAAAGTGTGCGCGGTTTCCGAACGAGATGGATGGTTACTTGGAGGGTCGGGGGACTTAGTAACTGGTTATTTTCGGGACTGAGAAGTACTATAACCCCAATCAGGGTCCCTTTCAGGGTACTTATAAGTCTACTTACTACCTACTTACTAAGTCCCCCGACCCTCCAAATACTCTCAAAGAATTCCAATCTTTGTGCCGGGCGTAAATGGGGGTGTTCAGGCCTTGGGACACAGAACAATGGATGTGAAACTCAAATTGCAGATATGGATGCAACTTAACACGGACTACAATGTCGTAGCAGGCTTGCTTATGCATTTTGCCATGACAGCGATCATGGTGGTGCTGCTGCTGCATTCCGGTTGTCACTGATGCCCTCATCCTTGCTACCACTACTGTCAGGGCAAATACCAACCCAAGAACAGTACGGATTGCACACGACCTCGACAACGAAAAATGCTCACAAGGCGTTAAACTGGCTCCTGTTGGATGGGCATGCTTGGGCATCTGTATATGCTTGCTCTGAATTTGCTCGGGTAAGTCTCATAATTCAAAGAAGACAGGGCCGCTCTTCCTGGCTCCGTTCTACACTGATTATGTGGGGACGGGACGGGATAGCATTCGGGTTCCTTGATGTACTACTGTAACAAATCCCAAAACCTTGATTCAATAATTATTGCTTCTGTTTCAGGCCTCAGGGTTCCTGCATGTAATGGAAGCTATCCACAGACCCCCTCAAAGCCCCATTCTACTCATTCAAGCTTCTACTTCATCCAATTCCCTGATGTACTATACTACACCAAACCCCCAAACCCTATTAATTCTACCTATGCAAGCTTCTACTTCATGCAAACAACCCCCAGAGACTCCAATATCCCTTAATTAAGGAATATTCCTTAAACTATGGTAGGATCCCTTATAATGATTTAGGGTATATCACCTAATCAAGGAATATTGGAGTCTCTGGGCCCTGAGTTCTCGGACGCTGGGATTCGCAAGGATGTCAATGCGAAAAGCGTAGCGTGCACCAGGCTGGAAGCCTCCGGACCTCTGGGTTTTCTGAGGTTTAGGGGTTTAGGGGTTTAGGGGTTTAGGGTTTAGGGGTTTAGGGGTTTAGGGGTTTAGGATTTAGGGGTTTAGGGGTTTAGGGGTTTAGGGTTTAGGGGTTTAGGGTTTAGGGGTTTAGGGGTTTAGGGGTTTAGGGGTTTAGGGTTTAGGGGTTTAGGGTTTAGGGATTTAGGGGTTTAGGGTTTAGGATTTCGGGGTTTAGGGTTTAGGATTTAGGGGTTTAGGGGTTTAGGATTTAGGGGTTTAGGGTTTAGGATTTAGGGGTTTAGGGTTTAGGATTTAGGGGTTTAGAGGTTTAGGGGTTTAGGGTTTAAGCCAGAAAGTTGGAATATGATAATCCTAAACCCGTTATGGTAAATTATAAGGTATCCTACCCTGAAACCATATTCCAACTTTCTGGAGTTCCCTTTAGGGTTTAGGATTTAGGGGTGTAGGGGTGTCAGGCCTAGGGATGACTAGGGTATGTAGGGTTTAGGGACTGGTGGGTTTCTCCCATTAGAGAGTTTTTGTAGCGTTTCAGACTCAGAATAACTTTAGGCATTCTTTCGGTAAGGTGTAGTAGGCTTCCGGAATCATCCAGATTTCTCTTCATGGTCGGGCTGCGTCGTAACCCGTTCCAACAGTCGTATTCGAAGCCTCTCTGGGCGTAGCACTGCTGTTCTGATGCAGATACCGATTACTGTCCACCTGGCAGATCCGTCTTACCCGCGTTTTTCCGTCATTGGAACTTCGAGCACAGTGTCCTGTTCCGCCTGGCCTCGACTCTGGGTTCCTATTGTTTATCCATTACTCACTCACCTAGTTGAGTTAAAGGAAGTTGCAGTTTTGGCTGCTTGCGAGTTGGAGATATAGAATTCGCACGCGGGGTTCCAGGAACGATTACTTTGGCTGCAGGGTTTGAGGGTGGAGATTCGCGGATCAGGGCTTAGGAATACTAGGGATTACGGCTTACGGTTGCAGAGGGTTGAAGATCTACTGACAGGATCATGACAACTCCTCTTCTAACCACCTGAGTAATTTGGCCATCTCTGTTTTCTCTGCTTTAAAGCTTACAGCGAGGTCTACACCCCATGAAGTACCCAGCCAACATACATTTATCGAGACGATGTTGTTGAATCATGATAGAGTTTCGCGGGTATGTACATAAGACTTCACAAATCGATACTGGAACCCAAAATGTAGGCCCCTTCCCAGCCCGACAACCTTCAAGCTACAATCACCCATCCGCTACTCCCTAGTTGTCGGGCCGGCTACCTGCAAGACTGCAAGACCACCAACCAGAATCCCAGACCCGTTAGCCTTACCTCCCATGATTTGTAAGCCCTCAGCATTTCGCCCCTAAGTCGTCATTCCTATACCGCATAGTAAGTAAGCGCGAATGCCGAACCCGTCATTCCGAGACCCCGCAACTGTGGCAAAGGCCCCTCGACCTCAATGGTTGCGGTGCTGCCTGTCCACAAGGCTGAGGCTCACAGGGCATGAACATGTAGGATGTATGCATTCATGCTCCGGGTTGAAAGATAAGCCCTCAAGAACCTGCAAACATCTAAACCCGCAATCCCCAAGCTTCTACACGCCTAAAGCTACAGTCCGCAAAAAAAACCGTAAGCCCTGAACCTGCGATCTCCCTAAACTCTGCTTGCTCGCGGCCTTAAACATCGACTCCAAGCCACCGGAACCACACACCGTGGATTACTAGGATACTAGGATTTAAATATATAACTTACCATAAAAATAAGGATCTATCGTAAGTAATATAACTTACCATAAAAAAAAAGGATCTATAGTAAATAATATAACTTACCATGAACACAAGGATCTATAGCAAATCATCTGATTTCTGTAATATGGTAACTTAATGAAGACCAAGTGCTGGTGTTGCAGCCGTGTTGCAGGCATGCATGTACGCACTCCGGCCGCTTGCATGCCGATGCCTGTATGCCACCATCTTAATTTGCATACATGTACATATAATCCTGCATGTACATGTACACGCACGTCTGTATATCACAGTGAATATGTACATATAGCGGTTCCTCTATGTGCATCGGATAAGCAGCAACATGTCGTCACGTCCCGGCGTGCACCTGGGCTTGAAACGAACGAAAGCAGTATGACACCAACACAACAAATCTAAGTGTGCCAAGTAAACACGTGTCATGATGTGTATACATACATAGATACCGATGCATGCATATATATATATATATATATATATATATACACACACACAAGTTTTACATGCACATATGCATGCATGTGTATACATACATATATATGTATATATATATATATATATATACAGAAAATGCACAGAATGCCTGCCTATATCATCTTCGGGCTCCACAGCGTCGCAGTCTCTGTACACACTCTTTTCGCCGCGCTGTCATAAAACTCCAGCGACCCCTGGTTCACAACCCCAGCAAGGCTGCTGCAATGCAGAACACTGATGGACGCGGCCGACTGATACGGGCCTTATATCTTTCTTCTTGAATAGCACGGCCGTAGAAATTCTAAAACTTCTTAAGACTCAGGATCACAGTACTATGACCCTTAGCACAACATGTCGAAGGTAATCTCTTTTTCTGGCACTTGGAGTAGGGGGTATGCTGTTGGGAGGGCTGCATGGCAATTCATATACGAACCTGATTAAGAAACCCTGGATTTTGCTCAGGGTTGTTATTTATATGACCCATTATGAGCCCTAATCAATATACTGAGGTTATAGGGCCAGGGTTTCTTAATAAGCTTCCCACACTACATGGGACCCATATGCACACTCACCCAAACTTCCCAAACTCTAATGCAAACCTGAGTTGGAAGCCACGGTCCCAGTTCAACCCTTGAAATAATAGCGTCTGTAGCATATTACTTACTGCGAAGTTACGGCTTCTTTTCAGGAGCAGGCTCTAAGTAAATGACACAGTACAGCAGCGAAACTGCCCACACAACCCAAACCCCCAAACTCCCGACAGGATCCAAAAAGTAGATCTCTCAATAGAGGTTCCTATAAAGTACCCTTAGTAGTATAGGGCCCCAAATTGGGGGATCTACTTTCTAGATCCTCCTGGAATTCTGGGAACCCCCAAACTCCCAGGGTTCCGCTGGAGCCCGCTTGAAAGGCCCGGTGGGACTTTGTAAGCATCGCATCCCCAACGGGGATCCCCTTTCGGGTACTGCTAGTTCCTGAGGATTTAGGATCCCGTTCAGAGTACTTATGACTTATGACTCCCTGAAAATCGCTGTCAGTAATATAACATCGCCCGACCTTCCAAGCTCCCCCAAACTAGACAGCAAAGGTGGCGAAAGGTGCACAACAGGATTGGCTTGGGCTCATCTGCTGCTGCAGCTCTTCGTGGGGATTGTCGCAGATTCTTCGGGTCTTTCGGGTTTGGGGGCTGGCATTTTTGTTAAACACAAGGCGTGGTCGACTTTTTGGACCTGTTTTGACAAGAAACTTGCTAGGTGGGGTCTCTTTGTGTCATTTGAGTGATTCTGCTTCGACTGTCCAGCTGAATATTTCAGGTAGGTGGCAACGATGAGAAAAATGCTAAGCTCCAAGCTGTTCACCAATACTACCGTGGGGTATCCTTATTACAGTTATAGTAGAATGGGCCCCAAAACCCTATTCTAATCATTAAGGCCCCTGTATTGCGCTGTTTAGGGTTCAGGGTCTAAGATGTGGGCACCGGGTTTAGGTGGTCCGGTTTGCATTCAGAGCTCTTTGCTGTAGAACCTGATGCATAGAACCCCGCTGCAACGTATCTGCAGAAATCGGAATTTGGTGGAGAAAAAGGACCCCGAAACGACACCTTAGAACACGCAAACTCCAAGCAGGTCGTTAGGTGTGCGTTAACCCACCAAAAACCTACTTTGTAGGGCCCTATAAAATCCATACTAGGGTCTATAATAAGAACCAAGGTAGGGTTTGGTAGGCTTTTCAACCACGTGAAATGGCAGCGGGCCTACAGCTGTTAGGAGTTGCGAGGGCAAGGCCTTAGGGTTTTGGGTGAGCTCACAGCATCTCCGCCCAAGAACTTTTCTCTGAATGTCTCATGTAGACACCATGGTGTCGAACCTCCCAGTCGTCGCTTGCGCGACGCGGACGAGAGCCCCAACCAAGCCTCTCCACCGAACTCGAAGCACCTACCGCCTACAATTAGGGGGTGGATATGTGCTTTGCGTTGTCGTCTCGGCCCAGTTGGGGTGAGAGAATCGCACTCACAGTTCATCATCCAGATCTGGATCCATGATCTCTTGATTCTTCGAATTCCATGCCCAAATGTTGGCGGACCACTTCTCTCCGGCGTGGACCTTGCGGAGCATTGGGCTTGGCTCTGCTGGGCTGGTTAATTTGATCAGATAAGCCTGTGCCTATACCACAGTCCCATACCCAAATGTAATGTAACATCATGTAACATCACCGAACACAGCACAGCGTAACACGACATAAAATGAAACCACATGTCATAACCTTAAGGCCCTAGTGATTCACCTGATCTAGTTGTGCTGCTCCTGGGCCTGAACTTGCGCAGCGGGGACCCTAAAATAATACCCTAAATACCAGGATCCGAATATAGCACCCTAAATGCTCGGATCCCTTATTCAGTACCCTTAATGCCAGGATCCCGAATATGAGGACCCCAAGGTAAGGTACCCCTAATCTTCCGGATCTCCCATATCCGAGATGTTGGCTACGACCTTTTGATTAACACTTTGACCGTGGCCCGTGCGGAGACCTGGAGATGTAAGCCGGGGACAATGTTTCACATGATCCTTAATATGGCTATACGACACTAGGCACCAAAACCCTGTTCTATTTACAGAGGCCCCCTATGCTGTGGACCCATACTCGGGCTTGGGGCAAGCTATTTTGGTTTCTTGCTCAACCCTACTGCCCTGAACTCAGTAATTTCACCTGTCAATACCTTGAACCATCAAGCTAAAGGCCTCACCAGTAGGCCCTAAAGCTCAAGCATTAAAGCTGCAAGAGCTTGAAAGGTGGCTTTTGAGAGGAATCTCCGGTATTTGCTGTGGAGTTCAAAAGCCGCCAGCCACTGCAACCCCGGTTGAAATTCTCACCCGCAAACCGAGAAGCGTCTGTCCAAACCTGAAATCCAAACCTCCAGCCGAAAGACTAAACCTGGGTGGTCGTCAAAATTCTGGGCCCTTCTTGGGGCCTTCATATACTACGGCACGTAAGGTACCCCAAAAGGGGCCCTAATTTTGACAACCACCGACATGCGAGGGTCAGAGACGAGGGCAACCGTAAAAAGGCGAGTACCATAGGTGGAGGTCGTTGTTACCGGGACGTCTAAAGAAGGTAATGATTAGAAGAGGGTTTTGGGCTCCTTTATAGTGCAGTTATAGTGGGCAGCCCTAAGGAACAATTTGACAGTTAGGAACGCCGTAGCCCCTCAATAATAAATTAAGGGTACCCTTTTTCCTGCGCTTCTGTTTTCATAATGGAATCCAAAAAGAAGAAAGGCAAACCGGTACTACTCACGACTCACGAACCTGGACAAGGTACCCCTAAGTTCGAGGAAACTTCCCTGGGGCCTTGCAGCCTGCATGGTTGGAGGAGCGATCCAGCCGGCCGTCTGCATGCAAATTGTAGAACCTCACAACAAACAAGTCACTCAGTTCAGATTAGGGTTTAGGGCTTACAAACAAGCCACTCAGTGAAGTGGCACGATCATATAGAAGTACAATAGTATGTGGTGTAATGCATTAGCAAGAATGCGGTGAAGCTGTGGTTGCATAATCCCCCACACCCTGAACCCCAAATGCAAACACCCCGAAGCGACAGTGTGGGGCCTTAATAATTAGAACAGGGATTGGTTGGATTTTGTAGTAGCATAATGCTCATAATAAGGAGCCCTAACAAAGCATGGGTAACTATTCAGGCTCCCATAGTTGACAGTTCTCTGCCATGCTGAGTGCTCGGGGTCGGAGTTGTTTCTGTGCCGACATGGGTCGTTCTCTGAATTAGGGCCCCATTGTAGGCCCGAAGAACAGGATGGCACCCTGAAGCAGACCCTAGAAAGGATCTTCATTCCTCGAACTAACCACATCTCAGTCGCAGACGAACTGCACCCCTACAGCTCTGACTGTGCAGCCCTGCTTAATCACCCCGGAGAGAGCCTATTAAGACGCCTCCGAAACACGCTAAACCCCAGGCAAATTCCCCAACCCCGTGAGTTCTGGGAGTTCCGAACTGTTCCAAAAATTCCTGAGCTTACGATAATACATATGCACAAGACCACATACCCGGCTACGGCCCTAGACTTAACTTAAACCTTAAACCATCTTAAACCGCTTAACCCGAAACCCTTTACAAAAAAAACCTATCGGATGGTGCGGCTCTCCTGCCAGGCCGAGGCACAACACAGCCTTGCCTTGCTTCGCCGGCACCTCACTTGAAGGGCTCTGGGGCTGAGGGGGGGCTCCGTCCCTTTTGGGGCTGATGTTCTTGGGGCTTGAAGGTACTGAAGGGGCCTGAATAATTACCTATACTATTGTGATTTTACTGATTATGCTTATAGTATAATATACCCCCAAACCCTATTCTAATAATTAAGGCCCCTACATTAGGGCCCCCACGTTGGGGTGGAGCGGTAGGTGGGTGCAGGGTTGACGGTTCAGGGCTTGGCGACTTTGGTCTAGGGTCAGGACGCTGAAGCCTCTGTACATCATAAAAGCCGCATCTATTGACAGTCTTCTGCTTCGGCATGCCATCATGACGCTGCGCAGTTTTCCATGAGTAAGAAGTAGTCCTGGTAGCAATGTTGGTCCGAACACCCACAGCCCTAAACCCTGAAGCCTACAAAGCTCAACTATGGAGGTTGGAAGATTTACTAGTAGCAATCTCCCTTAGTGGAATGGACTTCCAAAACCTTACTCCCCTGTATGAAGCCCAATACGACGCTATAAGCAATCTGCTAAAGCGATCTCATCTTCTCACAATGAAGTCCCCCCCCCCCCCCCCCCCCCCCCCCCCCCCCCCCCCCCACCCCCAACATTTGAGAACCCTGCCGCGTCCCTCAAATCAAAGAACCCTGAAAAGAAGCCTCGCATTCCTACCGCCCTAAAAATTTCCATAATGACCTTGTAGCAACCCCATCATGATGACTCTTATCGAGCCCGTATGGTAGCTCTCTTCTTCAACAACCACGCCCAACCAAGCATGTAAGGCCAAACGGCTCAAAGTTCTCCCACAGGCTTCCTTCGACTATAATCTAAATCGATTCTGCTATATTCTACTACATCCCACTGTACTATACTCTACTTTACTGTACTCTACGATACTGTACTACACTACACCATTTTCTACCCTCTTCTCAGCTCTTCACGGAATATACGGTTATACTGTACCAAACCACGTTATAAATCGATGTTCTATCCCATTCTTAACTCCTTCACCCAAAGGGTCCGGGGTACTGTTATGGGGGATACTTTCCCAACTCATAGTAGTAATTCCTAATATGTAAACCCTACATTCGACTCTACAGGTACTTTGGAGACTTTGGGTAAGGATGGGACTTAGTATCTCGTGTTGTAAATAAGGTAACCTTACTTACTAAGTCCCATACGGAACCCCAAAAAGGTAGGTGTTTCCGGCTACAAGAACTCCTTAAGGAACCCAAGCCCGGTTGTTACAAGTAGGGTTATAAGTAGGGTAACTAGACTTATAACCCAAATTAGGGGACTTATAATCCCACTTATAACTACCCCTAAGCCCTAATCCCTAAAACCTAAATCCCTATAGAGCCCTTTAAAGGGACCCCTTAAAACCCCACGAAAAACTACCCATGAACCTCCAAGTATACTACATCCTTATCATAGCCCTTATAAGGAATCCCCCCCCCCCCCCCCCCCCCAAAACAAATGTGAACCTCCAAGCAAGCCCGGCCTGAAGCCAGGAGCTGCAGTCCTCAGGGTCCACGGGCCGCGGCGCACCGTAAGCCATGGGAAAGGCCGTCTGCCCGCCTGCCAGGGGCTTCTTTTTAAGGGGTCCATAAGGGGTTCCTTGAAGATCTATATGTCGGGGTTCCTTAAAGGCTTCCTTCTAAGGGATCCCATAGGGGTTACTTGAAGGCTGCCTTTACTTCCTTTAAGGGATCTACAGGGGTTCCTTTAAAGGTTTCCTTTAAGGGATCTATAGGGGTTCCTTTAAAAGGGTTCTTTTTAAGGGATCTATAAGGGTTCCTTAAAGGGTTCCTTTAAGGGATTTACAGGGGGTTCGTTTAAAGGGTTCTTTTCAGGTATCTCTAAGGGGTCCTTTAAGGGTGCAGGGCTCCCCTTAAGGATGCTCCTTTACGGGTGTCGGGTTCTGTCAAAGGTTTAGGGTTTAGGGTTGGCTTGAAGGCTTTAAGGCTTCTTGTAAGGTATTCTGCAGGTTCCTCTGAGGATTCACGGGAGTGCCTTTAAGGGTGTGGGGCTCCCTTGAGGACTTTTCTGGAATGGAGCTATTTTGTAAGTAGGTATAACTGTAGTTACCTGCTTATAACCCTGCCTACCAATGCCACTGATCCTTTGAGTCAGTGGAGAGGTTTGGCTTTGAGAACCTAGAGTTTGGGGTGCGGGGTTCAGGTGGAAGGGTGGGGGGTTTAGGGTTTAGGGTTTGGGACCCAGCACAACATGCATTTGCTGGAGATCACTACAAACCAACCATGCAACACAGAACAACAAAAACGTAACCCACTAGCCTAGACCGTTGAGTAACCCTTAGGGATTCGAGTTTGGTTTTGGCATTCTATGGATGGGTTCGTGGGGACCTCCCAAAGCCCTAAAACCAAGAGTCCTCAACCCGGAAACACCAAACCCCTGAATCCAGAAGCCCCGGAATCTTTGAGGCGAATTTAAAGGGGACTTATCATGCAGAATGGGTTTCTCTCATGGTATACTTTGCCCTTTCTGGGTTTAGGGGAACCCAAGGAATAGATAGGTGGCCTTTGAAGCGCCTGCCTTCTGCATGAGTTTAAGTCTTAAGATACCATGATGGGAATCAAAAGTAAATAACGAGGCTTCCTTATTATGATGAGTTAACGAGTATCCATGTCTGCTCGCCTTCTGCACTGCTGGCCAGGTAGAACAGCATGGTCAACAGCCTTACTTGGCGACTTTTCTCGATGGCAGTTGTTCACAATACCTGCCCCAAGCACAGGGCAGCTTCTCATCTGTGTTACGATCTCCGTATCATAAGATGATAAACAGCCATCCAGTGCATCTCAGATGCCGATTTCGACGATGAGTGAGGCGTCCAAGGACCTGTGCTATCGGACTAAGTTCAAGGTGAAAGGTCCAAAATAGTGGACTGAAAAATCAGAGGTAAGGCTAGGGGATATACTCTATTGAGAGTTGACCAAGTTGTATTAAGGTATCCTTAGGAATCGTACTGGCGTGACCTTAAGCCTCTGTACTTCAGAACCCCGCTTAAACCCCAAAACCTAAAACCGCAGGTGGGCCAAAAGTCCGGTTTGTGCGGTTTTCTGGGGCTGGGTGGAAGTTTATGGACTATGAAGACATGAAGGCCTTCAGATTGCAGCAAGGAAACAACAGGAATGCGGAGTCTATGACTTCCTCCATGCCCGTAAGAATCACCTCGCAGTACACATTGTTGAGGAGTCCGACTGTGATTTGGGGAGTATGGCCAAAAAATACAACGACAGCAATAACAATAAGAGTAAAAGTAGTCCTGAGAATCATACCAGTAACAATCGTTGTCGTAGCAACAACCATATTCATAATCGTAGAAATACGAACCAGTATCACTACGAATACTTCTGGTTATAGTAACTTATAAACCCTCTGCTCTTGAGGTAATAGTAAACCCTAAACCATTCAGCAATCGCTGAGCCCTTATGAATCTTATGATAATAAAACCTTAAGCCCCTGTAGTAATAATGAACCTGCTCCTTGTACTAACCCCAGGGTATAAGGAGGAACCCTTGATAAGGACCCCTTGGTATATACCCTTAATATAGCTATTATATACCCATTATATAGCTATGATATAGCCCATTAGAAAGCCCATTATAGGGACCCAGGGGTCCCCATTTAGGGGTCCCTCCTTCTCCCCTTTTAACTAATGAACCCGAAGCGCTGCAAACCTGAGCTCAATCTGGAGGTCCCGGAGCTTCTTCGATAATTTCTTTTTTGCAGTCGGGGCCCTCGCATTCGGAGCTTAGGGCTTTAGGGGTTCAGGTATGAGGGGTTTAGGTGAGGGTTCAGGTTTAGGGCTTGAGGGTTCAGGAATGAAGGCCTTAGTTGGGGGTTTAGGATTTCGAGACCCAGATTTCGTTCAAAGCACTGAATTGCTAGCTGCGAAACCTTTTCAGACCTTTCGTATAACCCCTTATGCAATGCCTCGGTTCTCCGCAATGCCTCGGGCTGCTTCTTGAAGTACTCGGGGTCGAAGAAGTCCCAGTGAGCTTGGTACTGCTGGCCAGGGCGGTACCTGGACGTCGGCACGATCCGGCCTTTATGGGGAGACAAGTGACAAGTATTTCCGGATCTGAACACAACACCCTGTCAACACCCTAGTCTCTGTTGTTGTCTTGTGGTGGTGATCGTTTTTAGAGGACGCTTATCCCAAATCCCTAACAGCTGAATCGCCGAACAAAACTTCGGGTGAACCAGTACATTTAAAGCAAAACACAAAAACTCCACAACCCCCTGTTTCGGGAGCGAACGTGTGGTGCAAAAGGGACACAACCACGTTAGCTCCCGGGAGGCTCGAGTCTAAGAAACAACCGAACCTGAAGATTCTTACCTTTGGCTAGTAGGGAATGGAGGAAAGGGGTATCATTATAACTACTATTACTACCATTCCTCCATTCCCTACTAACCACAGGTAAATATTCTGGTTTCAGGTTGAGGTTCTTAGTTGCTGAGTTCATAAGCCCCCCAAGAGTGTACACTTTGGGTTCTATAGTGGGTAGCATTATCCCAGAAAGTGTAAAGTGTATCCACTCAGCTACTCAGGGTTTCAGCTTATAAGCCCCTCTCATTTTGGGGGATGATGAGCGCAATCCTGATTAAGATCATGGCTTGTGCGGCAAAGGGGTTGCCATAGAATACAATCAGAGCTCTACGTTAACACTGAAGGGCGTCTTAGCTTGAAACAGCCGTCCGCACTTGACATCTTCATCAGCTATGCTTGAGCTCCCAGCGCAGGCCAAAAGCACCCCGGATGTACGCAAACATATCAAGCTCCCTGCCACGTTTCTTAGCCACCCTGGAGCCCGATGCCCCAAAGACTAACTCTGTGAACGCCCTAAACCCTAACACCCCGACACCAAAACCCCCACCCCTTCTCTTTGTCTCCGTCTCCGGATCCCAGAGCTGCGCCTCATCACTTGTAAGTTCTCGACCCGCCCGGCGACCTAGGCAGCAGAAGCAAGCAAAGTCAAACTAGACACGGGCCAGGAGACCCGGGCAGTGGGGTTTAGGGCCTGAATATAGGCGCCTTAATACTCGGGGTAGGCTTCCCGTTAAGGGTCTTTTAAACGGGCTTCAATATGTTCAAGGGCGTTAAGATGGTGTTAAGCAGGCTTGAAAAGGGCAACGGATATCACACACAGACAGTGGCCTAGGCTTCAGGGTCCCCGGTGCTCAAGTCTTTTTCTAGGATGCCCTGTAACCTAGGACAAAAGGGCTTCCCTTTTTCGTATTGGGTACCTTTATAATCCCAGTTTCAGTGCACGACGATGGGCTTGGCTCGGATGTCTTAGACCCCAAGCCCGAAACCCCGACGAGAGCCTTCGTCAGCAGTTGGCTTCGGTTCATGATCAAGCTCACCAGCGGGTCCTGATGAGGGCTTATGGTTTAAGGTTTAGGGTGTCAGAAAGAAGGGCGTGCAGCAAAGTGCAGAAAAACCTCAGAGGACTATTAAATGACGTTTTCATGTGAATGGTTCCCCCCCAAAAAATGAGCGGGATTTGCAGTCGCGGAACCGACGAAACCGAACAGCCGACAACAACCCTGACTCATTGACACTCGATCCCTGCGTTCGAATACCTACATCCCCAGTCCATAAGATCCAGGGCTTGAAGTAGACCTCTAGTATAGAGGCCTGAACAATTCGAATAGGGTTTTGGGGCCCATAGCCAGAGACTCCAATACCCCTTAATGAAGGAATATACCTTAAATTATAGTAGGATCCCGAAGATGATTTAAGGAAGATTCCTTAATTAAGGAGTATTGGAGTCTCTGGGTAGTACATAACCCCCTGAATCCCTTGGACCACAGAGCCAGATCTTTGCACCCAGAAATCAGGTCCCGCCCTGGTGAAGCCCAGAAACTCCAAACACAAAGACTGGCTAAACCACTGAAATACTAGCACTACTGGAAATTATCCATTTACACATACATGTAGATATGCAAAGACCCATACATACCCATCATGCACCTATACCTTCACCTACCCTTTGAGGTAGCATATAGTAACACTATGTGGGAGCTATCAGGAGATACGACCATCGCTGCAGCCTCAGACCCCTTGGAGCCCCTGGACCTGAGGCAACGATACTATGCGCGTGCAGTCCGGCTACAGTTACGTCTACAACTAGGGGTTTCCGACAATTAGGGGTACCTCATTCTGGAGTCCTTATAATAAGGATCCTACTATTTAAGGTACTATATTAGGGTCCCTCATTTTCGGAAACTCCCGAGTATTTGTCGCTGAGGTTGCCTTTCGTTCCAGGCTTTTGGCACTGACGCTACTTTCGCCTTATCGCACTCAATAAGGAATATTCCTGAAATGAGAGTTGGATCCCTATGTAATATAATTTGAGGTATATTCCTTACTTAAGGGATATTATAGCAGGATCCCTAAGATGATTCGAGGTACATTCCTTACTTAAGGGATATTGTCGTCTCTGAATCCAACCTCCCTCGAGCTGCAATCCTCGTCTCCCATGGGTAGGAAGAGCACAAAGCCTAACCCGAAGGCTCCACCGTTCATCGAAGCTTCATACGCTGTCAGAGGCTGCTAGTAGGAAGCCTGCAGTAGGAGGGATCGGTCATTATCGTCAAGGACCCTGACTTCGACAACCCTAAACCCTAAACTAGCCTAAACCCCTAAACCCTAAAAGAAACCTTCCCTGCCCAGCTCTCCTCAGCCGGCAGGAAAGCAGACCATGAAGAGCGAAAGCTCTGATCGCCATCTGCTGGGTGGTTGTCAAACTGCCGTACCTCACCTGAGTCTGAGTGGGTGAGTGGGTAGCAACGAACCTTCAGCACAGTAAGTTTCCTAGGAGGTAGCAGGAACGTCTTCGTAGCAATCTTCATGATCGTAACCTGACTGGCACTTTTGGTAGCAAGCAAGGGGGTGCTGCCTTCTGCGAATGGTCGACGGCTCAATGCAACGCAGTCCCACAGTTCGAAATCAAAACCAAGCCCAAGACCTAAACCGCAGTTCCCATCGTCACCAGATTTGCTCTAGGACTTGGAGCTGTTCCCTGTAGTACCATCAGAACCAGATTTCCAATTCATAGCTATCCAGTCACCTAAAACCCCAAAGCACGAAGACATAAATCCTACAAGCCGTGGGCCCTCGACATATGAACCCTTAATCATATAAGTACACCCTGCAACAGTATAAGCCCTATAAACCTTGGAAGCCCCAAATCCTACAGGCTCTCAACCTCATAACCCCTGGGCCCCTGAGCTTTAATCCTCGGAATCCCGAGTCGCTCTTCTTCAACAAAGGCTTCGCCAGCTTCTTCAAAGCTCGCCTCTCTGATCCGTCTGCAAAGCCCTCCACAGAAAAGACCACCTCGGGGGTCTCCTAAATAATATACTAACATACTAGCGAATATACTAATATGCTAAGATACTAGTATACGTATATGCGACTATACTAATATACTAATATAACGTAGTAATGTGGGGACCGAGAAAATGCCTTTTCATAGGAGCTCGTTGTTCCCTAAGCGCTCTGTAAGGCTTCAACAAGACATGGGCCGGAACACTCAGACGGAATACATTAACCCGAAACAACCTACCTTTTCAGGGTTCCTGATTAAATATGATTTCGTGATATAAGCCCCATAAAGGTAGGTTTTGTAGCGTCAAGGCATTTGCAAGGTTTGATCGACATTTAAATGGGGCTCTGTTTGGGTTCATGTACCCGGTGCATAGCAGGTAGGGTGGTATAAATTTTCTAAACCTGATAAAGAGCCCTAAGGACAGTGCTTCTTGTTAGCCAGGCCCTTACAGTGGCTATGCTCATCAATGGAGTTCCGTTAACATCCCCGTTAAACCCAAAGCGACATGGCTGCTTAGTAAGGACTTCCAAGTGACTAAAACCAAGATCGGTTGCACATGTAATAGAAGGGCCTGAATAATTACCAGCACTGCTGTTTTTTTTTTTCTCTTTCCTTTTTTTGCGGAGGGGGAGGGGCGGGCGTGGGTCCTTATTACAACTACAGCATAATGGGCCCCCAAACCCCATCCTAATTATTAAGGCCCCTGTATTGCAGCAAGGTGTTTGTTACCGGCATCCCTAGAAACAAGCTCCAAATACAGTTGATGGACAAGATCCTGCATTACCCATTGAAAGGAATATACCATAGTTCCCATAGCTTAGGGTCCTTAGGGTCATGCCGGATTTTGTCCATTAGCAGTATGAAGTCACCACTATTCCCAGAGGAGCCTTGGTTAAAGGATTTCAGAATGCTCAGCCAGGATATATCATAGTACCATCATTAAAACGGAATCCTACTGAAAGCTACTGAAAAGCACATAATACTATTCTAATCTAAAGGGTTGCATCTTATGATGCCTTATGGCAAGGAACCCCCGAGCTAGTATTGGTTACTACTCAGGCCCCTATGCTACATCGTTATAATAGCCCGTACAGGTAGCCCTTATAGACGCGTAGTTAATTATTTCGGCTCCGAAACTAAAGTAACTAAGCCCTTATAGTACCCCTTTAGGATCCCTTAAAGGAGCCCTTTAAATTCTGCACCAGGCTACTGGTCTCAGTGAGAGGGTGCGGAGCTCCGGCGCCGGCAGCCCTGCACCCAAGGCGACGCGGCGCCGGAAGCCCAGGTGCACGGCAGGATACTGAAACTCCTTGGGACACCAGGGCTTACGGTTTAGGGCTACAGGGCTTGCTTGGGGTCCAGGGTTATATGAGAGACGATCCTGAAACTCCTTGGGATATCTAGGGCTTGCGGTTTAGAGTTTCGATGGCTTAC
This sequence comes from Symbiodinium sp. CCMP2592, assembly GCA_905221615.1. Taxonomy (NCBI): domain Eukaryota; class Dinophyceae; order Suessiales; family Symbiodiniaceae; genus Symbiodinium; species Symbiodinium sp. CCMP2592. The sequence goes on along the minus strand of CAJNDT010000815.1, from coordinate 77,932 downwards.
GGAGTAGGGCTCCGATCTTAGCTCTAGCGTTCAGGGTTACGGCTTAGGGCTTAGCGTTATATGTGAGGCGATCCGGAGAGAGGCTATATAACTACTTCGTAAGCTCTGATGCACTTGAAGCTCGAAACAGCACTGTTGAAGGTATGGTTGCACATGATATCCGGGCCTGAGGAACTAGAAAAGTCTTGAGTGTTTTTGAACAGCCACCATATCTTGACCCTTCATGAACAAAACTTTTCACTAGTAACCCGGCTCCTACATTCTTGGAAAAAGTAAGAACCCTAAGGAATCGTATTTCCAATTGTTTGGGGGACAATATTATGGCTATCACGTCGGCCTTAGTAACTAGAATGAATAGGGTGTTGGGGTATATGTTGGTACAAGGATCAAACAGGTAGACATAAAGGAACCGGGCGCTACTCTTTTCGCATTTTCTATCCCAACCCAGATGGTCAAAGTATGCAAATAGTAATGGTTCAAGGTCCAAAAGCCATTCAGAGTATGGATTTTGGGACCTAACGCCTTACAGGGAACTCCAGAAAGTTGGAATATGGTTTCATGGTAGGATACCCTATAATTTACCATAGAAGGGTTAGGATAATCATATTCCAACTTTTTGGCTTTTACCTTACTATCTGGGTACTCGGACCCTTGGCCCCTTAAAGTGTCAGACATCTTCCAGGTCGGACAGGCACACTAAGACCAACAGCGAGGCTGTGAATACTGCTCCGGACACATTCAACGTCCTCCTGGCGCAATCTCCTGCGATGAGCTGTAAGCTAGCGGTTGGATCAAAAAAGTTTGTCAGTGGCTTCTTCAACTGCCAAGATGGAGGTCGTCGAAAGCTTCTTGCGCAAGGCACGGTCCGCAGCTTTAGGCGCACTTCCACACTGCACCGCTTCTCCGTTTATCTTCTTACTTGTAAGAACTCAGTAGCAGAAATAGCGATCTTCGGAAAACTAGTGGCGGTAGCTACACGATCAAGAAGAGGACCTCGAAGTGCTGACTGAATTGAACAATGCTCCGTGGTAATGCAGGGGCCTTAATCATTAGAATAGGGCTGGGGGGGGTATATTATACCATATTCATACTTACTAAGGAACCCCCGAATCTTATTCTGATTATTAAAGCCCCTACATTACTCATGATGATGGTAGCGCCCGCAGAAGAAAGCATGTGGACGCCTCAAGGTCTGAACTTTACACCCAAACAGTGGCCCTAGAACCCGAACCCCAGAGACTCAGATCCTAAAGCGCTGGTTTCTAAACCTAGTTGCTGAGTTCATAAGCCCCAAAACGTGTACACTTTTAGTTTCATATTGGGTAATATTATCCCCAAAGAGTGTAAAATCTATCCAAGCCATACACCGGAACCCTCGCAGCAGTAGTCCAAGCATCACCTCCCTCGAACAGGAGCAGCAGTGAAGATCGGCTGGCTGCCTCTGCAGTTTGCACCTGTCGGGGCTTCTATAAAAGGTTTAGGGTTGGGGGTTTCCGAAAATGAGCGGCCCTTCTGGAAAAACTTGGACTAAGCCACTTCGCGAGATTTTTGGCAGGTTTACAGGCGCAGCCGACGAGACTTCCTCACAGGAAACGCAGGTGACACCTCCTCTTCCTCCTCCTGTGCCTCCTCCTCCTCCCCCTCCTGGTCCTCTTCCCCCTCGTCCTGCCAATCTTCATCATCATCCAGCAGCTCTTCCTCCGGAGATTCTTCCAACATAATGTCCTCCTCCTCCCCCTCCTCCTCGCCTAGATCCTCGATCTCATTCTCAGAACCCCAAGTGACCACAGTCTCATCGTCCAGTATGGCCGCAAAAGCCGTGTCCGAGGCTTGGATGTGCTTCACATGCCTCAAGCGTTCCTGAACTCCTGAGCTGTCCCCACCATAGTCCCTGTGGCCCCAGGTCACTACTGCTCCATCCTCTCGGAGCGCAGCGAAAGCACACAGGGTGGCCTGGATACGCTCTACATGGACGAGTTGCTCCTGGACTTTGTTGCTGTTTCCACCACAGACAGCGTCGCCCCAAGTCACAACGCTACCGTCCTTTAAGAGGGCAGCAAAGGCTCCGGCACCCTCCCCGCCCTCAAAGGACTCGCCTACAGCCGCCTGGATACACTGCACATTTTTCAAACGTGCCTGCACATGGCTGCTGTCGCCACCAAAGTCCTCGTCGCCCCAAGTCACGACAGACCCATCTTCTCTGATCGCGGCAAAGGCATTCGCAGTGGCTTGGATCTGACGCACCTGTGTGAGTTCATCCTGCACCTCGTCCCATGCATCCTCCATACCCTCGCCACCCCATGCGACGACAGTTCCGTCTCCTTTAAGGGCCGCAAAAGCGTCCGAGGAGGCTTGAATCTGGCGCACGTCTGTGAGTTGGTCCTGGACCTCACTGTCATCACATAAATCGCCCCAACACACGACGCGCCCGTCCTCCCTGAGGGCTGCGAATGCATGCAAAGTCGCCTGGATCTGGCGCACCCGAAAGAGCTTCTGCTGGACCATATCGCTATCTCCACCGTTTTCGCCATCGCCCCAAGTCACAACAGATCCATCTTTCTTTATAGCTGCAAAAGCTGTGTGATTAGCTTGGATCTGAGAAACGTCTCTGAGATCATGCTTGAGCTGCGAGCTCGGCTCCCCCCATGTCACCACGCTCCCATCGCTCTTTATGGCGGCAAAGGCACGGCAATTTGCTTGTATCTGAACAACATTTTGAAGCTGCTCTTGAACCTGCTCAAGTTGCCGCTGTGTCTCTCCTCCGTGGACAACCTCTGAGACCCAACCCCAAACCTTGACAGATCCATCGCCCAGAAGTGCCGCGAAAGCGGAATGTGAGGCTTGAACGCATCGTACGTTTGTCAATCCTTCACAGCTGCCCCAAGCATCATCTCCAGCACCTGGACCAGGTTGGGTGTAGGACTCTACCGAACCGTCGCCGCAAATGGCCGTAAACCGTGCAATCATTGCGGCTGCAATGTTCTTCGCCCGTGTGTGCACCGTGACCGACTCTCCGTCTTTTACGGCTTCAGCAACAACTTCCTGGTCCTGAGTTCTTGTTAAGGGATTTGATTTAAGGTACCAGGTACCATAACCAGGATACCGTTTATTTACCATAGATCCCTATTTACTTTAACTCAAATTAAGCCGCTTAACAAGAACCCAGGGTCTTGCAGGATCACTCCCGCGGAAGAGACCACCGAAGTGAGGTTCACGCCCAGTGCTTCCTGCGCTCGGCGACGGAGCTCCGCAACCGAGGCGTCTGGTGGCAGCTCAAGGTCAGCCGTTCTTCCACTCATCAAGCATGCGCTGACATGCAGAGTCATGGCTAATAAAGGAGCCTTAATAATTAGAATAAGGTTTTGGGGCGCAATATATTATAATTATAGTGAGGACCCCCCAAAAAACAAACAAACAAACAACGTAGTATTGGCAATTATTTAGGCTCCTACCGTACGATAATGCTTGTCTTCGACTTGCACATGTTCCGCTGCAAGGGCTTTCTAGGTAATTGCCATGCATGTAGTGTCCCGTGTCGGATAAAGTCGCAGACATGCTCTGAATAACTACCTCCGCATGAGGGCAGCCAACAAAGCAATGAAATGTGGGCTTCTCTCATAGTGCTGCAATGAGATGTCCCTACTCTAAAGCGGCAACAATCGCAACAACAACAAATGTAACTTACGGATTCAAGGCGAAATGAGCAGTCCTTCATGGGGGACCCCTCTTTACCAGTTCCCTCCAGAAGACTGCTCCAAGTACAAGGCACCTGTCTTTTACTATCTCTTGCATGACGTGATACCCTATGTAACGGTTTTGCAGGTGTTGAGTCTGCTCTGTAGGAAAGTTGGGGTGCGAGCCATGCTAACTGCTCCTTCCCCTTTATGTCGGGCTGCACTCCAAAGTAAATTCCACTGCCTCCAGCGCTTATAAGGGAGTTTCCGATAAAAACAGGGGACCCTAATATGGTACCCTAAAATAGTAGGATCCTTACTATGAGGTACCCAAAATAAGGTACCCCTAATTTTCAGAAAGTCCCATAAGCCCCAAGGAGATCCTGTCTTGAAGCTTTGGAACTTTCCGTTTCAGGGTTGTACAGTAGGGTTGGAGTGGGAAGAGCAGGAAGTCCTACTTGCTAGACCCTGGTCCGAGGTAGTGTTTAGAAGCTGCCCCCATTCTGTAATTAGTGGTATAATAGGAATATACTAGGGCCCTAATATGATCCTTATAGCCACTATTACAGGGTGGGGGCAGCTTCTAAGGTATTGTGGAATAACCAAGCAAAGAGGATTGCACCTTTCCCTACTCCGGGGAGCAGAACTTGTCGTGCGGAGCAAACTTCTTCTCATAACATGTCTGTCAATAATGGGCTACGTATTCCCCCTTAGTACCGGGGTCCGACAAATTTCTGAAACCATCCCTCTGTTACTATACACTTCTACTCTGATTCCCTCCTTCATGGGCCAAACGTTAAGCTGAAGCCCTCGAAACTCAAAACCCTAAACCTAAACCTGAAGCCCTCGAAGCTCAAAAGCCCTAAACCCAAACCTGAAGCGCTCGAAACTTAAAGCTAAACCCTATAACCCTAACCCTAACCCTAACCCTATAACCCTAACCCTAACCCTAACCCTATAACCCTAACCCTATAACCCTAAACCCTGAAGCCAAGACGAACTTTGTCGGAGCTGAGGGGCGGGGTGACCGTCCGTGTCGAAGAGCTGCCAGGGATGCAACTCCCACCTCTGCCGGGGCTTAGGGTTCAGGGGTTTAGGAGTTTTGGGGTTTAGGGCTTTAGGGTTTAGGGGCTAGGGGTTTAGGGTTTACGGTTTAGGGTTTAAGAATTTAGGTGCGCTCTGAAGCTGACGGCATGGACCAACGTGGTGAACCCATCTGGTGTCATATCTATATAATATGTATACATCGATGTAGGTATGAATATGTATGTATGCATATGCGGGTATATGTATATTTAAATAGAAAAATGAAGAGATATGTATATGTATATTGATTAGACAACATACAGACGCATATACACATGTTTACGTACAAACTCCTCTCTCCGAGTCTAGGACTGCGAAAACACAGCGACTACGGGTCTGACCCTTTTTCCCCCCTCCCAATCGTCCCCCAAAACCGGGGTTTAGGGTTTAGGGGTTTAGGGTTTTGGGGTTTAGGGTTTAGGGGTTTAGGGTTTAGGGGTTTAGGGTTTAGGAGTTTTGGGGTTTGGTGTTTAGGGGTTTAGGATTTAGGGTAAACCCCCCAAACCTGACCTTCCCCAAAACCTGCTTTTACTCGCTGCCCCGAAGCTCGCAGGGTGTTTGCCCTGAGCCCTACAGCCTCAAGCCTCAAACACCGCCTTTTTCCCTGTAGCTGTTGTTTGTTGCCCTAGTCTTCCCTTGTCCATATTTTGAGATAGTAAATACCAAGTAGGCGTTCACAACTACAGCCCAAAACCTGAACCGTCACTTTCCGCCCTGTCCGCCTGCTGCTGGGCCGAAGCCAGCGCTGGAAGCTGTTTCGGAAGGAAGCCCAGGGCCTCTCGTTGTGGTTACGTCAGAGTTTACTGGGAGGGTCGGGGACTTAACCAGTTACTAACTCCCCGATCCTCTAAGTAGAGTTTAGAACTTAGCTTAACCCCGAAGAAACTACCCTGAATCGGTAGGTTCCTATCGTTGCGGTTACGTTAGAACTTGGAATCTTACCTATAGTCTCAATTGCAGTTCCTTTTTAGGAACCTTCTAGGATCCTAAATAAATAATGTATATATATATATATACATATATATATATATATATATGTATATGTATATGTATATGTATATGTATATGTATATGTATATGTGTATACATATATATATATATATATACATACATATATATATATATATATATATAAATATGCCAATCCGGGGGCTATGGGTAGGCTTCGGGGTTTAGGTTCAGCATCTAGGGTTTATGTAGGGCTTCTAAAGACGGTTGTCATATGGATTATCTGGCACGTCGTAGAGTTGTGGATGATGAGGGTTTGCGAATTTATTATGAGAGTTTTTGCAGGGTTGGATAGATAGATAGATAGATGGCTGCAAAGCAAACAAGACAGAAATTCTAACAACTCCTAAATGCCTAAACATGTATAGAACCTTTGTGCAAGCCTCTGTAAGACTCTCACGAAACCTTGCAATAAGAAACTTGCAAAAACTGCACAACCCCACAGACACCCTGAAGAAGCACCATGAACCACCCTATGAACTCCTGTGAAGCATCTTCAGATCACCAAACTAAACCCTCAAACCCACCCTAAACGCTTTAAAACCTCGAATCTAAGGTTGTATGCAACAAACAAGAACAGGGGATATCGCATGGAAACCCCTTTTATATAGAATGAAGCCCAAGAAGGAAGGACATCCTTGTAAAGTGCTTGTGCTTCTATATATGGGATAGTATAAGAGTACTAGGATGTAGGGCCTTAATGAGTAGTTTAGGGTTTTGGGGTATAATAACTATCATCATCATACGGATCCCCCCCTCAGAATAGTATAGGTATCTATTAAGGCCCTATAATATGGTTATGTCTGTTTTGAGGCATGTGAACCGGGCCTGGGAGCTAGAATCTCTCGTGCGCCCGCGGTCGACGCATTGGCGAAGAGCCAGCCGCTGCGCTTGGCGCCCTGGAACCCAGAGACTCCAATGTCACTTAAGTAAGGAGTATACCTTAACTCATATTAGGGATCCTACTGGATAGTGTAAGGTATATTGCTTAATTAAGGTCCCAGCCCCTCAAAACACCGCCGCTGAACATGATGACCAGGATGCTGACGATGATGATGGTGATGATGATACCGATGGTGATTGCAACGATGGTAACTATGGTGATGACGATGATGACAGCAATGGTGATGGCAGTGATGAAATACTTTTTTCCCGAGACCTTTCCTCGCCCTACAAACCTCAACAAATTTGCCAAAAAACCTTCAAAGTCGTCCCACCGGGGTTCTCGGCTTCTCTCATAACACTGGCTTCGCCGTCCGGCTTCACAGATTAAGTTCAGGGGGTTCTTTTGGGGGGCTGCTGCCTTGATATGTAGGGATATCGGAGTTTTTGGGAAATAAGCCTGTTGTCGGGCCTTTGTAGGGGTTCTACAGGGGCTCTATGAGGGGTTCTAATATCGGAGGGCTTCTTGGGGTTTAGGGCCTAACCGAGGGAATCGGGTTTGGAGATCTACTGTGCTATGCATACCAAAGGACAATAACGGCGCAGCATGGCTTCCTGAAAACCAAGCTTTCGGTCTAGGCCTAGGACGCCATGGTCTTTCAGGACTTCTGCTTTGAGCCTCTTGATCTAAGGCTCTTTGCTCTTGAGTGCATGGTTGAACTTGAGTGAAGTACTCCACGAGTTAAGGGTTCAGGGCATGGGAACCCTGGCCCAAGGCTGGCAGATGCGATTACTGTACACACTACTTGGAGGTTCATGGGTAGTTTTAAGTAGGATTATAAGTAGGGTAGTTTTACTTATAACCCATATTAGGGGACTTATAACCCCACTTAAACCTACCCTAAATCCCTATAGATCCGTTTAAAGGGACCATTAAAGGAACCCCACGTATAACTACCCATGAACCTCCAAGTAGCAAGCCACTCACAAGGCGAGGCTGCTCGGCTGTCTCATCTTCCGATCGAGGATCACTTAGAAGGCCCCCCTTCACCCTGTAATAGTGGTACCATGACACTTTTATAATCCTTGTAATAGTGGAATAATAGGAATATAATAGGACCCTAATACAATCCTTTTAGTCACTATTACAAGGTGGGGGGGGGCCTTCTAAAGGTTCACACACGTTTGCACATGCACGAAATCAATCATGCACCGATGCAGCAACGCCCATGCCAAACACAAACTGCCCACGAATTCTCGGTCGTCTTAGAATAGAGTCAACCTTGTAGCGGACATTGTGCTGAAAGGACTTGATACGAATTGTTTGAGAAGGCTTGCGGAGGTTCATACAAGGCTGAGGAGAGTTGGATCACCAAGCTCTTAACCCAAACTTCACCCCGCCAGCTGCTGATGCTTCTGTCGTCGCGGCCTTCTCAGACGGAGCCAAGCAAATCACGTGGTAGCCCTCCGGACCGTAGTGCTTCCTTGCGATCATCGAGCCCTACGAGAGACTGCACTCATTTTTCCAAGTCTACGTAGGGTCCAAAAGGGGGCGCCAGAAAGACAAGCAACTACCCGAAACTCCAGGCCGAAAAAACCCTGTACTATCACCCCAAACCGAGAAATCCAATAAGCCTAGATGCCCTGTAAGCCATGGAAACCTCTAGACCCTGTGAGCCCTACAAGCTTCAACCTAAAGACAAACCTTTAAGGAGCCCAAACCGGGAACCCAACACCCTCAGACGACACTCCCAATCAGCCCTACAAGCAGCTCAAACAGGTTTCATCTTAAACCCGAAACTGGACCTAAACCTGAACCACTTTTAAAGCTGTAAGGCTCGTGAAAGGAAGCCGAGGCCCTGATCCCAGCCCGACCGCAGATACAGCATTCGCATCAGTAGGGCGCGCCAACAACGGAAGATTGAGCCTTGGGCCATCGCCCAGAGTCCTTTCAAGTCTCCTCGAGAATGATGGTCTTTGCACCATGGTCGCATGCTTTGTGCACCTCGATTCTGTGCCATTCAGCCTCTGTCTGGTCCCATGAGCCGTGCCATCGTAAACACGTACTTGGAGGGTCGGGTGACTTAGTAAGTAGGTAGTAATTAGTAGACTTATAAGTACCCTAAAAGGGACGGGGACGCTACTTGGGGTTATGGTACTTATAAGTCCCTAAAATAACCAGTTGCTAAGTCCCCCGACCCTCCAAGTACTCGTTTCCCCAGAACACTGGGAGGGTCCAGTATAAGGACCCAAAAAGGCACATAAGCATAAGCATTTTAGAGGGATATCCCCACCTTATTGGGCTTCCTTATAAGGGGGTTTATATGGGATATCCCTATCCTAATTTTTGCTTATGTGCTTTTTGGGGCCCTAACAGTATGCACTTAGCACTCGCGATGCGAGCGGCGGACCCTCTCCCATGAGGAGCCGCAGCGGGCCTCCGTTCCGGCAGGTTTCCGGGCGGCGTCGTGCCGCTGCACGGGTTTCGGGGTTTAGGGTTTAGGGTTTGGGTGTTTAGGGTTTAGGGTTTGGGGTTTAGGGTCTAGGGGTTAGGGTTTAGGGGTTTAGGGGTATACAGTAGAAGCCAAAAGGTTGGAAAACCAATAGCCTCAATCCTTAAGAGTAATGTTATAGGGAATCCCAGCACTATTTGGCCTTAACCCGGCTTCCAACTTTATGGGGTTTACTGTAACCCTAAACCCGAAACCCTAATCTCAGGGTAACTATACTTATGACCCATATTAGGGGACTTCTAAGCCCCACTTATAACTATCCTAAAGCCCTAGTCCCTGAACCCTAAATCCCTATAGAGCCCTTTAAACGGACCCTTAAAGGAACCCTTATATCCCCACTTATAACTACCCTTGAACCTCCAAGTAGGCTCTAAACCCTATACCCTTATAGAATCCCTATAGATCCCTCTAAAGGAACCCTTAATGGAGCCCTTATAACTACCCATGAGGGGTTTACTGTAGAGCATTCTGGGAGATGCCCAGCTCACAGGCTGCCAGGAATCACCCGTTGATGAGCTCTGGGTTGAGGGTGTACATGGAGGGTCGGGGGACTTAGTAAGTAGGTAGTAAGTAGACTTATAAGTACCCTAAAAGGGACCGTGATTGGGCTTACCCCTGGATATCCTAGCTGTTCAGGGCTCCTTATTACTATTTCCTTATAGAAGTCCTTAAAAAGGTAGGATATTCAGGGTTCAGGGTTCAGGTATCCAGAGCATAGGTTCTCAGGATTACTAGTCAAACCATAGCACGCTTTACCCCAACACCTTGTTGTATGAGAGCAGTTAGAAGGGTTTGTGTAAGAGCTCGTGCAGGGAGAAGCATTTGAATGATTAAGGTTCAATCCTAGATGCTGCAAAGGCCAAGCGTACGAGCCGGGTTTGGAGGGTTCGGGTTTAGGGTTCCGGGTTCGGATCTCGGGTTCGGGGTTCCAGAGTTTAGGTTGAGCAGCACTCCTTTTGTTCTGTGGTCCCTCTATTTGGGGCTTTAGGGTTTAGGGTTTTAGGGTTTAGGGTTCCCGACAACAAGCCACAATTTGCCGAACTTGAGATCATCGCCACTGCCACGGCCAGGACAGGTACAGTTGCTGTGATGAAGAGGATTTCCTCCCTTTCAGAGCACCATTCCTCATTTCGACCCTAAACCCCTGAGCACTAAGCCCTTCCTAATTTCGAGTGTTCTTGCAAGTATGCTTAGGCCATGCCGCCTGCCGTCTTCCGTATACCGAGGCTTCGCGTGATAAGTCAGAACTTCGGAACCAGATCTATTCGAAATAATAATGAGAAGAGGGCTGTGCGGTATATTGTACGATAGTCATAAGTATAAGGAGCCCCCAAAATATGTGCATGGTATTGGTACTTACTCAGGCTCCAAAATTCGGTCCAGGGCTAGCAATCTATATCAAGACTACGATCATCAAAGCGGGCTCTGCAATGATTTTTGTAAAAACCTTAGTAACCGGAGAAGTATCGTAACGGGCACACTCGACACACGCAGCCTACTGTAGAGGCCTTAACAATCAGAATGGGGTTTGGGGCTCCCCTATACAAGAAATATTCAGGAACCCTAAGGGATTGGTACTGGGGACCCTTCTATATCATGTCATATCCTTTCGACGAAAACTCAAAGCCAGAACGGCAAAATGATGTTGCCGGGGCTGAAGAGAAAGAGCTCTAACCCCCTCAGGCGAACGCTGAGCACCCTCAGAGATACCTAGACCGATCGGCCACAAACAAACCTTTAGCCTTATATAGACAAGCCTCAATCGTAAACCCCAGCTAGCCACATATGAACCGTGTATACAAAAAGGATATATGTATATATATATATATATATATATACATACATACACATACCATATGTTACAAAGTATGAAAATTTGAACCCTGAGCTTTCGGACTTCGAGTGATTCTCCCGACTTCCGTGGCCAAGGGTCTCGCGGTGCAGCCACTGAAGAAGTTCTGGGCACCATTCCAGAGCCTCCTTTTCGGGATTTGTTCGCTTTCGGCTTAGGGTTTTGGGTTTAATTAGTTCTGACAAGGGAGGATGGGAGAGGAGGAGGGAGGTCATTCCAAAGCAATCTGTTGCAAAACAGCACAGATGCATATGAAGTTTAGGAGGCTCGGGCTTAGGGATTTGAGGTTAGGGGCGTCAGTTTTGGATTTAGGGCTACAGAACGCTAGGCGGACACTTCCCACAAAGTCCTTGGGAGGAGCATCGCTCTCATCGTCGGATCCAAAGTCGCAGATGCCTGGCTTCGGAATGCAAAGTGCCAACAGAACAATGCCACGCCAACGAATGGCGGTCATGGTGATGCTCAATGCTCTGGCCGTTTCTAGTCTGCTTATCAGCTTATCATGCTTTGGGTTCCACATGAGCCCTGCCCCCTAGGGTAGAACCAGAAGGCTGGAAGAAGGCAGCTTTCAAGGAACGGCACCTACCACGCCATAGCAAGGAAGCCTAGGCAAAGGGATATTGGAGCGTCTGAGACTGGCAACACGACACCGGAACACTTTTCAATGGCAACGCAAGCAGCCTTTCCTGAGAAGGATAACCCCCCCGGCAGCACTCGAGTGCCTTGAGTGCAGCGCTTTGAGCGGTCGAGGAAGCGCTGCATCTGGGGGTCCTGCGATGGAACCCGGGCTTAAGAGTTTAGGGCTTCCAGGGGTTTAGTGTTCAGCAAATTGGGCTTTTTTAGTGCTTCGCAGTTTTGCGGTTCAGCGCTGTTCGGGGTAAATTAGGGCTTAAGCGCGTTTTTGTAGTATTTAGCTCGCAGACGCAAACTGAGGCCTACACAAACTCTTTCTAGAGCAACTGGGCCCAAACTCACAAAAACCAAAGCCGATTGTCATCTTGGCTACTGTACTGTCCGCATAAAAACCGCCGGCGTTCACTTTGGAAGTGGCCCGAGCCTTGATACCGTACAAAAAGGATACTCCAAGTGGAAAGCAGCGTCGACTCGCTGATTTAGGCGAGAGCCCTATGCCTTGATCCTGAAGGTCTGAACTCTAACAGGGTTTAGGGTTTAGGGTTTAGGGTTTAGGGTTTAGGGTTGAAGGTCTGAACTCTAACAGGGTTTAGGGTTTAGGGTTTAGGGTTTAGGGTTTAGGGTTTAGGGTACCTATCCTCCAGAAGTAGTCAGGCGCTCAACCCTCTAAGAGGAACGTCGCTTCCACGCTGCTGATTTCGTCAAGTCTGCTTTGCTGACCTCAAATGCATCCAAATTTAGAAGAAGCATTTTGCACGTAATAAACCATAAAATCTTCCAGCGTAACACCCTGAACCCTGATGCCCTAAACCCTGCACCCTAATATCCAAAACCCTAGCATCCTAAACCCTGATATCCTGAACTCTAATATCCGAAACTCTCCTATCCCATACCAAAGATACCCTCGAAACACCAAGCAAACAGCAGCTCCCCAGCTCGGATCCTGTGCCTCTTGAAGCTTCTCCACAACCTGCCCATGGGCTTCTTTTTTTTTGCATCTGAGGGGGTTAGGGTCTGGGTTGGGGTTTAGGGTTTGGGTTTAGGGTTTAGGGTTTGGGATTAGGGTTTAGGGTAGACCCTAAACCCATCTAAGTTCTTGAAGATTTCGGGTTTTAGGGCGCGCAAAGGGATGATCCCAATGTGGTCTTCAGAACTGATGCAGAAAGAGCTTGGTGAGGTTCCCTACTTGTCGGGTATCATGGGAAACTAAAGGTTAACCTTTTTGGTTATATAGGGATTACATAAGGGCTTTACTACCCAAGAAAGGCTAAAGGTTACCTACTCTACTACTAGGCTTCTGTGCTCCAGTATTTGGCTTTGGGGCTCAAGCTTTTCCTGACCTTTCCCTCTCCGAAGTCACTTGGCCTTGGCTTGGGAAGTTACTTCACTTCCTGAACTGAAAAAATCCCCAACCTGGACATCCCAAACCCTAAAACCATGTGAATGGTTGTCAAAATAAGGGTCCCTTTTTGGGTCCTTATTACAATACGGCACCGAATATTTAGGGTATCCAAAAAGGGACCTTAGTTTTGACCACCACCCATGTATATAGTAGAAGGGTCTCAATGTTGTCCCCATTGTGTGTTATGCTTCATTTGCCATGATCTCCGGAACCGGTTGGAGGTATCGGGGCTCGGGTGAAGCTAGTTCGAAGCTGCAGGAACTTTAAGGTTTTGGGCTTTTGGGATTGGCGAAGAACGGGACATACATAACTTCATCGGATTGGCATTAGCTTAATGGACTACAGAGTCCATCGTTGAAGGCGTGTTGATCCAACTCTGGGTGGACTTCTCAATGAAGGGGATCCTGAGCTCAGGTAGTCTCTAGGGCGCAAAAAACTCCAGGTGCCACTGCCAGGCTACCCAGAAAATACATCCCTGAGCCGAAATCTCCGAAGCTCCAAAGCTCGGCCCTTTACGGGTCCTCCGTTTGAGAAGTTCCTCTCACTACCCTCGGACGCCTCGGGAGGTAAGGTGCTGGCAGTGGAGATGATGGTGGTGAACGCCGCCAGGACGTCGCCTCCCGAGCAATAATCATGACCGAAGCATCGGCAACAACTCCTCCTATAATCCTACGACCTAAACCTTAGATCCTAACGCTTCTCGCGACCAATCACCATCTTCATGCTGATGGTCACCATCTTCATGCTGATGGCATCATCAGTCTCACCGCTTTTGTCGTCACTACTGTGATCTTCGTCATCATCGTCGCTTTGGAACGGGCTACGATCCCAAAAAGCCGAGGCGCTGCACAGCTGCTCGTCGGCAGCGACTGGAGCAGACATGCGTGTGCCGAAGCGGGCGAAGACCTTCGAGCGGAATGTAACTTCTGTCTGTCTGTCTCTCTCTTTCTGTATAGATATATAAATACATATACATATACAGTATACTTGCATATAGATACAGATGCATGTACATATATATGTGTATAGATACATATGCGCATGTATGCATAGATCGAAATGTATAGACATATACACATACACATGTTTATATTTACATGCATACACGCATATGTACGTGTATATATATATATATATAGAATATTTATGTATACAGATAGTGTCTTTGACATTGGTGTTTAATCAGTGCGACTGGGGTGTCAGGAGAGCCCTCCCTTTAGCACGTGCCAAGCTCCTTCAACCGGAGCAGACAGAACCCCTCAGTCCCAAATCCGATACGCAGCCCGCGACCAACTGGATTCTTCAAGTTAGTTTAAGTTACCATAATAGCGATCTACAGATCTATTTACAAGCGACCAAGTGGGTTCTTGTTGAGGGATGAAATTTAAGTTACCACAATCGGGATCTGTAGTAAAGAAGATGGTTTCCTCAATATGGCAACTTAGATTAAATCCTTTAACAAGAACTTAGCCATGGGGCTGCGCGGGCAGTGTCGCCACAGGTCTCGCTGTCATGTCCCAAACTGCGGCCTTGGCAGGAGCCCTCGAAAAGGAACGCAGTGGTGGGTTCGGGTTTAGGGTTGCGGGTTTAGAGATTACGGGGTTCGGGTTTTCGCGACTGAGAAAGAGCCGCCGAACAAGTGGCAGTTGTGTCGTCGAAAGCTTAACAACAGGAACGTGTACACAGTATAAATAATAGCAACAATATCGTAGTTGCAGCAATAGGTAAGACACCCACGACAAACACAATAATTTGCATTCATTCTTTGATCAGTCTGCAACGAGACCACATCCCATGGGACGCAGTCTGCGAACAGTTTTCCAGTGGCATCAACGGCAAGATGATCACCACGGCAATCATGATCATGATGAACGGCGACGTAAGCATTTCACCAGCACCTTCAACACAGCAATGGAAATCACCACCACTACCACCACCAGCAGGAGCAGCATCATCATCATCGACACCGCAGCAACTGCAGCCGGGACTGTATGTTGTAGAACCAGGGCCAAGCGATTTCCAACGACTGGCCAAGTGTCAAGATTTCTCGAGCAGTGCCGCCGCGTCTGCATACGAACGCAGCTGAGGCCATGCCTGTCTCAATGCATCGTATGTAAATCGAAACCCAAGCAGATCTGCGGCAAACGGAGAGGCAGCACTTGTGCGAGGTGGCTTCGGGTGCTCTGACATGTCTTGTGCTCATTCACTTTCTTGGCAACGCAAGACGGAAGAAAAGACGGTACAAGCTTCTAGCACTCTACAGCTCCAACCTGAATGGCCTAAACCCCAAAGTTCTTAACCGTCATGCCCATACGAAACCATCATACCCATATATATATATATATATATATGTATATATATATATACACACATGATTATATTTATATATATATATATCTGTATGTAGAGTATATACATCTACACGTAGAACGCAATGAGCATAACGCAAAACTCCTTCCACACCGACACCGAGAGGCTTCTTTGGGATAGATCCCAGCGAGGCATCCCAGGGCCGCTTCTCCGCCTGATGCTGCGCCGTAACCAACAGTGAGGTAATAGTCAGAAAGGTAATCGTAATAATAATAATCATACCACGACAAATACTAATAATAATGCAAATAATCGCCAATAGTAAGGATAAGAACAAGGGGCACCAAGACCGTTGATAGCATCAGCAACATTGGTTTTAGTAAGGAAGAGTGGCAATAAGGATATGGTCGGAATCAGAAGGGCAGTCATGAAGAGATGGGTACGTACGCTCTTGCCACCCCAACAAGCAACAGAAATAACAGGTTAAACTTTCCGATCCCTACCAAACTATAAGAACCCAACAAAGTTGAAAGGCTAGGTATTGAGGCTCTAAGCTCTTGATATTTGGAACATCGAAAGCCCATGAGTTCAAGCTTGGCACTTCCCCAAAGGTAAGGGGAGTTTAGGCGTGGCGAAGCTTTAATCAGAGCTTCTGAGCCCGGTGAAAATACACTGCTGGCTCTAAACGGAACCGGAAGGTTTGTATTTTGCGGCCTTTGGTGTCTGCTTGGAGGTTCATGGGTAGTTGTAAGTCGGGGTTATAAGTCCCCTAGTAATTATGGGCTATAAGTATAATTACCCTACTTATCATCCTACTTATAACTACCCACGAACCTCCAAGTGTACGATCTCTCGAACCGGAAGGTTGAGGGTTTGGGTTTTGGGGATGAGAACCTGTGCACTGAGCCCGGAAGGAGTGCCAAGGACTGTTTGACCTCCCACATCAACTCTCGCCCTCATCTGGAAATCTCAATACAATGTGTTCTTCAATAAAATAGAATGGGGTTTCGGGGTACATGATGAATTATGGTACAAAAATGATAAGGAACCCAACAAAATTGTTGCGGCCCCTGTAGTATGTTCCCTCATGCAGAGATGTGGGACTTCCAGAGAGCAAGGGGTCCTTTAGACTCGACCCCGATTGTCTCCGCATCGTAGCCCTCACCCTGGGAATCGACATAGCCCAAACGCCTTATATAGTATCGTCTTTGGGCCCAAATAGCCTTAATATATGAGTCCTTAGATGCCTAGGGTCATAGTAAGCCTCGCAGTAATTAATCCTTATGGCCCGAGATTCTAGGAGACAAGAATGTCTGTGCTAACATTGAATATAGACTCTTGGGACTCTTGGGGTGCACTATGGCAGCATTCTGTAGGGACGATGATTTAGCCTACGGGCAGATTCGTACCAATTAGACCCCTTGGGAGGTTTGCCGACCAAGATGGTGGCAGTTTCTTCAACTCCAGCCTTCCGGTGCACGCCGCGCCTCCACAAGCCCTAGCAGGCTGATCCTAGGCGTAGTGCTGGGCGTTGAGGACGGAGACGGCAAAGAGGGTTTAGGGTGTAGCGCTGAAGGTTCAAAGAGGGCTTCCGCAAAATGTCTTTAAGAGGCTTCTTGAAAGCTATTATTTGCATCGCGGTGCTTTTGTTTTTGGAGGTGCTTCTCTACAACTGCTGCGGGTCTCCCTTATGCATAAGAATCCGTGGTGCGGAAGGAGGGTTCAAAGCGTCACGGTTTTTGTGTCTCACAGGCTTCGTGGTGTCGCGCTTTGGG
The DNA here is from genome assembly GCA_905221615.1 of Symbiodinium sp. CCMP2592. Lineage (NCBI taxonomy): Eukaryota > Dinophyceae > Suessiales > Symbiodiniaceae > Symbiodinium > Symbiodinium sp. CCMP2592. The sequence goes on along the minus strand of CAJNDT010000815.1, from coordinate 60,797 downwards.
CTTCTTGGCAGAGCTGAAACAAGTGGGCAGTTCTGCAAATCAGGCCCCTTTTTGGGTGCCCAAACATGTACTGCACCCTTTTTAAAGGGACTAGTAGTCCCTCATTGCCCCCCCCTCTACGAACCAGAAAGTCTCTTCCATGTCCAAAGGGGTGCGCAAAACCCTGCGCTGGACTATGAAAGCGGTTCTGGCAACACTTCGAAGATTGCTGGCGAGACGGTGGAATGAACTCTCAGGCGGACTCATAGAACCACAGCCCTACTTGCAAGAAGCGACGGAGTTTTTCGCAGCAGTCCCAATGCCTTAACATATCAGACTTCGACACTCAGACCTGAACCTTGCAGAAGTCGTACACCTAAGCTCCACGCACCTAAGCCTTAGCCCGAAACCATGCAGCCCCAAACTTAAAGATTGAAGCCGGGGCGAGAAGCCCATAAAATGTTGGCTGTCGGGCTTTGTAGGCGTTCATTAGGGCTGAGGACTTGGGGTGCAGCGTTTAGGGTGGAGGAATTTGGTTTTGGGGGTACTGTATGCCTTAGAAGGGGCCCCCACCCTGTAATAGTGATCATAAGGATTATATAGGATTACATTAGGGCCCTATTATATTCCTATTATACCCACTATTTTAGGGTGGGGGCAGCTTCTAATGTATGCCATCATGGAGGCAGGCGGCAACAGAAAGATGCGCAACTTGGCCATCGCACGTGAGCCAAGTGTGTGACTTTCAATTTCCGGCTTGAGAGGTGCAGACCGCGGGCGCCAATGACTTCAAGTACTCCTCAAGAAAACCCTTAGATCAAAACAACCCCTAAAGAAAACTTAAAAGACACCTGATAGAGACCCTCTCAGAAATCCTTAAAGGAACCCTCATACAACAACTAGGGATTCCTAACGGAAGGGGCTCCACGGTCTATAGAACCCCTGCCTCAAACTTGGGAGCTCCTTTCGGCGCCCTTGAGGGCGCAGTTTCGGGCTCTGCTTCCCGAGGAGGTGAATCTGAGTCGACATCACCCAGGAAGAGTGCTACCCTAAGGGTCCATTATACCCATATAGAGATACATGAGCCCCTAAGTACCTAAACTACGGCCAATGTTTATACTATATGAGTACATCGGCCCTTAGGGCTACATTGCCGTTGTTCTGACGTAGCGTCGGCTCCTGGTTGGCCAAGGCTTTATTGCAGCTCAAGATCCTGAACCCCGAACCCCCTTATCCGACTCCCAAACTCCAGACCCAATAAAGGGGCCGAAATAATTAGAGTGGGGTTTTGGGGCTCACTATACTATAACCATGATAAGGTGCCCACCAATAGAGTATAGGTAATCGTTTAGTTTAGGCCCCTGCAGCAACCGTTAAACGTCACTTCCTAAGTCCTAACCCGTAAAGCATAAACGGTGCCACACTCGATGCCGAAAACATAGGATTCACCGCAACGTGCCAAGCCCTTCAAAGGGACGCTATGCGGCATTTATGAAAGGCTTCACGAGGTTACATCCTCAAAGCTTTGACACCTTCGACCCTTGGAAACCCTTGAGATTGCGGCACAGATTGCAAGGCCCCCGCGCCCTCCGCGAGCGAAACCAATGTTCAACAACTCAAGAAGCCGAAAGACTTCATTATCCACCAGTCAAGAAATAATCTTCGATCTCATGGTCTGGTACTCCGAGTTTTGAGCTTCATAGGTTTTGGATATTGTATCCGGCTCGAATGCTTGTTGAAGCATGAGAACTCTGAGACCTGGTAGATCCTTGGCGTGCCTTCGCCAAGGCAGCTTACCACGGAGCCGACCTCCCCGCAGAAGCGCAGTCTTTCGGGCCCAGGGCTCTTCCCGAGGGCTTGCAGCTTCTGGGTTTTGGGGCCATAAGAGTCATAAGGGTTTCAAGGGTTATATGGGTTTAGGATTTGGGATTTAGGGTTTAGGTATAAGAGGGGGTTGCACTGGTTATACGGGTTTATGGATTGAGGGTTTGGGGGTGGAGGGTTTAGGCGTTAGGGTTTCACGGGTTCAGGGTACAACGTTCAGGGTTGAGGGCAGCAGGTCTTGGGCTTGGGCCTTACAGAGCTCAACTTGGCTTGACTGATCTGATTGAACTGGTGATTGTTGCATATTCCCAGCCAGCAAAACGGGAAAATCTAGCAGCTTTCATGAGCAGATCTTAGACAACTCAGAGGCATCAGCTTCATGTTGGCAGTGCCGATGCTTGTAAAGAGTACCAAGAACTACACAGCCAGATAGCGTGTGAACTTTCAGAACTACGTTCGACCATTCGATAGCGAGAGCTTGATAGTGACGTGTTTTCTCGCATCACGCATGTTCGCATGCAAACACATGCATGAATGGAGCTAGCTAGACGCGTGCGTGCATACATTTTTGGTAAATAGCACGATGAAAGAAGGCATGTGCGAGCATATGCAGCAGGATGAGTATGCAATGTACTGTACAAGAAAAATGCCGACAACTCGCATATGGAAGCATGCAAGAGACCGAGCGATTCTCCGATCAACAGGCACCTGCACGAGTGCACGTATAGCGCTACATGGGGCTACAGAAGTACCAAAACAATCATCTATCAGAAACCTGAGTACGGATTCTGATAACCGTGATGGTAATCATCGCCATCTTGATCCGCAGAGCATTATCAGTTACCAATGCAAGCACTAGTCAGAAGCGCACTCTTGCAATGCAAGAAGCGAAAACACATGCACACACTATAGGGGCCGCAATAATTAGAACAGGGTCTTGGGGTATACACTACTATACTACAATTTGGTAATATTCTAGGCCCCCATATTACACACACTTGCCTCGGTCGTCCAATTCGACAAGTTCAGGTCGTCAGGCCACTGGCCTGCACCTGAAGGAAGCAGCTTGTTCTTGCCTGTTCTGCGTTTTATGTGGGAGAGGGGGGGAGATGGCAGACGGGGGAAGTACGCCTGTACAGACACCGTCGTACACCCCTGTGGTGGGACTTCCGCTTAACACGACACCGAGAGCCCCGCTGCCGAAGACGTCGGAATACCTGCGATGTGGGAGTTTCCGATAAAGGGGGGCCCTAAATGCAATAAAGTTCGTAGGAGCATAGTTTTAGTTCTTAAAAGAGGGCCCCTGAATAGAGTACCCTAGGTAGTAGGATCCTGCTTACAAGGACCCCCAGAATGAGGTACTCCTAATTTTCGGAAACCCCCCATGTGCGGAGGCAGATGCCTGGTGCATACGGCGACGGCGACGAGAACTGATGCCCTTTCCTGTTTCAAAAACATGCCATCTAGACCTTTGTCGATAATTGCAAACAAGAAGCTGGAAATGGTGTAGCAGAATGAACGAGTCATCGATACTCCAGCGGAAATCGAAGAACTAGTTGAATGGGTACACTGTCAAAACAGTTCCAACTTATTTACATGTATACATATGCATTTACTTATGTATCGATAGGGCCATATATACATACACACATACAGATGTGTTCTGTATACCCTCATGTGCATGTATATGCCCGTATACATGTATGTGTATGACTTGGGAAAACACAAGTGAGCTCACCTCTTTTGATGCTGCTCAAGCGCGCTGCGGTACACAAGTGGTTCAGTCCTTCACATGTATGGGCCTGCACAAGCATGCTCCTAAGAACTTCACTCCGCTCATGTTCTGCATTACCCTGTGCTAGAACTCGCTGTTGAGGGAAACAGCTCAGGAAATAGGGTTTCTTTCGGAGTCGAGTAGCTGCAGAACGAGCACGGTGTCAGTTCCTTGAGCTTAGAGCCCTTCTTGAATTGGCCACAGAAGCCGTTTCTGTGCCAACATCTGGAGCACTGGGCGACTGTGAGAGTCATGGACGAAGTGCAGCTGATGAAGTGATCTTTGATCCTTCTTTCCAGCTTTCGTAGCTGTTCATCTTTCAGTTGCAACTGCACTCTCAGATTGTCTGCTTCTCCAGTGCCACGGTTGTTCAGGACGGAGATCTGTTCGCGAAGACGTCGAATCTCACTTTCCTTGTAGGCAATTTCATCAGACAGGATGATGTGCTTCCGGTTTTCCACCAGGTTGTGGACGAAGACCTGATCCGTCTGAGTGCTCGTAGAGCTCGTCGATGACGTCGTAGAGCTTGTTGAAAACGAAGTCGGCCTCGAAGGAAGTAGAGTCCACAGGGTGTTCACTCCACGAAGAAGACCATGTAGAGCTAGTCGTTCGACCGTGATGATCGCCAGAATCGTCACCAGCCAAAACATCGTGACATCGTTCCACCACCATGACATATCCGAAGAGGAGGTCGATGAAGTCGAAGATGTGGTAGAGGTCGTGGAGGCCGAAGTCGAGGTAACCTGCGTAGCCATAACCGTCGCCAGCATAAATGGTTTGGAAACCTTGTACATAGAGGCTGCCAGCAACACCAGGAAGTTCTTCACCAGAACGTCGTCGTTCTCCAGAATCGTGTCCTCATTGACGTCCTTGATTGGAGGAAGACGCCGTAGAAGAAGAGGATGTCCGTCTTCATTCTTGAACCCCACCAGGCCGCAGGACATCAGGTGAAGCAGTGGCGGAGAAATCATCGGCTTTGTGAGAGCATCCGCCGTCATGCTTTCCGTAGGAACCAGGATCATCCACCTGATGCGTCCGCATATCCGGGCTTCCTTGTGTGCCAAGACATATAGGCGCTGCCCTTTGTCTTGTGGCAGAGTCCTTTCCCCAGTCGTCAGCTCGTAGAAGTCGCGGCAGTCCGTCATGGCATCCACCGGCAGCAGTGGATTTCCATTCTCCTGGATCGACATGAGGTCTTTCAGCGTAGGCTGTCCCTTTTCGAACATCAGCTCGGAGAGACGGATGGCCACCAGCGAAACCGTTTCTAGCCCGCCGATAGCCGCCAGTGTTTCAGCATGAGAAGTGCTGTACGACACTCTCTTCGCCTTAGCGCCGTGGCTCCAGAGCACGTGAGCCTTGCCTCCCAGATTTCTTACCAACTCATCGCTGGCCTCCATCTTGTAGACGCCGTCGTCCACATTGAATTTGTCTTCGCACAGGAGCACGAGGATGCCTTCCTGGGCGTAGTTCCGGTCCTTATTCGCAGAGCTTGCATCGTGGATGCAAAGCAGACGTAGGTTGCCGTGAAGGAACCGGTAGTGGAGGCCGAGGTCGATGTAGTCTGGGTGCTTGGCCTTTTGAACCACACGGTTCGCAAGTCGAAGATGACATATGCGAGCCTTGGTCACCTGTGACTGTAGGAGGGCAACATCAGAGATGATGTCCATCCGAGTGGCGGTGAGCCACAGAAGGCCGCCCAATATCGACCTGAAGGTGGTCAACTCGGCAGGGGTCAAAGCGGTGTCGTCGTCTTTGTTCTCGGCAATCTCTGTCTCGACCAGCTTTTCGGCAAAGTGCTTTTGCGACATCCTGTAGCCATCCGCTGTGCGTTCGTAACGACAACCACAGTGGTCGAAGGGCATCGTCTGTCGTGTGACGCTGCCGAACTCCTTCTTCAGTGTCTCAAATAACCAGGTCATGAAGGCCTTGAACGCAGCAGTGGCCAGGTCATCAACATGCGTAGACACAAGGGCCTTCAGCTTGTTCTCCGGAGGTGGTGTCTTCCAAATGAACAGGTTCTCGTCCGACAGTGAGGGAAAACCGCCGTGCTTCTTCAGGAACTCATGGAGACACAATTGCCAAGCCAGAGGAGCGTCATTTAGCCCGTAGACTGGTTTATCGCAAGCCAGGCCGAAGGAGATGTAGTCACCATAGGTTTCGAAGGAGGAGTCGGCCTGAGCAAGGTGTCTCCACACGTTGGCAGGAGGTATGATCACCACCTTTCTCACCGGTGACACTATGCCGCGTGCTCGCAACAACTGTCGTACTTTCTCAAACGTGAAGCCTTTCAAGAAAGCCCCCGAGATGTCGAAGGATTCGCAATCCATCTGGTGAGTAGCCGCCGTCGAGAGAACGATGCGCTGAGAGAGTCTGGTGGCTGTAGTGCTCCTCGTGGTGAGGTGTTCCCGATGAGGATCGAAACAGCCGCGTGCACACAGCCTGCTTTTCACCACCAGACTTCCATCTGCCTTGCGCTTCCACTTTCTCACCCATGTTGCATCAATCACAACGGTATCCTCGGACAACGTGTTCATGATCACCTTCCTGAAGGACTTGGTCTCGATGAACTGTAGCAGCTCTTTGCGGTCAGCTTCTTCCACCTTGTCCCAAATTGGGAACACATCCGACTCAGAGATGATGTCGGTGTCCGTGTCGACCTTGAAAGCTGAGCCGTCCTGGAGGTCCACATGAAACGTAGAGAAGAGCTTGCCAGGCCACGTCACCAACGGTCTCGTGGTTTCACTGAAGCCATGCAGCGATGGAGGAATCGCGTCCCGGTACATGTGGGCGTCCAGCAAAGAAACCAAAGGTGAGTTACACGCTGCCAGAGTATGGTGTTGAGGGTCGAGCTTCACCTTCCTGTTGGCATTCGAGAGCCAGTGCAGTTGTTGAAGATAGTCAATGTCGTGACCTTCCGCGTAGAGTGCCTGGAGAACCAGTGCGTCGGTCCTCTGCTTCTTGTCTTCGGGTCCCAGAACAACAGATCGAGTTTCTGGACCTTTCCGCTTGTGGTCGATCAGGTCAGAGGTGTCCATGGCCGGTTCTGTCGAGTCCAGCTCCATTGGAACCAGGGGGATGGAGTCCCCTGAACCCTTCAGTGAGGATGGCCTCACTTCATCCTCGACGTGGTTGTAGAAGAAGAAGTACAGGAAGCACGCGTCCTCAACAGGAAAGGGAACCATGTCTTTGATCTTCACGATGGAGGAGTCCCAGTGCTCCTCGAAGACGTACTGTTCAGCACCTTGAGCCCACAACATCAACACGCCAACAGAGTGAGGAGGAGGTCGTAGATGTCGTACCCCTTGACCAATGGCAACACCGCCGAAATGTCGGTCGCTGAAGTGTCTCGATGCTGCCGTGGCGTGTTGCATGATCTCTTCGTACTGGGAGAAGGAGCTCGAGGATCGGCGCCAAACATGTTGTTGATCCGAATGATCAAGGATCCACCCGACAATCGACACTTTGTATGGACGTTGAGCTTCCGCCAGGGTCCGTAGTTCTCGAATGGAGTTCTGGACATTCTCAGGCAGGACCACAAAGCTCGTAGCCTCATGTAGTCGCAGATGTCGTAGCCCAACGAGGTAGGGTCTGCCCTGGTATTGAACCACCGCATTGCCTTCCTGAGCGTCGATCTTCAAGAGCTCAGCTGGGCCACGCCATCCAACATCGCCAGCAACCTCGCGGTAGATGTCGACAGAAGAGGTTCCAGGAACCAGAGAGCCAATATCCAGCTGATTCGTGCGAGTTCTGTTGGCCCTCGCCACTCTGTCTTCTGAAATGGCCTGCTGGATGCATGCCATGGCAATCTGCCTCACGCGAAGAGCCCGCTCGAACTGTGACAGGTCCGTCTGGAGGGCACCGGCGTCGGACATGACATTGTCTGTGGCCACATCAAAGAATGGCCTCGGAAGGACGCCGAGAACTGCCATCGCCGGTGTCACGCCGCCAAAGTTCAGAGAGAGGTTCTGAGCCATCGTTGCCTCTCTGGCCAGTTCGTCCACGTCGGAGTAGAGCCCTTGGCGATTGAGCTCGCTCGCCAGTTTCCTCATCGTGAGCTCTGTGAGAGCAACATGGCGTTCCACCAAACCAGTACCAGTGTGCTGCTTGCCGGCAGTGCCGCTGGTAGTTCCCCGAGGGCATCGGGTGATGCAGAAGCGCTCCAAATCGGCACTCGCCTCGTGGGACATGACAGAGGACTCTTGGTCCGCCACAAGAAAGGCTGGAGGGCCGAAATACATCATCCACGTCGAAAGCAACATGCGGGTAATCTCCTTCCAGCCCTTGTCGGCGATCAGGAAGCCGATCTTGTATCTTGTGGCCTCGTCAATCAGCAAACACACCCACTTCCCAGCATACTGGAACAGATCCATCTGCACTCTCTCGTTGAACACGTTCGAAGAGGTGACCTTGACCTGAGGCCGGTTAGGCAGCCTCACATACTTTCTGCAAACTTCCCCAGGCATTCCACAACGTGCCAGTAGGTTCCGAAGGTCACCGAGAGGGGCATGATAAAATCGCTCATGAAGCCCCAGTATCAGCCTCTTCGCCGTGAGAGGGTCCGACTCGGCAATTTGCCGTAGTCGCTTGAAGACCTTCTTGAAGGAGTAAAGTGGCTTGATGGGCTGTTGAGGTGCCCCTTCGAAGGTCTCCTCCTCGATCTCTTCCGGATCTGGTGGTAGGTCGTCTTTCGATGCCGGAGTCGGTAGATCATCCTTTGAGGAGGAAGCTCTCGATCGATGGCCTGCCTTCGTAGGTGTCGAAGGGATGGCCCCAGGAGGTTCTTTCTCAGGTTCCTGGGAAGGTTCCTTGTCCTGTCCAGGATCCGCACCGAACAGCGTGATGAGCCAGTCGATCTCCTCGATGCGCTGATGCTGCTGAGAGTGGCTCAGCAGTCTGAGGTCCTCCAGTTCCATCACTGTCCAGTTCTTCACATCACCCCGTATCTGTAATCGCAGAGGAGCAGCCCTTGAAGACAGCTTGGGTTCAGGAACCAAGCAGTGGAAGGGCCGAATTGCGCAAGCAATGCCCTTGACATTCAACTCCTTCTGGAAGATCTCCTGGAACATGGTTTTATGCACGGGATCGGTGAGCCAGTGCACATACTCCAGGCCACGTTCCACAGCTTCGGAGAAGATGGCCACCGTGTCTTGCACAACCATCAGCAACGTGTACTTGAGATACAGGGAAGCCTGCACCGGCAAGAAGATGTCCGCCGGAGTTTCCAAGGAGATGCCGGAGAGGTCCTTGTCACGAGCTTTCCTCTTGAAAGTAGAGAGAGGGTCAACTGGTCGAAGAGGAGGTCGAGGATTTTCGCCTGGAGGTCGACGTCCATATCTGCACTCCCCTGGGATAAGCGTGTGCTCCATGAAAGGTAGAGCAGCTCGCCCCAGTTGACACCGCTCGCACTTGTAGCCCGAGAAATCGGCATGCAGGAGCAGCTCGTTGGGCCATTGCTGCACGATTACTCCGGATGCCTTCAGAGACTTCCAAACGTCCTCGACAATGGCCCGACACATCCGGCGGGGATAGACCACCGTCTTGTTGATGATGGAGGCCCCAGCAAAGCTCCCATTGATCACTGCGTGCGACTCGCCATGGTGGCCGCTGCATCTCTTTGCCGTGTTGTGGTGCTTGACGTTGCTCACAATGGTTGTAGACTTCTTGACCGGGTGGCTATCATGATTCACACACCCGTGGTAGCATTGGTCCACCTGCTGCTTCTTTCTTGTTCCTGGGATGTAGTAGATCTCGTGAAGAGGGCTGTTCTTGCTCTGGAACAAAGTAGAGTTGCGTGGTTGTTCCACACCGAAACGAAGGCCATCTTGCGCTTGCTGTTGGCATAGAGAGCGAAGGAACTCCAGCGCTGGCCTTTCGGCTGCTTGCCGCGGTAGTAGTAGATGAGGTGTCTTTTCGTTGGAGGAGGATTGCCAAGGAGAGCTCGTAGGCGATGCATACATGTAGTAGGGAAGAAACTCATCCCTCGCCTGCTTCACCATGGCTTGGTGATCTGGCATCGCCAAATCCCAGCCGTATCTATGATCGATTGGAAATCCGACCATAAGACCGGACATGACCGCCAGCAAGCTGAGACGTCCCGAGCCTGAAAAGAGTTCTTGGAATTGCCACCGAAGTCCACGGCCCTTGCATCTTGAGAACCACGTGGAGAAGTTCTTCGGGGTCACCGGGCGTCTCTTCGTTTTGGTGTAGTACTCCTCTTCCATAGAGACATACCGCTGTGCATGCTGTTTGACCTCAGTAGAACTCCAGTGCTCGGGGAAGATGTCCTCCTTGTACTCCGCAAAATCATCCCAAGGCATTTCGAGGTCCGTCTCAGAAGCCGCCTCGGATGCCTTTGGGTTGGTGGCCTCCTTCTTCAACTTGAACTTCGTCTGCCCCGTCCACATGTGTCCGAGGTCTCGGTGAGGATGTGCTGCCTGTCGCCAGGAGTCCTTGTAGACCTTGGAGTGTCCGCCCTGTCGCCATGTGGTTTCTCGGTGGTCCGAAAGCAAAGCCGGATCCACCGGGCAGTCCTTGGTGCATGCTGGTGTGAACATAGCTCTGCGAGGTATATGATGATGTCGCACCAAGACGTCGCCGAACAGGGTCCACTCATCAGAAGCGCTCCAGACTTGCCGAGGATCGTCTTTGGACAGAAGGAAGATACCACGGACACTCGGATGCTTCACTTGACATAAAGGACCAGACCCACCGGAGACTTGATCATCATCTTGCGTGGGGACACTGTGATCGTCTGCCTGAACTTCTGCTGGATCACGAGGGACACTGTGATCATCTACCTGAACTTCTGTTGGATCACGAGGGACACTGTGATCATCTGCTTGAACTTCTGCTGGATCACGATGGACACTGTGATCATCGGCCTGCGCCGCACCCTTGCTCAGCCCATGGTACACTTCACTCCGCTCAAGTTCAGCATTCCCTGTGCCGTAGAAGCAATGCCGCACATCGCCCCATTTGTTCCTTGCTGCCTTTGCTGCGCTGGCCATGAAAGCGCCAGCCTTCACCTTGACTTCTTCAGAGACCAAATTCGGTCCCATGTCCACAGGCAGCAAGTAGTGCCCAGAGTCTGTGAGCAAAAGCCGGAAGTAGTGCCAGGAGGGCTTTGTTCCGTGCGGCTCCTCGCTCTTGTTGGTGCAAGCGATGAGCCCGTCTCCATTGTCGAAGAAGTTGCTGTAGATCACTGAACACATTTTTCTCAAAGCCGGGTTCGACAGCAGTGCCGGACACAAAGAGCCTTCGCCTCCAAGAACGTCGGCCGTAAAGGTGCCACGGCCGTCCTCTCCGAAGCCGAGAGGCAAGGTGACCTCTCCGAGCGTCTGGTTCTGTGCCCCGGAGATGCCGGAAACATTGGCCACCTTGTCGCTCCATTGCACCTTAGGCCTCGTCTTTGCCGTCAAACATGTATCCATGATGTCGCGAAGGGTCTCTGAACCGATAAGGCCGTTGCTGGCCCCAGGGTCCACCAGCAGTCCACGGCGTTTGTTTCCGCCGATCATGTGGAAGTGCTCGCGGTCCGCGTAGAGGGCAACCGGGAAGTGGAAGTCGAGGCCCTTGTTCTGTGTGGCTCCCTCGGTGGGTGCCTCGTCGGTCTCAGCAGCCTCGGTTTCAGCGGTCTCAAAGGTGACCGTCCTTTTTCCAAGGATCTCCGGCTCGCCCTTGTCCATGTCAAAGACCATAGGTCGCGAGCTGGAGGTCTTTGCCGGGAAGGCCGAGAAGGTGTCGGTGCCGAAGTGGGCCGCCAGGGTCTTGTCGTGAGAGTAGCCATCGGGGTACTCGGCGTAACCTCGCCAGCCTTTGCCCTTTGACTTGCCCTTGGAACCGAAACCCCAGGACGGCCGCTTGCCGAAGGACTTGCCCTTCGACGAGTTCCATGGGCGCCATCCGCCCTTGTTCTTGCCAAAGGTTCCTTTGCCGCCGTAGCCTTTGTTGCCGTAGCCTTTCCCAGAACCTTTGCCAGAGTAGCCGCCCTTGTCGTAGCCACCTTTCCCAGTTTTGCCTCCAACAGGACAAGAGGAAGCATTGTGCCACTTGCTGCCACAGACCGAGCAGCCGACACCCATGGCGTTGCCCCTCGACTTCTTGCCTTTGCCGCCTTTCACGGGGTAGTCCCATGACACGTCGCCACCATCAAGATCATCGCCAGCTCCTTCGCCTTCTTCTTGCCACTGGCCATCTTGCTCCTCGTCCTCGCCGTAGTAGTCGTCCTCGCCATACCAGGAGGAGTGGTCGTAGAGGCTCTCGTCGTAGTACTCGTCCCAGCCGTCCGACCACCAGGAAGAGTCCCAGGATTCTCGGTCAGCCATGGTGTCGCCGCCGAGGTCATCATCCTGGTAGAAAGTCTCGCCTTCGTTCTTGGTACTCAAGCGCAGAGCCAGGCTCCGTGCCTCCTGGTACCGGCGGAGGTCGCCGTGCACTTGTAAGCGGATATCGTCCATGAGTCGCTGTGGCAGGCCGCTGTTCTTGAAGAAGAAGTAGTAGTGGGCCACTTCATTCATCTCCAAGCCTGCCCGCTCATGTGCTTCCTCCATCCGCGTGTCGAACTCCACAGCGTACTCCTGCAGCGTGAGCTTGCCGCGCCGCAGCTCGAACAGAGACTCCAAGCTTTTCTGGGCCATCTCCTGGTCGGTGTGGCCGAACGTTTCTCTGAGCTTGTTGCACAAAGCTTGGATTCCACTGACGATCGGGTGCTGCAAGATCACCTGTGGATTCGCCGGGTCACGCACCTCGTCAACAGGGAGTCTCACCAAGGCGTCCGACCCGATGTCCACCTGGCCGTCAGGCCTTGGCAAGCGCAATGCCAAAGCCAGCTTCTGAGCCTTACCTACCAAGCGGCCAGCCACAAGAGGCCCGACAGCGATACCACATTTTTAGTCGCTCGAAGAAGGTCTTGAGGCTGTAGTCCGGAAGGTTGGGACCCCAGCCAGGAGGAACATCGCGACGATATTCGTGCAGGGGTATTCCTGAGGTAGGTGCCGAAGAAGTCGCCATTGGTCGCTTTCCAAGGACGAGGTAGAAGGCGTTGTGCAGGTAGTCCACGGAGAAGTTGTTCTTGTAATCCACGGAGAAGTCGATCTGGTAATCCACGGAGAAGTCGCTCTTGTAATCCACGAAGAAGTCGCTCTTGTCGTTGTAGAGGAGGTCGTTCCCGAAGTCCACGAAGAAAAGGTCCTCGTAGTCCGCGGAGAAGTTCTCCTCGTAGTGCTTGTGCTCGCCCTGGATCACCAAGCTTTCGCCGTCTATCGAATTCTGTGACACAGCCAAAGGCAGCCGATGCCAAAGCCAGGTCCTGGGCACTAGGATGCCCGTGTTGAGGTAGAAGACCAGGAGGATCGCCGCCGCCAGGCTCCTTTCTTGAAAAAACGTCGTGTTTGGGGAGAATCGGGTAATCGTTGTGCTCGTGTGGGAGGAGAAAAGGCTGGTCGAGACCAGCTGCCCAGGATGCGCCTGGGCCACCGCAGCGCTCCCAGCTATGGCGAAGCAAGAGCCGAAGCTCCGCTGCCAAACTTGGGAAAACACAAGTGAGCTCACCTCTTTTGATGCTGCTCAAGCGCGCTGCGGTACACAAGTGGTTCAGTCCTTCACATGTATGGGCCTGCACAAGCATGCTCCTAAGAACTTCACTGTATGTACATGTATCTGCATACTTACATGTAAATGCCAACGTATATGCAATAACTGTAACGACCCCGGTAACAGCATCTATCCATCTATATATCTATGGAGAGATACACGGATCTGTGCATACATATATGTGTATACTTGCACAAACACCGGAACACTCTATGAACACACGACAAACAGCAAAAAGTGCCACAGGTCCCTTAAAAATTATGTTCTGGAAAGGAGTCCTGTGGTATAGCATTGTTCTTTATTCTTGACCCTAACTTACTAGCACTACATTGCTGACAACAAGGAGCCCGGCAAGGAACGCTATTCTATTCACTATTCCCCCTAAACCCTAAACCCTCGAACCCTTATAGATCCCTTTCATTAGCCCTCATGGATCCCTTTACAGGAACCCTAAACACTATAAACCCTAAGCATCCCGGCGGCTGCGGTCGGGTGGCGCAGTGTAGACCGAGCAATCCTCCGGCAGTTCGAATCCCACGGGCCTCAGAGAAGTCAAGCTTTGGAGAACGTGCGGGGTTCAGAGGTTGAAGTTGCTTTGATACCAGGGTTTAGAGGTTGACGTTTCTTTTAATACCAGGGTTTAGGAATCAAGGGGTTTAGGAAAGGCTTCAAGATTCTGGTGTAGTTGCTTCCTTCACGTGTTGGTGGTGTCGAGTCTCGGAGACTCGGGTTGATGGACCTGAACTCGTGACGAGGCTTGTAAAACTTTTCCTCGGAGTCGTTTGTTCGAAAGGCAGGCGGGTCATTCGAAGCTTTCGGGCTTCTGTGATGGGAGTCGAAAGGACTTCAGAGCACGTGGAAGAAGAGAGATTCTAAGAGGCTTCATGGTTTGGGTATTCCCACCCAACCATTGTTCCCACAAAAATCAGTTGTATCTGTATGCCTCTTCCTGTGTATTACACATCATATGAATGTGTGTGTGTATGTGTGTGTTTACGTGCTCAGTCACATATCATACTTTGATAATAAAGACAAACATTTTGAAGCTCGCTTCCCGTTGCAGTGCCCTGAAGGATCCCGACCCGCGCAATCGAAGACGCTGGCGGAGGACCTGGAAGCCACTGGCGGCCTCGGTTTTTGAGCGCAAGCGAAGATGTGCAACAGTGCCGGGAAGGGATGCAATGAAATCAAGCTCTCAAAAAGGGCTCGAATTGGAAGTTGGAACAACACCTGAGTTCCCTCTTCTAATCTACGGTCAAACCATTATGCTGTTGTTGGTTCGACAATTTCTTCGAAATCCTACTTGTCGGGTATCATGGGGAACATAAGGTTAACCTTTTTGGATATATAGGGATTATATAGGGCGTATACTACCCCAAAAAAGCTTAAAGGTTACTTACTCCACTGCTACGGAATGCGGCGCTTAAGATTTGAAATCTGATTTCCGGCTTTGAAGGCCCTTCGTTTGGGACAATGGTTCGAACTTCAAGCCCGAAGCCAAAAGCCCTTAAACCTCTGGGGTAAAAACCTCAAGCTCCGAACCCCCGAACCCAAACCCGATAACACCCTAAGCCAATGTGCAGCAATGTGATAAAACCATGAATAAAACCTCAACATGATAACAGTAATCAAAATCCCAAGACCCTACACCGCCCATACGATCCCTGCAGCAAAATCGCCAGGCACAAAAGTCCTTATGGCACCAGCACATGTCATAGGATCCTTTCATGAAAGCACCAAAAGCACACAGACAGACACAGACACACACACACACACGCACAAAAAACAAAGAAAAAACAACACCGGAGAAACTTCTGGGGCCCTGGGGCACCAGACGACAGCGCCGTCCTCTGCTTCTGTGCGTCCCAGCATGAAGGCGAAAGTGAGGAAGTTTGGCCTGGCAAAGTGAGGATCAGAGACTCCTTTTCAGGGATCTACTTAAGGTTTCTTTAAGGGATCCATGAAGGGTTCCTTTAAGGGATCTATAACGGGTTCTTTTCAGGGGTCTCTAAAGTATCTATAGGGTTTAAGATTCCCAGAGACTCCAATATCCGGGCTCCTTCAAGGGATCCTTTGAGTTTAGGATTCTTTATTCCTTAATTGAGGAATGTTCCTTCAATCATTGTAGGATCCCTAGTATAATTTAAGGTCTATTCCTTAATGAAGGGATATCGGAGTCTCTGGGTCTCACACCTTACATGGAGACCCAGAGGGAGGGTTTTATCATTCTTGGGGTAGGGATTCCTTAAATGGGAACCCTACTATGGGAACCCTAATCCCTGCTAAACCCCCATAAGTTAAAACCCGTTTTGGCCTCCTATGACAGTGAGGCACAGGCATGCTCCCCCTCAGGAAAGGGAGCAGGCGCTTAGGGTTTAGGGGTTCAGGGTTTAGGGGGTTCAGGGTTAGGGTTTAGGGTTGAGGGGGTTAGGATTTCGGGTTTAGGGTTTAGGGCTGCAGCATCCGAGTCTCGCTCGCTCAGGCTCAAACCCTCTGGGTCTAACACCCAAAGCTCTCCGAGCAGAAACCCGCAGATAAGACCTAAATCCGGTCGGGCTTCCCCCTACAGATATCTACTTACAAAAACTCCCTCAGCAAGAAATCCCGGAAGGCACAGTAGTTCAGAAACTTCACATCTTCACACCATGCCGGTAGAACCAGGTAGACTTAGAAGTGGACAAATTCGTCGGTCGATGATTTGAAAGGCTCCCCATGGACCGTCATGGACCCATAGTGAACGTATCATTATGTTGGTAATCCCCTGGATGCCAGCTTATGCAACAAACTGAGGACACAAACGCAAATAAACATCCAAGTGGTCATAGCGCCAAACCAAAGTCAAGTCATGTGGGCACAGAGGAGCTCGCATTAACTAGAGAAGTCCTAACTCCACACGTCATGACCCCTTCATCAGCATCCAAGGGTTAAGGGCCTACGGGTTTAAAGGTTTAGATATGAGAACTTAAGGGCATGAGCTTCAAGAAAAAAGACCCCAACCTGGATTCTTCCCGCCTCTTGAAGGACCTTGTGGCGTGAGTCAGGAACAACAAGTTATAGTCTGCAAGAAAACTCACACTTGGGGTCGTACTACACATGTAAATCAAGTTCACATCTGTCACGACTCATCAAAGGCCGCTTCGCGCGCCTTCCCGGCCGGTCGTTGCGTCCGGTTGCCAGGCGCTGGCTGTTCGTCAAGTTGAGGAGTGTTGCCTTCACCAGAGGATGGGATGTAGCTCCTAGGATTGGGGTCCTGTTCAAAGCGTCGACACCAGGCCTAGCATTCATGTGGCATGACCGAAATGCAATGTCCTCGCTGTGCAGAAGCAAGACTGGTACTATCATGTTGTTCCTGTCTCTTCTGATGAACGCAGCAGGGAAGATCAGAACACAGCAGCCGGGGCATGCTGCAAGACGGAACACTAGCACAGGGGTGTGCTGGATGTATGTTCCTCAGACTTGTACAAGCTTGATGGGTGGTTGTCAAAACTATGGTCTCCTTCTGGGTACCCTAAATAATATGAGGTGCCGTACTTTATTAGGGATGCAAAAAGGGACCATGATTTTGACAACCGCCCATATTATGAAGCCTGAAGCCCTAAAGCCCAACCTCCGGCATCTGCTCCGCCACTGCAAAGCCTGCGGTTCACGGCTTTCGGCGATCTGTGTTGATTATAGGGTGTAGGGTTTTAGGGACCTAAATGCAATATATCATGCAATGTACCGGAATACAGCGGATAAAATAAAACAGACAAGCCATGTTATTGAAAAGCCCTGGAATTGCAACGCCGTCTAATCTATCGCAATACAATGGAACAGAATGGAATAGAACATAACAGCTATGTTACTCAGAAAAACCCAGCCCTGCAATGCTGTATAACCATCGTCGTAAAACAAAGGCATGATCGCCACATTTCCGAAGGAAGCCCCAGGCTTGCAGAATATAACATCCTTCACGATAGCATGACATGGTCTCATATATACTATACTACACTACACTCTGCTATACCAGTTACAACAGCTATATCGCGCTATAAGATAAGATAAGATACTTTACTATACTATAAAGATCTATACAAGCTATATGCAAAATACTATACTATACGATCAAGACCTATGAGAGCTATATTGAAGACACTATAGTATACTATCATGTAATAGCTTTCTTGACAAGCGCTAGCCTTGCAAGAACAGCTCCCAACCTGCTGCCACAGCTCCGCGGTCTGCGACGACGGCGTCAGCGGCGGGGGCGGCCTCGGGAGCAGAAAGGAACTCAAGCAGTTTCAGTTTATAAAGTTTAGGGTTTAGGGCTTAAGGTTCAGGGTTTCATGAAGTTTAGGGTTTAAGGTTCAGGGTTTCATGAAGTTTAGGGTTTAAGGTTCAGGGTTTAGGGTTCGGGGTTCCGGGTTCAGGGTTTAGGGGTTTAGGGTTCAGGGTAATGTAGGGTTCAGGGTTTTTAAGGCGTAGCGGAATGGAGCCCGAAGCCCTAAAGCCCAAGGCCGAAACACGAAGGTAGACCCCGGATTCATCGACCCCCCCAAATTTCAGGAAGTCAGACATCGCAGGTCGGCTTCTTGGCACGGGTCCTGTAGGGGATCTATGGGGATGACATAAATCCTAGGGTTGCTTTAAGGCATCTATAGGGATGATGTAAATCCTAGGGATCCTTTAAGGAATCTATAGGGATGACATAAATCCTAGGGCTCCTTTAAGGGATCTATAGGGATGATGTAAATCCTAGGGTTCCTTTAAGGGATCTATAGATCCTAGGGTCCTTTCAGGGATCTCTAGGGATGATTTACATCCTAGGGTTCCTTTAAGGGATCTATAGGGATGAAATAAATTCCAGGGTTCCTTTAAGGGATCTAATCGGGATTTAGGGTTCAGGTCCTAGGGTTGCTTTAAGGGATCTAATAGGGTTTTAGGGTTTAGGTTGATGCTAAAAATCCTCGGGACCCTTTAAGGGATCTAATGGGGTTTTAGGGTTTAGGTTGATGGTATAAACCCTGCATTACCTGAATGACCCTAGACGATGGGAATTCTGGTATATTCTTTCTGCTGGGTGATGCAGGATGTATATCATCAACCGTGTCACTGGCTAGAAGTCTGGAACCATAAACATCGAAACCCTAAACCCAAAACCGTGCACCGTAAGCTTCACTCACATCAGAAACCTATACCTTATGCCATAACCTCCCTGGGGTCCGGGAACAAGCGATCTGACACATCCAGAGAATCCCCGGTAACACCTTTACGACATTGAACCTTAGCTAACACGCGGACAAATCCTAATACTGCGACAGGAAGAATACACGACAATGCCACTAAACCGGTAGTCCCACGCCCGACCCCCAAACCTTTAACTGTATGTCCTCGACACTCAAAACGGTCTTGCTACTTGGTATGAGGGTGTCGGGTATTTGTATGGGCACCATCGTTACCAAGTGCCCTGGCTTCCGTACTAACGCTCTGAGCCTACTGCATCGACTGCAACACGCCGAGTGCCGGGCGAAGGTTTCGAAGCTCCAGCAATGCTCGACCCCACAGCCCACAGGCGCAGACCTGACAATGACTACTGCCAAGCAGAAGTTGCATGTACCGTGCATCTTGCAGAAATTAGCTTCTGATGTTTTTACTCTTGACTGACTGATCTTTCGGTCTCACAGTGACTCATTGCTACCGTCAGCACCGCTAGTGTAGTTCTGTGGCTGCACGTGCCGGGCTGTGCCTGCCCTGCACGCTCTTGCTGCCGGTGGTGCAGCAACTGCTGGGGCTTAAGATGAATGTTCATACCTTGGGTACGCCTCCCACTCAGTAATAGTTGAATAATATTCATAATACAGATATATTAGGACCTTAATAGTAGCCCTATTATAGACTCTTACTGTATGGGGGCACCTAATTCATACCCGAGTCATGGCAACAATACTGAGAATGCAGCAATATGCTGCTAGCCCGTAGAAGCACCGTAACAACTGCCAGGTGGAAGAACGGGAAGCATTGGTGACGAGGCGGCTCGGCTAGGTTTTTGAGATGCCACCGCGGAGATCGAAAGCAACCGTGCGTCTGTAAGTAGAAAAAGGCATGACAATAGCCTGCGGGCAAGTCTTGGTATGTTTGCAACACCATGTATACCCGGAAGGCTTTTTGCTTGAGAACCGCATTGAGACATTGGAAGGGCTACGAAACTAACCCTAAACCCCTAAACCCTAAACTGCCCCCAAGTCAGCAGGTTTAGTATCTGACGAAGACGGTAGCGGTAGCGACAGCGCAACTACCAGCAGCAGGCAATGTCCACAATACGAATTCTAATGACCGTCTTAGGCCAGTAGTTACGTCTATGTAGCGCACTACCAATGTAAATAGGTGCAGCAAAGACCTGTTTAAAACCGAACATTGAAATTGAACGAATGCGTTCGTCTCTGACTAGAACCGCGACTGCGACTACCACTACCACTTCTAATTACTGCTACATACTGCTACCCTCACTGCTACTGCTCCGATTCCTCCTTCTGGTGCTGCTCCTACTGCGACTGCGACTGCTGCTGCTGCTGCTGCTGCTGCTGCTACTGCGACAGCAACGGCGACAGCAACTGCTACTGCAACCGCCACCGTTATCCCTACTTGTATACCACTAAGGCTAGGGCTACCGCTACCACGACCACTCCTGCTCCTGCCTCCTGCTCCTAGTCTCCGTCCTCGTCCTAGTCCAAGTCCTGCACCTACTGCTACTTCTAGTCCTACTCCTGCTGCTATGACAGATTACATCATGTGTGCAGTACGAGAACCAAGCACGTACAACTACATTTCAGTAGTCATCCTCATCAACTCTCCCCTCAAGAGCCCGGCGTTGTTGTTGACTCCCCAAAGCCATCCGCGGCCTTCAAGCTTAAGGGTGCAAGGTTTAGAGCTTGGGATGAGGACTATCCGCCACAGTCTTGGACTCTCTGAATAACCAGCAAAATCTGCATCCATGTTTGTAGTCCATATTTGATTGCGCTGCATTACAGCCCCAAACCTCTTCACTTGCTCAGGTCCTTAAATATGGGAACCTTAACGGCTAGAACAGGGTTTAGGGGTGACCCCCTAGAGCATAATAGGTAAGTACAATAAGAACCCCCCCCCCCCCCCCCCAAATAGTATAATGGGTAATTACTTTTTACAATAAGGACCCCCCCGCAAAAACAAAGATAAGAGGCAATCCTTAAGGCCCCTCTATATTACATCCTTATAATAGCCGGTATAGTAGCCCTTATAGACCCTTTAAGGACCTCTACAGTAATTACCTATAAAGTAAAAGCCAGAAAGTTGGAATGTGATTATCCTAAACCCTTTATGGTAAATTATAGGGTATCCTACCCTGAAACCATATTCCAACTTTCTGGGGTTCCCTTTAATCAGATAAGAACTAGGTACTGTTATGGGGGATACTTCCCCAAGTCATAATAGCAATTCCTAATATGGAAACCCTACATTCTACTATAAAGGTACTTTGGACCCTTAGGGCCCTAAGTACTTGGGATCTTTTCTTTGAGTCACCGCGCTTGAGAGCGCAGAAGGTCGGGAAGGTCGTGCAGGAGCTCATGGTCTTTTGCGGTTTGCAGGCGAGTTTGTACATCTTGCAAGAAGAGTTTACATATATATATATATACACACATAAACAAACGAAGATATATCTATATATATGTATATATATATGTTTATATATGTACATGTTTATGTGTGTGTGTATATATATATATATATATGGTCTTTTGCCTATATAGAGCATCTGTATCACATATGTATATATATATATATATATACACACACATACATGTGTGTGTGTATATGTATGCGTATATACACAGGCACGCATACCAACCCATCCCTCTACCGATGGACACGTCTACGGCGCATGTGTGTTTAGAGTTCAGAGTATGTGCATCCAAACTTGTACGGACAATAGAACACTAGTGCTGCTCTGCACTTCAAAAGACTCCAATTACTGTACTCCTCATATTGCCGCAATACCCCTGAACCCGACATCCCATCAGCAATCCCAAAACCACAAACCCTAAACCCCGAAACCCTAAACCCCAAACCCTAAACCCCTAAACCTGAAGCCGTCAACTCCAAAAAGGAACCCTAGGCCCGACAAAACAATTAGAACACCATCGGAGTGAACATTTTTCAGTAATCTTTAAAGCCGAACCCCCTATAGAACCCTTCAAAACAGCTTGAAATCTCCACGATCCCTATCAAACCCGTCCAGAGTTCCATAAATCCTGGTGCAATTCATTAGCATACTTTTACCATCCTTTCAAATTCCCTCTGCCGCTCTGTCAAACCCGTCGTCTCGGTCGGAGCCTCCGGTGTAGCGCGGTTGCCACGCGGAGTGGGCCTGAATCCATGGAATCTGGCTTAGGGCTCAGGGTTTGGGCTTCAAGGCATTTCTCTCAAGGGTTCCTTGTAAGGGCTCCGCAAGGATACTGCACATGGAATTAGGGTTCAGGGTTGGAGGCTTCCAGGTTTCAGTTTCAAGGATTGGGGCATAGGGTTTAGAGCACAGGGTCGGGGGTTCTTGTTTTGTTGTGACACTAGCAGCTCCCAGCAGGAACTCGTTGCAGGCACCTCAAATGGCAGAGTGTTCGCAGACCCCACGTTGCGTGGCCTGAGAGCTTAGCCGATGCTGAAGATACTTAACAGGAAGAGTGTATGATGCTATGGACCATGGGTATGTCGACAGTCATAGGACTCAGGGGCCATAAACTACACTCTACCCTATGCAGGTTTTGTGGCTTTTGAGGCTACTGCCGGTGCTGACGCATCCGCAGCATAACTTACCGTTGGTTAGTAGGGAATGGAGGAATGGGGTAGAATTATAACTACTACTACTACTACTACTACTACTACCATTCTTCCATTCCGTACTAACCAAAGGTAAGATAACCGAGCTCAGCACGGATTGGTCGCTGGCACCTCAAACTGGTAAAGGCCTCGGACTGTTGCTGGTGCTTTGGCATTATTGTTCCCTACTTGGAGGGTCGGGGGACTTAGTAACTGGTTAGTTTAGGGACTTATAAGTACCATGACCCCAATTAGGGTCCCTTTTGGGGTACTTATAAGTCTACTTACTGCCTACTTACTAAGCCCCCCGACCCTCCAAGTAAAGTCCCCATTGTAAACAGAAAAGGAACTACGTACAATGAGACTGTAATAGGTAGGGCTGGGACGGCGTACGGTTTATTGGGGTCTGACGTGAGGAGTCGGGTGCTTGGAGAGTGGTCTTACGAAGCAACATGTTCCAAGACACTCCGGACCTGGGAGAGGAGGGACTGCCAAACCTTAAACCGGTACCTTGCCACGCTACGAGGAAACAGCAGTTTCGTTTCGGTTGTTCCCCGCATGTGTGTGGTTCCTTTCAGAGGTCTGGAGGCTATCCTAAAACCCCAAACCACCCTGGAACCTGATTCCACAAAACGCTCAAACGCAAAACTCTGAACACCACCCACTCTTGCTCGCGCTTTGGAGCTGTGACAACCGTCTTGTTCACCGCATCGCGTGCACTCTTAAACAAACGCTAAACCGAGAGGTAAACAAAACCAGTATGTCAGTAGTCATGGAAAACTTATATATACCCTTGTTAAGCCATGACAGTGCAGTGAGACCCCTTCGGGGCTTGACATGCACCGTGAAACAAAGCCAGACCGGTAGCGCAGTTTCTTAGAAGCCCATTACAGGTGGGTAGTTCCTCTTCCATAGTACTCCCATAAGACCCCTTCACCTTGTAGGAGTGGTATGGAAGGCATATGGGAGACTACCCACCTTAAAACTACCCACCTGTAACTCCGGGGCCAAGGCCAGGAGACATGGCCTGATCCGCCTGCGACCTCAGTGCGGGTTTGCTGCAGGGGCCTGAATCATTAGAATGGGCTTGGGGCATATTATCCTATAATGAAAATATTAACAAGGAAGGGTTTTGGGGTATATTATCCTACAGTTATAATAGTAACAATTAACGCCCCCAAACACCTTCTTGGAGCACTTACATTACGGTTTGCGCACAGCAGAGTCCAAGACTTCTTGCTGTCTTGCAAGTAGCGGACCCAAATTTGAACCCTAAGCCCGACAACACATACATATACTCTAAATCATGATTCCTAAGCAGCTAGCAGTTCTTGGAGGATTCCTGGTATACATACACTGAAAGATATTCTGCACGGTGAGAGCCTGGAGCCTCCCCGAACCTAGGGGCCTTTAATAATTAGAATAGGGTTTTGGGGCCCATTATACTATAATTATATTAAGGAACCCCCACCATAATATTGGTAATTATTTAGGCTCCTACATTAGTTAGGGTTCCTTTGAAGGGCTTCGTTTTTTAGGGTCTATAAGCGACTAAAATCTTTGAAGCTCTTATTCTCGAACCACCAGAAACCGCTCCGTGTGTCCGGTCAGGACGGACCCCAAAAAGATTTCCGAGCACCTCTTGGCTCTAAGTAAACCAGTCTGTCGTGAGTCACGAAGCATCCACCCATCTGTCCATCCATGCGCGCATGTATCCTTGCATGAGTGCATGTATGTTTGCTTGCAAGCATTAAACGATCTATAACTCTTCCAGACCTGCAACAAGACTAAGACTTTTAGCCCTCCTTTGGGGTGCTTTTCGGTTCTGATCGACGCCAATCCCAACACCCAAGAATCCCAGGGGCCCTAAGAAGTGTTTTGGGGGTTCCGAGGAACAGTGTAATTATAGGATAATATGCTCAACAATCCCAGCACTATGTGGCCTTAATCCGGTTTCCAACTTTATGGGGCTTACTGTAACCCTAAACCCTAAACCCTAATCTCAGGGTAACTATACTTATAACCCATATTAGGGGACTTCTAAACCCATTCTAATTCAGGCCCCCAAACACCCAAGGGTCGACACAGACGCACTTTGTCACCGCTTGCTGACGCTTGGTCCGAGAAGTCGGCACAAGAGGGCTGCTTTTCAGGGATCTATAAAAGCTCCCTTTAAGGGATCTATAAGGGCTCCCTTTAAGGGATCTATAAGGGGTCTCTTTAAGGGACCTATAAGGGCTCCTTTTAAGGGATCTAGATCTTCACGCTTGCTTTCAGGGTTTACTGTAACGGCTTGGTGTGGCTCCAAGGCTTTACTGTAAGGTTTCAATGTTTCTTGGGGTGGAGGCTTAGAGATACATGTTGAGACTCGAACAGGCTTGATAATTCTAAACAAGCTGCTTTGAGTGTTCTATTCTGAGGGCTAAGGTCTATAGCTGTAATAGGAGATGATCTCTACTGGAATACATTCAGACCCCCGTGCCAGGCAAGCTGAATCAATCAATTGATCCACCACCATCGCTGATCCACGCCGATCGACTCCCAGAATGTGCAGACCTCAGAAGCATGAATCAAAACGAGTGCCGACAACATCCTAATTTCTGCTGATTCCGGTGCCGTTTGTGTGCATTCCACCATGCTTACAGGAAGCCCAAGGGTCCAAGTATCTAATCATCATACACTCTCCAAAGTCCTAACCTACATAACTACTATCCTAAAGCCGAGTACCTAATTTTTTAGGTCCTTCGGATCCTTTGGGATAAGGCACCTCGAGGAATAGTACTACTGCTTATTCCGGGCCCTTCGGGCTTCAGCTACCTACCAGACCCAACCGCCAAATTACCCTAATCCGTGTACTCGCTCAACTACAACTACGCCAAAAGAGGGGAAAAGGGCCTCCAGCTTGTGGTTCAAGTGCCAGTCCGTCTTGGTGCTGCCCACTGTAGAGCCAAGCACCTCAATCTCGTTTATCATTGCTTACTTACTGTCCTGAATCTCCGTCAGGGTCTTTAAGCTGTCAGTTTGTCACTACCTTCGCGGTGTCACGGCTCAGCTCAGGGGCTTGGCTTAGGGCTCACAGGGGGATTGAAGTAAGATCGCGGTCGGGCGGGGTGTCTCCCAGAGACTCCAATATTCCTTAATTCGGGAATATACCCTAAATCATATAAGGGATCCTACCATAATGTAAGGAATATTCCTTAACTAAGGGATATTGGAGTCTCTGGGCTTAACGGTATCGGAGTGCTTCGCGTTCCGGAAACTGGGGACGCAGACTCGTCCAAATGTCGTCGAAAGTTGAGTTACCTATAGTCTCCATCGTAGTTCCTTCTTTGGTTTAACCAAACATATGGTTAGGACCCTATAAGGTAACCCCAAAAAAGGAACTACAACGGAGGTCTGAGGTAATCTCTGGGCGTAAGGATTGGGAGGAATGGGATTTCGGAGTTAGAGCTACAGTATCAGCCCAGTGTCATTCCTACAAAACAGGAACCCGGAAAAGCGCGAGCGATGCCAAAAAAGGCCCAGAAAACGTCGGAAGTCGAGCTTGGTTCCAGTAGATTTCGAGAGACACACGCCGGGGCCGTTCAAGCTTTTCGAAACGGGCATGAAAGAGGGATGAGGATTTAGGATGCTTTTGAGGGGGATACACTTCTCGCCAACTCAAACATTGCAATCCCTCTGTTGTCGGCATCTTTCGGCCAAGGCTCCGTGTACTGTGAAAGATCATGAGCATTCATGAGCCCAGGCGTCATGAATCGTTGCAAGTAGCTTCATCGCAGATAACCACATGAGCTGAGAACCAGCAGTTAGAAAATTCGGGCTTACACCAAGCTTAGACTTGCACAGGGCTTAGTCTTTGGGTTGGTTAGGTGGAGCGAAACTAATCACCCCAACCTGTCCCTTGTCAAGGCACGTTCTGGCCCTTCGCGTCCTGAACCCTTCGGTATCCGCGCTCTTCTGTCAGGCTTCCGTTGGAAAGGAGCCTGTCGCCGGACGCAGGCTGAAGGGCTTCATGGAATTCTCTGGTTTAGGGTTCATAGGTTTTAGGGCGGTGTAGAGCTTCGGGGTTTGCTTGGTCATGGGCAGCTGTAAGTGGCGGTTATAAGTAGGGTAACGAAAGGTACAACCAATTTTAGGGGACTTGTAACCTCACTTGTAACTACCCGTGAACCTCCAAGTACCTGCGGCTCCACTTATGGATTGCAGGCTCACCAACTTTGAACCAAGAGCTTTACACCTTAAACCTTGAACCAAACAAGGTCCTGAAATCAGACGCCCTAAACACAAAATCCCTGTTGCAGAATACATCTTTGGGGAGTGTTTTTTGTTTTTGTTGCAAGAACTCAGCTGGAATTTGCAGACCTCACAAGGTTTTCGAGCCCTGTTTTGGCTTCCCTCCCTTCTACGTTTGAGAATTGGAATCTTGACAGCAACGCCTGACAGGGGGTTTACTAATGTTTTCATCCAAAAGACCTCAGAAAGTCTTGCCCTTCCGGGGCTGTGGGGACTTGGAGAATTTTGCGTTCCTGTCAATCGCTTGGACTGAAAGGAGAAGCCATGAAGTCGGAGCATAGAAACGGGAGGTCTCACCAGAGTTCTATGTTCCTGGCCTGTAGTCTTTTGAGAGCCCGAATGATGTAAGCACATACGTTTAAGCATTGATATGTATACAAAAGAAGAGGGTATTCGGCAACTTTGAGTGGCGTTTTATGTTTCGAGTGGTTATGTGCAGGTTTCTATAAAACTTTATAACGTATAAAGACGCATTTTCCGTTGCAGAACCTTTCGGTGACAAAGCCCCCAAGCCCAATGACCAAAACTTCGCGACTTCTCGCCGGGAAGCTGGAACCAGTCATCCAGCAGCCGCTCTCCGAATGCTTCCTGGGGGTATCCGAATCTTGTCCGAGTAGCAAACGACTAGTCAGCTTGACATGGCACATATATATGTATATATATACATATGCACACACACACACACACACAGACGTATCATGCGCAGCACATAATGCCACCACGAATGCAGCATGTGCCGTGACGAACCAAATTAATTATGCAACTTCAAATTCCGTACCATTCGCAGCCAACCATATCGCCCTACAAAGAACGCATCAGCAGATTGTGATTTCCTCCATGTGATGCTGATATGGTGTACTGCAGAAACATGCTGATCCATAAGAGAGACCCGAATTTGGCAGGTAGCGCCCTCTCCCCCCTTTCCTCTTCCTCCCAATTTCAATGCTAAAGACTTGGAACAGATTTCGCGTGTTTTTTGATGCTAAACCCTTAAATGTATTGTGTACGGAATTTCCCTTGATAGTGATTTAGGGCGAGCAGAAAAGGCTGGTGCTTCTTGAGGCTACCGTAGAAAAGTGCAATAAAGCCATAATGTAGATCCTGGAATAACTCACCCGCTCCCTAATCAGGATGTTAACTAGGGAAGCTAATTCTTTGAAGGTCCTTGCAGTAGTGGTCCATAAACCAATCAGCCATTCATTGGCGTGCATTATGTAACTGGCACCAGGAAACAGGACCCGAAGCCCTACACCTAAATAGCCCTGAAATCCAAAATCCCGAACCCAAGGCCCTGGACCTGCAAATATAGGCCTCAAACCCTAAACTTCAAATTGAACCCTAAACCCTAAACCTAAACCTTACACGCTACGTAATAACAGTTGGATCTATTCTAGAACTTGAACATTATCAACTAGCTACACCAAGACTTTGTTTCGCTGGTTTTGGCCGTCGTTTCGTGGGAGGAGGCTGGTCACACCTTCCATGCTTACGAGCAGCATCTCGTGGCGAAGGCTTGTAACCGTAGTTCGCAAAGTTGCCAACCGCAGCGAGGAAGTCCCAGTTGTGAAATGGCCTCATTGTGGGACAGGGAGTGGGAGCAGGAACCACACGCAGAACATCTTTGCATGGGGACATTCATGACTCGATCAGAACAGGGTTTGGGGGTATATGAAGTATAAAATGTCTATTCAGGGACGAGAAGGGCATAATGTCAGACATCTTCTGTACTTCACGGCGAGAGTTCACCCGAGACCCGAAAGACCGTCGATGGTTCGAGATGTGGGCGGCATATTTATCTAGGAATCCCCAGCGACTCGGGTTTAGGGTTTAGGCTCCTTACCCACCTTTTGAGCCGCAGACCATTAACAGCGAACAACAACACTTGGAGACTTACGTAGTATGTTGCTCCCAACAGGGTTCGGGAGTATATTACCGGTGCATGAGTCGAAGACAATATGTAACTTTCTATTGTGCTAATTTAGTATCCTGCAAATACCATCTTCAACACCACGCCCTGCAAAACTTGTTCAGCGGCTAAGCACTTGAGCTACACCGTGTAAGCCCGAAACCACGGCACTCTTGTAGAACCTTTATCACATCCGGGAAAACTCCGGTTTAGGATATAGAGCTCAATGAGGCGTCGGAGTGGCATTTGGCGAATTTGCGGCATGATGCCACTCGGCGCGCCAGTGACAGTCGTCCAGTAAACCTTTCGCATTTTGGGCGATTAAGGTACTTGTCGGGCATCATGGGGAACTACAGGTTAACCTTTTTGGTTGCATGGGGATGATATAAGGACTATGCTACCCAAAAAAAGGTAAAACGTTACCTACTCTACTACTAGGTTTATGAGAGACTGAGAGGTTCCACGCTGGCTTTTTTTGAAACTCTTTGCAAGCAGCTGTCGGGTTACCCTAAACTCTAAACCCTTAACCCTAAACCACGGTTTAGGGGCTTGGGATGTAGAAGGCTGAGGGATTTGCGGGGCTTGGAGCCATATGATGACTGGCGTGTCTTCAGACTTCCTGAGCTCAGGATTAATACTATTGTCAGACTTGCACATATGTACGCATATGTGTATGTGTATATGTATATGTACATAAACAAACAAGTGTGTATATATTTATACTGAGCTCAGGATTAATACTATTGTCAGACTTGCACATATGTACGCATATGTGTATGTGTATATGTATATGTACATAAACAAACAAGTGTGTATATATTTTTATATATATATATATATAAATAAATACGCATATATATATATATATAATACTATGTATGTGTGTATATATATATTCTTATATTCTAACTGTTGTTGGAAGCTGAAGTTCTGCAGTTTCCCACAAAACATGTGCAGTACTATAGCAACATTCGCTACTGAATAGAAAATGGGCAGCCCTACCACAAAACGATAGATAATAGTATCAGACATGCAAGGACCGTTGCCAAACAGAGCTCGATTTTTCCCGGAACCCTAAACCAAATTTTGAGTGGGTTGGCCCTGAATGCCTGGGAACAAGTTTCGCATGCATAATCATCCTCGGCCCAATCAGGGAAGACATATACGGGTGGTTGTCAAAATTATGGTCCCTTTTTGGGGTCCTTATTATAATACGGCGCCTATTATTTAGGGTACTCAAAAAGGGACCTTGATTTTGACAACCACATATATATATATATATCACCCCCAAACAAGGTACCCCTAGTTTTGTGAAACTCCCATATGTATATACAATATATAATGCCCTAAAGGCCTACCTACTTAAAACCCTAATCCCTAAACTTAGTTGCGAACCCACCACCCTCCATCATGCCTTAGTTGCTCAGTTCACAAGCCCCCAACAGTGTACACTTTCAATGTTATGCTGAGTAGTATTCTCCCAAAAAGTGTAAAGTGCATCCACTCAGCTACTGCTTGGAGGGTCGGGGGACTTAGTAACTGGTTATTTTAGGAACTTGTATTTACCATAACCCCAATTAGGGTCCCGTTTAGGGTACTCATAAGTCTACTTACTACCTGCTTACTAAGTCCCCCGACCCTCCACTCAGCTACTAAGATGCCAGGCTGCCGGTTGACGGAATCCGGACCTGGCAGCCATCGCCAAGCGCCTGCGTAGCTTTTTGGCATTTAAAGGGTTTTGGAAGTGTCTCTCTTTTTGCTATACCCCCCTTAGAACCATAATGAAAATCGTATTTTTGATATTCTCTTTGGTTTTATATGAACAAAAATGAAAAAATCCGCAGGAGACTTTTTTTGAAGGTGCAACTTTTCTTCGGGGTTTAGGGTTTAGGAAGTTGAGGCACTAGGGTCAGAAACCCGAGCAAACTGAAGCAGCAGAAGTAAGTAGCCGCCACGCGTCAGACTCGATGAAAGCAATGATTGTTGCAAACGTCCTAGCCCTAGCCCCAACCATAGACACCCTAGTCTAGTTCATAGTCGGGATAGGATTAAAGATTTAAATCTTTATTCCTATTGGGTTTAAGTACACATAAAAATGCAAAATGTTACCCAACTATGACCAAAACCCTAAACCCTAAACCCGACACCCTAGTGGTCGAAGCATTGAGGACCTGTCATAGTTATAACAAAAGCAATAATAGTAATAATAATTATAATCAAATAGCAAAAATAATAATAGTAAGACTAGTAATAATAGTACTAATAATACTAAGAATAGTAATAATAGTAATAATAATGATAGTACAAAAAGTATTAATAGTAATAATAATTATAGTCATAATAGTAATAATTGAGGACCTGTCCTGAGGCCGCAGGCCATCCCGGAGTCCGAATCCAGGGCATAGGCGGCCTCGAAAGATCCGCTAAGAGAAGAGCCCAGAAAGTTGGAAATGGGATTAGGGTTTGGGGTTTAGGGGTTAGGGGCTTAGGGGTTTAGGGCCAATAAAGTGGGGTATAAGTCCCCTAATATGGGTTATAAGTATAGTTACCCTGAGATTAGGGTTTAGGGTTAGGGAAGAGCCCAGAAAGTTGGAAACGGGGTTTGGGTTTGGGGCTTCGGGTTAGGGGTTTATGGTTTGGGGTTTGGGGTTTAGGGGTTAGGGGTTTAGGGGTTTAGGGGTTTCGGGTTAGGGGCTTAGGGAGTAAGGACAATTAGTGCCGGGATTGCGATTCACTGGGTTGCCTTTGTGTTATCTTCAAGGGGTTCCCTCAAAGGGTTGTTCCAAGGTGCCCGTTGTAAGGGCCTCAAGGTTTGGGGTGTATACCGTGTGTTCGCAATGGGGTTCGCGTCTGGGCTGAAAGCAGATGCTATGATATCAGTCAGTTCTACTTGGAGGTTCATGGGTAGTTATAAGCGGGTTTATAAGTCCCCTACTTTGGGCTATAAGTATAGTTAGCCTACTTATAACCCTGCTTATAACGACCCATGAACCTCCAAGTACGAAAGAACACGGGAGGACCCCTTTGAGGAACCCGTGAAGGACATCGGGGTGTGCCTCGGGGGCCCGAATCATTAGGATTAGTAAGATTAGTACCTTGGCGTTCCTAGTCAAACTATGGTAGTATATGCACCAATCCCTGTTCTTGTTATTGAAGCCCTAAACCCTAAACCCGAAAGAACCCTCAGCATCGAAGCCTTCGAAGAATACAGTACATCCCCCGCACAGTAGCAGCGGACCCCATAAACCCTAAACCCCAAAGCCCTGAAGCCATGAAGCCCGAAACCCGGATCCAGCGGCATATTCCGGCGGTTGGTAGTGCTCGTAGAGCTTCCAGATCTCCTCTGGGAAGAAGGGTTCTTCTAGGGTTCCTTTACGAGGCGCTGCTGTAAGGACTACTTGGAGGTTCATGGGTAGTTATAAGTGAGGGTGGGATTACAAGTCCCCTAGTATGGGTTATAAGTATAGTTACCCTAGTTATAACCCTACTTATAACTACCCCTAAACCCTATCAGATCATCCTATACCCTATAACCCTATAGATCCCTTTAAAGGAACCCTACTTCTAACTGCCCATGAACCTCCAAGTAGCGGGTTCTATGAGGGATGGCTAAGGTTCGCTTTGGGAGCTCCGCAGGTTTTAGGGGTTTTGGGCGAGGTACTGCCCCCATACAGTAAGAGTCTATAGTAGGGGTACTATTAAGGTCCTAATATATCTCTATTATGATTATAATTCAACTATTACTGAGTGGGGGCCGTACCCAAGTTTTGGGCGTGTTGTTGGGTTTCAAGCTTGCAGATTCCTTAAGACGGCCGAAGCCATGCGAGGTCGGAACTACAAATCCAAAACCCCTTGCACTGAACACAAAATCCTTGTATACACCATTGAAGCCTTTAGCGAGCCTCCGACCTTCCAAAAGACCACCGCCCAAAACCTGATCAACAACGTTGAAAGCAGGCACAAGGCACTGCCTAACCCCTCATCCTAAACCCCTTGAAGCCCCACGCCCTCCAAAGCCCTAAACCCCCCAAACCCTTGGAAAACCCTCAACCCAGAATCCCTAAAACCGTAAACCCTCCGTCCAAAAATCCTAGAGCCCTGAATCCCTAAACCGAGAACCCCCAAACCGCACCCATAAACCTTGAACCCACCAGGTCACCAAAGCCCTACCCTTTTCCCTAAACCCTCAAAGCCTACCCTTAACAAAAAAAGGCGGTCACTGAACAAGCCCTCGCCCTGAAGCCCTTAAAGCCCTAAACCCCCAAAGCCCTAAACCCTCCCTAGACCCCACCAAAAATGGAAACTTTGTGATTTTTTGAAAAGTTTTTGATTTTTTGACAAATTTTCTGGTTGGAGGGTACCCCCAACTACCCTCTAACATACCCCCAAATACCTACTATTAAGGGCCACTAGGGCTGCATTAAAGGGCCATTGGGGGGTGTTGGTCATACTGCTGATGGACAAAATCCTGCATTACCCATTATAAGGAATATACCATAATTCCCATAGTTTAGAGTCCTTAGGGTCATGCAGGATTTTGTCCATCAGCCGTAGCCCACCCTGAAGAAAAAGCCGCCCTTCCTCGGTAGTTTTCGGCCCGTAGCTCGCATCGAACTGCCGGTGCAGGAAGCTCGAGAGGTTCTTCCTTCTTTACTGGGCTTTTAAGTAACCAGGGAGAAAAAAGTATAAACTTTTATTTCATAAGGGTTCCTTTAAGAAAAAAAGTATTAAAGTATGGTACTCCAAAGCCCAGTTTAGGGTCCTACCTTAACCGGTGTAGGGTTTAGGGGTTTAGGCTTTAGGGTCCTAGGCTTTAGGGGTTTAGGCTTTAGGAGTTCTCAGGGTTTAGGGTTCAGGGTTGTGGGATGTAATGCACGATAAGTTCTCACTAATAGGAAAGTAAGGAATCCTAAATTGACTGTGTTTAGAGAGAGGTTCTTCCTGCTTGAACTGGGTTCTTGTACCTAGATTGCACAGAAGCCGCTCAATAAACAGGGTACCAGTTTTCTACCGTTTGGCTTTATCAAGGGAACCCAGAAAAAAGGGCAAAACGGCTCTAGTTCTTGCTGAGGAATTTAACGAAGCTGCAATAACAGGCATCCCGTAGGTTTCGGTTCCTCCAAGCTGAAACCTGCAGCATGTAATACAGGGGTCGGAAGGAATAGTGGCACTGTTCCTTGGGCTTCGTGGTTATCATCATGTTACAGTAGCGTAACCTACGCTGAAAACCCTATTCACCTTCTTCAGGTCCTCATCACTATGCCGAAATGCGCAGCACCTTCTTTTTCATTCTACTACCTACTACAACTACAACTACAACTACAACTACAACTACAACAACAACTACTACTACTACTACTACTACTACTACTACTACTACTACTACTACTACTACCACTACTACTACTACGGTCGGAGTAAATATCAACAAATCTGTGTGATCCATGATTGGAGAAATCTTGTAAATTACACCCAATACCCTATTCTAATGATCAAGGCCCCCATGTTTGACAGCCCATGCGCGGCATTTACATTCAGTTGCATCCTCGTCCCTGCCTGAGTGGAGACAAATCTTTGTCCAGCTCTTATACAGGCTTGTGTTGTAATTACATACTGAGGTTCTGGTGCCCCAAAACAGCTGCAAGTCAGGTACATACTCTACTCCTAAGTACGGACGTCCTGCTTGTCTCTCTTCCGTGGTCTTGAGAAACAGAGCCTTCATTACGTACTTACACCTTAGGTACGGCCCCCACTCAGTAATAGGTGAATAATACTCATAATATAGATATAGTAGGACCTTAATAGTAGCCCTATTATGGACTCTTACTGTATGGGGGCCGTACCTACACCGTTGTTCAGCCCTCGGCTCTGAAAAACCAAAAACTCCTTGTATCCTCCAAGCCCCGGGTTCCTTTGATAGGGAATGGAGGAATGGGGTACAACTATAACTACCATTACTACCATTCTTCCATTCCCTACTAGCCAAGTAAGCTCCTTATATCCTCCAAGCACCGGAGCTTCTTTGATGTGGAAGCATCAGTTAAGCCCCTAAACACGAGATCCCCCGGTATTGTTGGGGCCCCCTGAAACCCTAAACCCGGATAGGAACCCTATGGGTTCCTATAAACTTTAAGAACATTAGGAACGCTGAACCCATGTGGGTGGTTGTGGAAATTAGGATGCCCTAAATATGAGGTGCCGTACTATACTAGGGACCCAAAAAGGTACCCCAATTTTGACGACCACCCATATGTGGATCCCATGGCTTGGTTTGGGTGTTCGCTTGGAGGGTCGGGGGACTTAGTAAGTAGGTAGTAAGTAGACTTATAAGTACCCTAAAAGGGACCCTAATTGGGGTTATGGTACTTATAAGTCCCTAAAATAACCAGTTACTAAGTCAACCGACCCTCCAAGCGAGTCCTTGAGATGTTCTCCAACTCCGGTGCTGGGGAGACGGCCAGTTCGGCTTGGGCGCTCTGCCTGGGTCTAGAGGGACTAGAGGGGGGATTGGATTTACGGTATAGGGGTTTAGGGTTTAGGGGTTTAGAGTTTTGGGGTATAGGAGTTCAGGGTTCAGGCTGTCAGGAGGGGTTTAGGGGTTTAGGGTTCTGGGTTTAGGGTTTCTAGGGCTTAGGATATGGCTTTGGCTGCAGGGGCCTGTGCAAGGTTTAGTAGCCAGGTTTAGGATACTAGATATTCAGGTCTGAGGTTGTATATACACGCCCTTATAATCAGAGAAAGATTTCGGGATATTTTATGGTCTAGCTATAACTTGAGCCCAAGGAATGGTATTTGCAATTATTCAGGTTTCTATATTAACCAGGGTCGATGACCATGCTGCCGATATTCATGATGAAGATGAACTTGCTGCCCTGCATGACTCATAACCATCAACGACATGCTTACCTTCCTATCAGCTCCGAGGCGTGATTGAAACAAACATCACCTGCACGCTGACATGAATTGAAAAGAAAACCCGTGTTGGCGGTAAGCTCTCACAGCATCCCGGTATCCGGAATACACTAGCAGGGTGAAAGACACTTCTGGCGATAATTCTTGATTGGTTATCTTCTTACCTTTGGTTAGTAGGGAATGGAGGAATGGGGTATAAGTATAACTACTATTGCCAAAGGTAAGTCTTGTACCTGTCTTCATTCCTACTTCGGCTCTTACTGTCGTCCTGGTTAATTGGGTAGCCTAAATAGGTGCCGCATTTTAATAGGGACCCCAAAAGGGACCATAATTTTGACAACTACTCATAAGACAACAAAAATATCTTGCCGCTACTCCCAGTGTTCTTTTGCCTTGAGCTGGTGGTCTCAGCGGCAGAAAATGACTATGCTGCGACCTGAGAAGCTCAGAAGCCTTACTTTGAGCTTCATGAGTACTTAGAAGTGGGGTTAGAAGTAGAGTAATTATACTTATAACCCATACTGGGGGACTTGCAACCCCACTTAACACTAGCCTAAAGCCCTAATCACTAAATCCCTATACATGCCTTTAAAGGGACCATTAAAGGAACCCCCCGTATAACTACCCATGAACCTCCAAGTACCACAAACCTCAACTGAAGCCTCGACGAGTTACAGAAGCAGCGGGACGTCATGCAGGCCGCTTTCCAGCGCATGAAGCAAAGGTGATGTAATCCTTTGTGTTTTGTTGCTTTCTTCTTTTTTAAAGGGCCTTTTCTGTCGCACGAAGCTCTAGAGCCCCCCTTTGTGGGGTGTAGGGTTTAGGGATGAATATACCGCGCGTACTAGCATGTAAGACAGTACAGAAGCTGAGGCGATGCAATCCTTTGTGCCCGGTGCTTCCGGCATGGACAGGAAATCAGGGTTTCGACGCTTTTATCGAACGTGTAGTATTATGCAGTATGATATATTACGCATAGTACAGTATACCCAGATGTAACATGAATATAAATATATATATATATATATATATATATAATTATGTACATGTATATACAGTATGTGTTATAGTACTAGTACATATTGTGTTGCATGGTCGATCCTCGCTTGCCGGTACAAAAACGCAGCTCGGAATTGACAACTCAAAGAGTATGCTGGAAAACCAGCCAGCCGAAACCTACCCTAAGGGTCCATGTAAAAGTACTTATATAGGGACTACACCAAGGCCAATGTATATACTATATGAGCACATGGACCCTTAGGGCTACTTTTTTCAGGGCCCCTGTACAGTCTACGTAAGCCCACGTAGGCTGTGTACATAAGTACGTACTATATGGTAAGTTAAGGTGCGGTGTCGGGTTTTGGTTGCTTTGAGGCGAGGTCAGTCTCACACGCTGCTACCTACGCGGCAACTTCGGCAACAACTCCAGCTTCAAACGATGCGTGTCCTGCCCCCCGACATTCCGACCAAAAGGCATGGACTACCCTAAACCCTAAACCCAAGCGAAGGATTGCGAATACCGGCGTTAAGCAGCGGGTCTGCTTTTGCGCCCTGCTTTGCTTACCCTTACAAGCTTTGAAACCCCTGCACCCTCAAAGCCGTAAAATGGGCCTTTCTGTTTAGAATAGGGTTTTGGGGGTCAGAATATGGACCCAAAAATTGTCGTGGCATGTATTTACACCCCAGTTGCAAGCCGGACCCTCCAACCCTTATATCTAGCTTCCTGGCTCCTTTCTAATAAAGGGTCCCCTTTTTCTTACTATTCTGTGTTGAGGGGATCCCGCCAGAAAAAGGGCAAAAGGGCATTACTCAGGAATCTAGTATATTAAGCTGTGAACCCTAGACTGTCTGGCACTTAGCAGGGAATGGGGGAACGGATCCCTCTAGTAAACCCCTCTATGATCCCCTATAGTAGTCCCCAGTATCCATTCCCCCAGTCCCTTCTAAGAACCAGACAGCCTACTAAGAACCCTAAACCCCTCTCGTATAACCCCTATAGTAACCCTTAAAGGAACCCCTAAAGGAGCCCTCATGCCCTACTAAGAACCAGACAGTATAGTACCCTTATAGTATCCCTTATGGTAGCCCTTATAGGAACCCTTATAGGAACACTTAAAGGAACCCTCAAAGGGACCCCATGCCCTGTAGACCCAAAAAAACCATGGCGGGAGTCGTCGATCCATCGACGAAGACCAGTGCGCTCATCCGACTGCGAATGCCTTCATGGTTCCTCGGGATAGGAGGGCGGGGGGAGGGGAGGGAGAGGGGGGGAGGGAGGGGGGGAAGGGGGAGGTGGGGGGAGGGCCCAGACAGGACGGCAGAAACAACAAATACAGAAAAAGCAAGATAAACAAAATCAAGTGGTGATGATGGTTCCTCAGCTGAGAGGTTTTACGGGTGTTCGGGATTGGCATCGGCTGAGAGGTTGTATGGGTGTTCGGAATGAGGGCCAGGGGTGAAAAGGGGTTCAGTGGGTCGTCAGGGCTGCGGCTATGGCTTGGGGTCTGGCGAACTGCATACATGCCCTGCTGTTGCCTTCACTCATGGAAAATCCTAAATCCAGAAACAAGACAAACTCTTAAATTGCAAACTTAACTGTTGAGCTTCCGTGAAAACGGCCGGGCACTCCTCGAACCGGAGCTAGGAAGTGTGTGTGCACTCCACGGCTCTCCACTCTCCACTCCCTTCTGCTCCACTGCCGGACTTGCGCAGCCACAAGTCGATCCAGTGAGCTGGTTACCGTGTACCAGCAACCCCTTCCAGTTCTTTGCATCTGTTGAGCAAGCTTTGATGTTCGGGGGTTTGCGTGGGCTGCGAAGACCTGGGAAGTGCTGCTTGCATGCAATCGTGCAGTGTGGGTTGCATCAACGG
The DNA here is from genome assembly GCA_905221615.1 of Symbiodinium sp. CCMP2592. Classification (NCBI taxonomy): domain Eukaryota; class Dinophyceae; order Suessiales; family Symbiodiniaceae; genus Symbiodinium; species Symbiodinium sp. CCMP2592. The sequence goes on along the minus strand of CAJNDT010000815.1, from coordinate 22,821 downwards.
GTGGCAGGTCTTTGACTGGAGCATAGTGTGCATAACACGTCGAACAAACGACGCCATGATCTGAAAGCCCATTTTATGCTTGGCAGTCCCAGCAATACGGCTCTTCCCACTGACCGACAACCGTGCTGACGCTTTCGGTGACGACCGAACTGTTACGCCTTACACACGGAAGATATGTCATTGGTCTGTTGCTAGCGAGTTACACGACGCATAAGTTTCATCCCTAGACGTGCTGTGGCGCTCTCACGGAGCCGGCGGCGTGAGGCAGCGGTGCGCTGTTCACAGGAAGTTTGTGTTCACAAATTTCGAACGACAACAACCTCCTCAACAACCAACACTCCATTGAAGTTTCGGCTGGGGCCGAATATGGACCCGAAGAGAAGTAAAGTTGTTTCGACTCCCAGCAAGAGAACCTCCGAAGTGGACGAGATGCGTAGGGTAGTCGTAGAGCGCATCGAAGAGAGAATAAGACGGATCTAGGGCAGCATCAAGCAGGCCTCTCACAAGACAGTTTTGGAAGTGCAGGCCTAGCCACAGAAAGCAAAGTGTACTCATTCAGCTACTGAGGAATATGTCTAAGTCTACGTTCCATGGTTAGAGCTGGGGCTTCCATGAGGAGACCCCAGCTCCGGTTGATGTTGATTTGATGGGTCGAAAAAAGTTTGGCATCTGGGCGCCGCTGATAAAACCTTTATCGTAAAACCCTAAACTGTTCCGGTCCCTGAAGACTATACTACCCCCCAAAAGAACCCCCAGAAGCCTGCTCACTTCAGTTGCCTCGAATCCTAAACCCCAAACCCCTAAATCCTAAACCCAAAACCCTGAGGAATCCTTTCAACCCCTTTGGGATGGAAAGCCAGGAGCCGGCTCTAACTTCAAGATATGGGTAGTTCTCTAAAGAGGAAGCCCCTTTTTAGGGTTCCTTAACTAGGATGCCCAGTAACCTAGGAGTAAAAAAGGCTCTCTTTTTGGTATCGGGTAACTTTATAAGGAACCTAGGACTAAAAAAAAGGAATAAGGGTACTACTGGGCATCCTAGTTAAGGGGATCTATAGGGGCTTCTTTGAGGGTACTGTATAATGTCCTTTCTACATGTTGCCTTAGTATTTTGGGAGGACGTGGAAAGGGTGGGGTTTTATGGATTTCAACATGGGTAGTTCTTTAAAATCGGGGTCCCTTCTCAGGTCCCCGACATAGTAGCGGCAGCCATATACAAAGGACCCTAAAAGGGATCCCAATTTAGAGAACTACCCACATGACAAGGGTTTCTTAAGGGTTTAGGGATTACAACATTGGGTTACAGGGGCTTCGGGTTTATAGCAGGGTTTGCGCGCTCCCGTAAAGTTTGGGGGATCGAAGGAATAATGTACAGCTACAACGCTTAATCGATGAGGCGCAGCTAGGGTTGGCTTTTCGGACTCTGGTTGCCGGTTTCGTGCCTTAGAGTTTTTGGGCTTAAGGTTTAGGGCTGCAGGTTTCTTGGGTTACTTCGCCGGCTAGATGACATGCGTGGGCCGGCTGGGGGGATGCTCCGAACCTTCCTACAATGAACTTTTCTGACTCACAGATACCTTGCCACGAACCCTGGGCGACTGGGCCATCGTGACAGCGGGCATACCCAATCATGTTACGTCACACGTGCAAATGCTGAAATCCGAAACTCGGGTGCCCCGAACACCCTAAACCCATTGAACTGAAAACCTTACATCCTTGAAGCAGTACCCCCAAACCTGGAATACCGGGAAGCTTCCGAAAATAGGGACCCTGATATAGTACCCCAAATAGTGGATCCTTATAGGGGCCCCAAAATAAGGTACCCCTAATCTTCGGAACCTCCCACGTGCACCCAAACCATCCATCCCTGTTTTGGAGGTACCTGCATCGACTGAGAAGAGGCAATCGAGCAAAGCTGACCTTGGCACACTGCACAGCAGAAATGTCTTTAACTTGTTTGCTATACAGGGCGAAGGTAGACTGTACAATCCCGTACCAAGCACTAGAAAAAACAGTAATTTGTACAGACTCTTGCAAAGTAGTGCACTATTAAACTATGCTTACATGAAGATCGCAAAAGTGAATGCTGAAAGAACTTAAACAAACAAATTGATGAAAGAGTGCTGCTGGGGAAGCGAGCGCATCGAATCCAAGCCCGAAGCTCCCCCAACCGAGCGCAGGTTTCTGTGGCCGAACACAAGACACATTGCATGAAGCGGGTCATACTGTTGATGATATAAATCCTGCATTACCTTAAGGACCCTAAACTATGGGAATTATGGTATATTCCTTATTATGGGTCATGCAGGATTTATATCATCAACCGTATTACAAGTAACCCCAAGGGTCCTAAGGACCGAATAATCCGGTACTCGGTTTTAGGATGTTAGTTGTGCAGGTGAGGGTTTTGGAAAGTATATGATTGTTGTGTACTTGGACCCTTGGGGTAATGCTTTGCTGAGTATAGTGTATAGAGCTCCTTTTTGACATTGACACGTGTCTGTCTTCGGTAGTATCAGGGAAAGTACAGCACATCTCAACCCAGCGTTGAGTCTTAGGCCCTTCACTTACCCGTCCGAAACTGGGGACGCGGGGGTGAGGGTTTTCGGACATGCAGGATTTCATCGGAGATCAGGATCCTTGCGTTCACGGATTTGGGAGTCGGAAGGGTGGACGTCCAGCGTCTTGAACCGAGAAGAAGCTACAAGGCCAGGGTTCATGGTTCAGGATTTAGGGAAGCCACGCAACCATCAATGACATGCCGAGCAAGACTCGACAGGAGTGCTGCTAAAAAGGGCTCCGCTAGCAACCATGCCTGGACGCACTGGCTATTGGAGGGGCTCCGAACCACGAAGAACCGGCCCCTGAATCCGCAAATAGGGGACCCTGATACAGAGCCGAAATAGTAAGGACCCAAACAAGGTCCCCCTGATTTTCGGAAGCTCCGAGGCCCTGAACCCGGATAACTCCTTGCCCACCCTAACCCTAAACCCTGAACCCTAGGCCCTAAACCCTAAACCCTAAATCCTGAACCCTACTAAACCCTAAACCCTAAATCCTGAACCCTTTTCCTCCTTGCGCACCCTAACCCTGGCCACCCTGGCCTTAAAAGCCCAGCGTCTCACTGACGTTGGCGCAGGGCGTGCGAGGCAGGAGCACTTTCGCATCTTGAGCTTCTTTCCTGAGGCGTCTTAGGGTTTAGGGTTTAGGAGGTTTAGGGTTTAGGAGTTAAGGAGTTTAGGGGTTATAGGGTTTAGGGGTTTAGGGGCTATAGGGTTTAGGGTTCAGGAGTTATAGGGTTTAGTGTTATAGGATTTAAGGGCTTGGGAGTTATAGCGTTTAGGGGTTATAGGGTTTAGGGTTTAGCGAGTTTCGGACTGTCTGTCTGCCTCTTTGCACACAGAGAACAATCAAAGCAAGAAGCAATCAACACAAACATTTGCATACACACATACATGAGTGTATATACATTCATCTATGTAAGTACATGCATACATACATACGTACATACATCAGTACACAGATAGAGACACACACATCTACCCATGAGAGGGCCTTGACCTTTAAGATTTCGGACTCCCCTGAACTGGTGGGGATCTGGGCTCCTTCGATAGAAGTAATATAGGGGCCTTAAGAATTACAAAAGAATAGTTTTGGGGTATGTTATAGTATACGTTATTATACAATACTTAACTAATAATAAGGAGCCCCCCGCAAAAAATACATAGATAAGTACTAAGGCCTCTGCATTATGAATACTGAAGGCGTTGGATAGACATGTACAGGAGGGCTACCGAGCAATATAGGGGCCTTGACATCATCGAGACAGGGCTGCGGGCTAGAACCCCAGGGAGCCTAGTTGTAAATGCTGAAGCTTCTATATCCCTATAAGGGTCCATGTACTCATATAGTATATACATTTGGCCTTCATGTAATGTAGTCGCTATATAGGTACTTTGGCGCTCATGTATGTCGATATGGGTGGCTGTCAAGATTAGGGTCCCCAAAAAGAGACCCCAATTTTGACCACCACCCATATGGGTACATGGACCCTTAGGCTTCTATATTGTTGAGCTCGACTCTAGCCACCAGGTGCATCGCAGCTTCGTCGCCCGATCCATGGTGATGTTTGCCTGGGACATTTCCGTTGGGAGAGTGCTTGGAGGTTCATGGGTAGTTATAAGTAGGGTAGCTATACTTATAACCCATATTCGGGGACTTATAACCCACTTATAATTAATACCCATGAACCTCCAAGTGGTCGTCTGTTTGGAAAGCGTTGGACCAAAGAGTGAACTGTGTACGTGCTCAAAGGCTTTGAGTACAAGCAGAAAAGGAGTTGTCTGTTGCGTCGTGTGTGACAAGTGACTATATATCCTTACATTAAACTATACTAAACTCTGAATTTAGAGCCTGAGCCCAAGTACAACTTTCAAATTGTCTCACATTCCGTCAGTCATCCGTAAGTGGAATCTTTGTCCACAACCTGCCGGCACCCGGGGCAGGTAACATCACCGACAAATGCCCAGACAGCCATGCAGTCTCGATAAAACAGCTACACAGGAATACGCAGCCCGGAACAGTAACAATAATTACTCAACAAACGCGCACACACAAAATACACGCATGCGCCAACCCACCGAACTTGTTGACAACCTCCTCACTTGGCTTGGCTGATGTGCCCATGTAATGTCGAGCTACGGACGGTGAGAGCGCGATCGCGCTGCCGAAGAGACCGCGGCTGCTGCTGGAGGCAAGGTGTCCCAAAACATTCCTCGTGGGCTGGGGGCTTCAGATCCCTCACACTACTTGGAGGTTCATGGGTAGTGATAAGTAGGGTTATAAGTCTCCTCATATGGGCTGATAAACCTACATATAACTACCCATGAACCTCCAAGTACACTCGCTAAGGACCCCTGACTAACGCCTGCCCCCAAACTCCACGGAACAGAGCTCAGATGTTGCCAAGCTACAAGCAACAGCTCTCTGGGTAGTTCCGACGTCAACACCAATCCGCACATACTGGGAACAACCTTCCAAAACTGTACTCGTCCCCTTATCGCGAAGCAGAAGGAATCCCAGCACTAATCATCCTTTTCACATCTTCGAAGTTTCTGGCGTCCGCCACAAAACCCAAAAAAAGGCTAAACAAGAATGAGCTTCTGCAACCCTGGAGACCCGTGTTTCCAAGGGTAAAAGGAGGGACCTTTAATAAGGACCCCTAGGTATATACCCTTAATATAGCTATTTTATACCCATTATATAGCCCGCTATATGGTTGGGGTCCCCATTAAGGGCCCCTCCTTTTCCCTTTTGAGTGTTAAAGCAGCCGATGCTCGTGCCGCCGGAGCTTTGTCCGATGATGGTCACGCGCTTGGCATCGCCGCCAAAGGCCTGGATGTTCTCCTCGCGCAGAGGAGAGTGGGGGGGGGGGTGCTTGGAGGTTCATGGGTAGTTATAAGTAGGGTTATGAGTAGGGTAACTATACTTATAACCTATATTAGGGGACTTGTAACCCCACTTGTAACTACCCATGAACCTCCAAGTTGTGATGAGAAGCTTAGGACCTGTGACAATTGGTGCACAGGTTCTATACGAAGGGCTTTTGGGGCCGCTTGTGAGAATTTCTTGCGGTCTCGCAGGGTTTGGGGCCTTCAAGCTTAGGTTCAGGATTTGGGGCTTTGGGGTTTGAAGGCTTGGAGTTTGGGAAGTTTATGGATTGCACGTGGGGTTTAGGGTTTATGAATAATGGGTGTTAAGTTTTAAGCCCTTTTGGGGTTGGGATCTGTGGTTTAGGGATTGAGTCTTCAAATCGTTGGTTTAATGAGTGTATGCATGCCTTTTCCATATACTGCAATTATACCTTCTGCTGTTGGTATTCTTGTCGTCAATATTGCCGAACTCCATTGGTCTTACATGTATTTTTATTGTTATTCAGGCTATATGCACGCAAACATCTACACATCGCGTACAGGACGATGCAAAACCTCCCTGCTCCCCCAAAGCGCCCAACACCCCCAACCACTAAAACCAAATGCAACAAGACAACGACAACAGTCATCGGGTATACTCTACTTCTAACAAAGACCCACCACTATATAGTATTGGCAATTATTTCCTAGGATGCCCAGTAACCTAGGAATGAACAGGGCTCCCTTATTGGTATCGGGTAGCTTTATAAGGAGCCTAGGACTAGAAAAAGGGAATAAGGGTACTACTGGGCATCCTAGTTTCAGCGCCTTTATTAAGCTTAGTTGCTGAGTTCATAAGCCCCCAAAAAGTGCACACATTCAGTTTTATAGTGGGTAGTATGATCCCCAAAAGTGTACAGTGTACCCACTCTGTGATTAAGCCTTTTCAGGCAACCCTTTGAGCCCCCACAAAGTAGCAAGCAAAACACCGTTGACAGCTCCTGAACCCAGCGCAGAGCCAGCTGCTGATCTGCAATGCCTCCGAACGAAGCAACGGAGAAGGAGGAAAGTAAACCGATGTTTTTTTGCTTCGGGGCTTTCATTTCAAAACATAGGACCTAAACCCTAAAACCTTTAAACCCTGAAGCAGTAAAAACCTTAAACCCCTGAACCCTAAACCTTAGGAGGTTGGGTTGTGAGCTAGGGCTTTCACTGGCTGGCTGAGAGCTGCAAGCCACCTTTCGAGAGGTAGGAACCTGATTGAGAAACCCTGGCCCTATAAATGCCAAACTAATAATCAAAGGGGAAAAGGAGGGACCCTTAACGGGGACCCCTACCCTATAATGGGCTATATAATGGGTATATAATAGCTAAATTAGGGGTATATACCTAGGGGTCCTTTTTTCGGGTCCCTCCTTTCACCCTTGGATAATAGGTTTCAGATCAAGAGCCCTGATTCCTAAATTTGGGAAGCACTCAAGACTAGAGTCCCTTTTTGGGCAGCCTAAATATTAGGTGCCGTATTATAATAAGGACCCAAAAAAAGGGACCCTACTTTTTACAACCACCCATCTATGCTCGTGACAGCAAGCAGAAACATGTGGTAGTTTCTGAAAACTAGGGGTACCTTATGTTGGGGTCCTTATAATAAGGATCCTACTGTTTAGGGTACTATATTTTGGTCCCCTGTTTTCGGAAACTCCCATGTGATGGCTGAGGCCTGCATTGCCGCTGACGCCTCGAGGATCCACAGCCGAAAGCTCCTTGCAGAGTAACATCCCTGAACAAAGGAATAGACCACAAAGCAGCATAAGGGATCCTACTACAATATGAGGTATATATCCCTCAATAAAGGAATCTACCTTACATCATAGGAAGGTATCTTACTATCATTTCAGGTATGTTCCTCAGCCAAGGGTGTGACATGACAACGGCTTCGTAGGGCCTCGGACCGTCTTCAGGGTTTAACAATGAGTATCAGGAACTAAACATTCTTGCAAGCTATAGGATTTGGGCTACGGGGCCAGGGCTAGGATTTAGGGCCTCCTGATTCTGCTGCTTCGGATTGGCGGTTTTGAAAGGCAGGAGGTGCCCTCCGAAAGGACCCCTTCGCAAGACTCGACAAGCCTGGTCTAGATTAAGAAATCATATAAGGCCTTATGAATCGACGAGGGCTTTGGGGTATTATAGTATACTGTGCTTGTATTAAGGAGCCTTTAGGAAGCATTTTGGTAAATCCTCAAGGCCCCTGGGTCCTTAATTGAATTTCCCCCCTAAGTATCTAACTACCTATGGAACCAGGGTCCCGTGGTATTGGGTAGTTTTCTAAAGAACCCAGGACCACAAAAGGACCCACTGGGAGGTTCATGGGCAGTTATAAGTAGGGTTATAAGTAGGATAACTATACTTCCAACCCTAACATTAGGGGACTTATAACTCCACTAAAAACTACCCATCAACCTCCAAGTATGGAATGTTCCCGCACTTGGACCGAGGCTCTGCGAGTTCCTTGTTTCAGGGACTCTCAAAGTGCAACTGATCCATATTGGAGCTTCCGAAAATCCGGGGGTACCGTCTTTAGGGTCCCCTGTTTTCGGAAATTCCCACATCCTTCAACCCTGGTTCAACTGCCTAGTTTCCCGTAAATCCTAAACTGAGGAACAGACATTCACGAACCTGAAACACAAACATGACTAAGACCACCACCGCCCCGTATACAACCCGTATACCTCAACCGGAACCCCCAAACCAAAATCCCTTGTCAAAGACCCCTGGAAGCCTTTATAAAGCAAACCCTTATGAAGCCTCAATTCCCTTCAAGAACCCCTGTAAAAACCTTCGTTGTCCGGCACGGATCCTTGAGAGCCAGGTAGCCAAGAGTGCCGGTGCGGTAATTCCTGAAAGCGAGGTTTAGGGTTTAGGCTTTAGGGGCAATGTGCGGATTTGTCAGGCAAAAACCGGGTTCCTTGTAAGGGTCCTGTAAGGATTGTGCAATATATAGGGTCTGAATGAAACTTGCGTCGGTTCGCAGTGCTCATCAAAACTACAATATATAACCATAAAGACCAACCTAAAAAATGATGTTACTCGATACACGGAAGCTAGATCCCTACAACATCCTGAGACCATAAAGCTTAGAATAGCCCGTGTGATGTCCTATACGTCATATCAGCTAAATGCTTGGAACCGTATACAACACTGAAACTCATACACCTTTATACGATCGTATAACACCCTTGTAAGATCAGACCTTGTGGCACCGGTGCGAAGTCTTTTATGGCTTCCCCTAAGGGTCCATGTACCCATATAGAGATACATGGGCCCCAATGTACCTATATGGGAGTTTCCGAAAATCCGCCGAGGCCACAGGCCCAGGCGTTTTGGTGGTTACCTCAGGTACCCTCCACCTAATCCTCCTCCCTGCAGCCCAAATGTTTGCTCCCCCCCTCTTTTTTTCCTCCACCCCCCTGTCCCGCCCCCCTCCCCCCCCCCTCCACCTGTGCCGATACACCCACAAGGAATACTCCTTGTTAGGAGGTGTATGACCAGTTATTCCCTAAGGATCAAAGGGCAGCGCCCTGCACACGGACAGTAGTTGTTTTGTCTTGCTACGCAAGGAGAGCTTGTCTTGTCTCAATATGGTAAAACCACTGTGAGCCAATGGGCAGCGGAATGTATATGTATGAGCATGCAGCCATTGCTGTAGGTACCTGTTAGAGCTACCCCTTTAGAGGTTTATGGTTTCAAACAGACACTAATTTTCTTTTACCGGAAGCATGGCCGCACATTCACACATATACTATTATGCCCACTGTCACAGTTGCGGAGTCTGGACTCATGATGAAAACAGCATATTATTTAAGCTAGGTATAGCACTGAAGTACACTGCTGAGGACACTCCTTTTGCACACACTCATGCATGTTGGTCAGAGAGATCGTCTGTACAAGATCATGTCTGGTGATATTTTCTACATCGAATTATGCAGCCCTTCACTTTGCTCTTGTTAGAGCTTTGTGAGTCACTGTTGTGAAACTCGAGATTTTCCTTATCTCAGATTTGGATCCAGGTTTGGATCATAGGCTCGAGCGTAGACGTTCGGATGTGGCTCATCCGGGTCTGAGTGATCTTCTTCGGAACTTGAATAAATTCCGAGTAGTCTGTTCTCAGCCCTGGTGAAGGCGGCGTCTGCAGTATCATATCCATGGTTGGATGTTGTCGCCTTTGGCTCGGCCTTTGGCGCAGCTTGTGAGCTGACTGGAGTTGCCTTGGCTTTAGCCGGTTGTGGCTGCTTAGCCTTTGCCCGTTCAGCCCTTCTTCTTTCAAGCTGTCCGTCTGAGGACGCCCATGATCTTTCACTTTCATCTCCTGAAGGAGATAAGGCGTGGGCATAAAGGCTATTCCAGTACTGTGCTGCAGAAGGAGTTAGGACTTCTTCATTGTCAGATTCTGACTGGTCTTCCTCAGAGCTTTGGTCGTCAAAGAGTGTCTCGAGGACATTTTTGAGATTGTTATTTCTTCGCTCTATCTCTAGTGAGGAATGGACCAATTGGTTAAAGACTGTCCTTGAGTCCTTCAGTGCTGTTAGAAGGATTTCCACTCTGGATAGAGTATCTTGGATGGTGTCAAGATGTTCCTTCCTTTCCTCCTTGTCTCTCTGGATAGAGCTTCGCAATGATTGTGCGATTCTGAGGAGGTCTGTGTATTTCGTAAGAGGCATAGTTACCGTTTGATTGTCATGTATGACAGTTGTTTCGTCGCCGCTTAAGTTCCTGAATAGGACTTCCACGACTGGTAGAAACTCCGTGCTCCACGGTTCCTCTTCATCATATGTTTCTACGTGCTGTAGCACGCGTTGTGTAAACTGATCGGCTGCTTCTACCGTTGCATCGATAGAGCTGACGTGTCTTGCTGCCATGTTTCGGCACGTAATGTTAATTGCCTGGCCTTGATTGGCTTCGTTAAGTGCAGCGTCTGCATAGGTGCAGAGTCCACTGTTGTGGGCTTCTCTGGCTGCCTTTCGTTGAATGCGCCGATTTTGACCTCCTCTTCTGGTAGGACCTTTTGGTCTCGGAGGATCTGAAGGTACTGTTCCTTTCGCCTTTGGCGGAGGACTCTTAGGTGGAGGTGACATGTTTGCCTTGTTAGGCACTGGTGGCATTGCCTTGGGCGCTGACGACGATGCGGCACTTGAGAGTGCAGATGTACCTTTGGCTTTTGCCGAGGATCCCTTGGGGATCGATGTATAGGTAATCTGCATGGCTTCTTCGGCCATTTGTGCATGCAATGCATCTTTGAATAATTGCGTCATATGAGGAGTGGTACTTGCATCATCGTAGGTCTGGAAGCGCTCAATGTCTCTTTCGGTGCCACGTGGACGTGTATCACCTCTTTGAAAAGGATCGTTCCTGCGAATCTCCGCAACTTGTACTGCATGGAGGCAGTTTTTGCACAGCACCTTCCTGCAAACATCTCTTGCTTGCTTGAGCTGGTAACAGCTGTCTGAGAGATGGTAGACTTCGCTTCGGGAAGTATGCCAGATAGGTCGCAGATCAGTTGTTTCTCCGGAATTGACCCTGTTGGGTCCTAAAGGTTCACGCGTCTGCGGTTCATCCTCGGGTTCGAGGAATGGAACTCTTTGGTTCGCTGCTGCTTTTGATTTTGGTTGTTGGCGCTCCATACATCTGATAGGAGGCCTGGTAATCTGCTTCCACATCCAGTGTAAGCCCATTAGCAGCAGAAACACATTCCACGCGATGCTGAAGACGGAGAAGTCCTGCTCACTGGTTAGTGAGTTTGGAAGTGAAGTTTCATCAGTCTTGATAGACTCTGCGTTCGCTCCACCTTGGTTGCGGTGTCCGAACCAGCCCGACAACCCCGCTGCTGTAGCAGCTGTTCTGAGTGCCTTGCCGCTCGGAGCAGACGGTGGACGCGATGCCTTCCTTCTTCTCCTCCGGCTGGAGGATTCGTCCTCTTGTTCCTCTTCATCTCTCTGAGCAGACATCAAGTTTGATGTTTCTCTTTCGTGTTCTTCGATGTCACTTTTTGTTGGTGACGGTTCTTCTTCTAGTCCATCCAGCTCTTCCAAAGACATGTTGAGCTTGTCAACAATATTGGTTCTTTGAGGCCTGGACCTTGATCTTGGTAGATCTTGTTGTGAAGAGGACGATGATTCCTGGTTCCTTCTTGGAGGAGGACCTTCAGGCTCGCTGGGACGTTCAGGCTGTGGCCATTCCCAGAATCTTCCGTATCTGTGATGGCTACCTGATGGTTGCGATCTGTCGTACCAGCTGTTGCCGGATGAGTAAACGAATGAATCTTTGTAACCCCAGTATTCAGCATTACGCTGCTTGAAAGCCTTTCGCTTGTCAGCGATCTTCTGAACCTGGGCATCTGACCGGTTGTGTTTCCCTTTTGTAAGGATTGGTTGTATCGTGAAGCCCAAAGGGCTGTGCCAATCTTTGTCAGAGGGACTCAACCATAGGTCAAGGTTAGAAAAAGTTGAATAGTACTGCTTGACTGAGACAAACAGACGGATATCAATATCCCTGTTATTGTTCATGTCCTGCCACATATCTGAGATTCGCTCCCAGTATGTTCTTTCGGCGGCAGGTGTAACATCTCTTGGACTAGGTGACGCCGTGTGCGGCGTTTTACTCCAGTCAAGGATATAACTGTTGATACAGTCAAGGTCAGCAACTTTCTTCGCCGGGTCCGCCGGTAGACGATCTGCACGTGCCAGTCTGTGCTGGTCGGAGTTGTTCAAGCAAAGATGTCGCACTTGTGAGTGCCTTCCTGCTATTTTGTTGAATGCTGCAAGTTTCTTCTCCAGGTATAGAGAAAACAAACTGTTTCGCGGGTGAACGTCTCCACCTTTTAAGGTGAGCCTCGACGCAATATTATTGAGATCTCCCGCTATTACATCCGGTTTAAAAGGGAGAATCTCGTTGAGGAACGCGTTCACCAGTTCGCGTCTCTGTTCTTCCTTATGAGTCATGTATGAGTTGAAATGGACGATCGCGATGGTGATGACCTTGTAAGGCCCTTTTGTACACCACATCTCGTCAAGATCGTTCGATGCTTCTTGTGAGAAGATCTCTGCATATGACTCAAAGTCTTCCTCTGGTGGCTCATCACCCTCGACATGGCCGTTCCATTCACAGAGAACCGGCGAGGGGTCGAGGTTCGACAGTGTCAAGCACGCCTCTGGTGAGAGGTAAGAGCCATCAGTGGGTCCATCCTTGTCAGGATTTTTGCCCTTGAGTGGGTCATATCCGATAATCTGCATGAACTCGTCTCTCGTCATCCTTTGGCCAGAATATGGGTGGACCCATTCTTTTGCCTCTGGATGGTACTGTGGTACCCAAAGGTGAGGCGGCATACCGCACCGTGGCATGCCCACAGTCGCTTCTTGGGACCACCATTCTTAGGCTTCATTGTTCGATGACGGTAAAAGTGGTGGACGAGAGCGATGTCTGTTGTTGGGTCACCCTTGACTCCAATATACATCGAGGGTGCCTCAGGCTCCTTGGGAGGAGAATGGATTAGCATCCCCCTGTATTCATGTTGTCGCATGGTTGCGATCGAATACTCTGACGCAAGTGCTCCTGCCTCGAGTACGAGGGTAATATGAGCTGAATTGTTGAAGCACATGTCAATAAGAGGGTGATAATCGAATCCCTTCTCAGGTTTGAGCTTCTTTTTGGGATTCCCTGCGGGCACCGGCGCTCGATCCATATTTCCCCAGTTGAATACCACTAGGTTTAGCGATACGCTGTCTGGGTTTGAGCCTTCAATGTATTCTCTCTTCTCGTTAACACCGGCCATCCTATTGCGAACTATCTCGTAATGTGCGTCGAGCACCAGTTTGTCTTCGTAGCCAGTAAGAGAGAGAAAAGAAGCCGGGTGGCTTGTTCTAGAGTCCTTGATATTGATGTGACTCTTGTTAATCCCCTCCCCCTTTTATTAAAGGACCCCCTAATTATAAAAACACTTTTCCCCCGATCCACCCGGAAGTAGCACCGCCCTTTAAACCCTAATTTGAATTAAGGGGAAGGTTTAGGGTCTATAGATTGAGGGTTTAGGGGGAAGAATTATAATTGCATGAGTCAGCAACTGCTCAATTGAGCCGCATGAAAAGCTTTATTAGCCAAGCCTTTATTGAAGCCTATTTTTTTTATGCGTATTTAGATTTAGTGTGTATTTGCACGGATTTGTGTATTTGCACGGATTTAGTGTGTATTTGCACGGATTCAGTGTGTATTTGCACGGATTTAGTATGTATTTGCACGGATTCACGGATTTAGATGTATTTGCACGGATTCCGTGTGTATTTGCACGGATTTGGTGTGTATTTGCACTCACGTCCTGTGTAGTTGCACGAATTTAGTGTGTATTTGCATGGATTTGCACGGATCGTGAGTATTTGCACGCAGTATTTGGTGTCTAATTACAGGGATGTAGTGTGTGTATTTGCACAGATTCCGTGTGTATTTGCACGCATTTACTGTGTGCCTGGTGTGTAGTTAGAGGGATTTAGTGTGTGTGTCTTTACACGGATTTAGTGTGTGTTTGCATGGATTCGGCGTGTATTTGCACGGATTCAGTGTGTATTTGCATGGATTTGGTGTGTATTTGCACGCATTTCGTGTGTATTAGCACGAACTTGGTGTGCATGTGCACGAACTTCGTATGTCTTTGCACGGTTTAATGTGCATTTGCACGGATTTGGTGTGATTTGCAACCCTTATAATAGCGTTTCTTAAGTCTCCAGAGAGCCCAGAGCTTCAGGTCACCCCAAAATCTCGATTCCGGGTGGGGAAAGGGCCCAAATGACAGCCCCGGGGATTGAGCCCGCAGCCTTTGCGAGGAGGGCTTTGGAGGCAGACGTTTACCCATTAGGCCATGGCCAGATAGTTCTGGGGGCTGGCGGCTGCCTCCATAGGAGATTTGGGCACGGTCGCAGGCCCAATTCTGGCGGTGTCCCCGTGGGCCCTTTCCCCATCCAGAATCGAAGTTTGAAATGACCAAAAACCGCCAAGAGCACAACCAAACCCGCCGAAAACCGCGCAAACCCACCAAAACCCTCCCCGGTGCAAGTTCCCAACATCAACAGCAGGTTGCAGAGGTTGAACCAGCAGGTTGCAGAGGTTGAACCAGCAGGTTGCAGAGGTTGAACCAGCAGGTTGCAGAGGTCGAAGCTGCAGGTTGCAGAGGTTGAAGCAACAGGTTGCAGAGGTTGAACCAGCAGGTTGCAGAGAGGTTGAACCAGCAGGTTGCAGAGGTTGAACCAGCAGGTTGCAGAGATTGAAGCAGCAGGTTGCAGAGGTTGAAGCAGCAGGTTGCAGAGGTTGAACCACAGCAGGTTGCAGAGGTTGAACCAGCAGGTTGCAGAGGTTGAACCAGCAGGTTGCAGAGGCAGAGGTTGAACCAGCAGGTTGCAGAGTTGAAGCAGCAGGTTGCAGAGGTTGAAGCAGAGGTTGCACAGGTTGAACCAGCAGGTTGCACAGGTTGAACCAGCAGGTTGCAGAGGTTGAACCAGCAGGTTGCAGAGGTTGAACCTGCAGGTTGCAGAGGTTGAACCAGCAGGTTGCACAGGTTGAAGCAGCAGGTTGCAGAGGTTGAACCTGCAGGTTGCAGAGGTTGAAGCTGCAGGTTGCAGAGGTTGAAGCAGCAGGTTGCACAGGTTGAACCAGCAGGTTGCACAGGTTGAACCAGCAGGTTGCAGAGGTTGAACCAGCAGGTTGCAGAGGTTGAAGCAGCAGGTTGCAGAGGTTGAACCAGCAGGTTGCAGAGGTTTGGTGGGTTTGCGCGGTTTTCGGCGGGTTTGGTTGTGCTCTCTTGGCGCTTTTGGTCATTTCAACATTTCGATTCTGGATGGGGAAAGGGCCCAAAATGACACCGCAAGAATTGGGCCTGCGACCTCTCCCAAAACTACTAGTAAGGTGCGCAACCTTGCCAAAGACTATCTGGCCATGGCCTAATGGGTAAGTGTCCGGCTCTAATGCCTTCTTGGCAAAATTCGTGGGCTCAATCCCCGGGGGCGTCATTTAGGCCCTTTCCCCACCCGGAATCGAGATTTTGGGGTGGCCTGAAGCTTTGGGCTGTCCGGGGACTCTCTAGAGCGGACTGGGTGCACATCCGGCTTTCGTGGGGCAGGTTGCAGAGGTTGAACCACCAGGTTGCAGAGGTTGAACCAGCAGGTTGCAGAGGTTGAAGCAGCAGGTTGCAGAGGTTGAAGCAGCAGGTTGCACAGGTTGAACCAGCAGGTTGCACAGGTTGAACCAGCAGGTTGCAGAGGTTGAAGCAGCAGGTTGCAGAGGTTGAAGCAGCAGGTTGCAGAGGTTGAACCACAGCAGGTTGCACAGGTTGAACCAGCAGGTTGCAGAGGTTGAAGCAGCAGGTTGCACAGGTTGAACCTGCAGATTGCAGAGGTTGAACCTGCAGGTTGCAGAGGTTGAAGCAGCAGGTTGCAGAGGTTGAACCTGCAGGTTGCAGGGTTGAACCAGCAGGTTGCAGAGGTTGAACCACAGCAAGTTGCAGAGGTTTAAGCAGCAGGTTGCAGAGGTTGAACCAGCAATTTGCAGAGGTTGAACCAGCAGGTTGAACCTGCAGGTTGCAGAGGTTGAAGCAGCAGGTTGCAGAGGTTGAAGCAGCAGGTTGCAGAGGTTGAAGTTGCACAGGTTGAAGCAGCATGAAGCAGCAGGTTGCAGAGGTTGAACCAGCAGGTTGCACAGGTTGAACCAGCAGGTTGCACAGGTTGAACCTGCAGGTTGCAGAGGTTGAAGCAGCAGGTTGCAGAGGTTGAACCTGCAGGTTGCAGAGGCTGAAGCTGCAGGTTGCAGAGGTTGAAGCAGCAGGTTGCAGAGGTTGAACCAGCAGGTTGCACAGGTTGAACCAGCAGGTTGCAGAGGTTGATCCACAGCAAGTTGCAGAGGTTTAACCAGCAGGTTGCAGAGGTTGAACCAGCAATTTGCAGATTGAACCAGCAGGTTGAACCTGCAGGTTGCAGAGGTTGAAGCAGCAGTTGCACAGGTTGAACCAGCAGGTTGCACAGGTTGAACCAGCAGGTTGCAGAGGTTGAACCAGCAGGTTGCAGAGGTTGAACCTGCAGGTTGCAGAGGTTGAACCTGCATGTTCCAGAGGTTTGGTGGGCTTGCGCGGTTTTGGGCGGGTGAGGTTGTGCTCTCTTGGCGCTTTTGGTCATTTCAACATTTCGATTCTGGATGGGGAAAGGGCCCAAAATGACACCGCAAGAATTGGGCCTGCGACCTCTCCCAAAACTGCTAGCGAGGTGCGCAACCTTGCCACAAACTATCTGGCCATGGCCTAATGGGTAAGTGTCCGGCTCTAGTGCCTTCTTGGCACAATTCGTGGGCTCAATCCCCAGGGGCGTCGTTTGGGCCCTTTCCCCACCCGGAATCGAGATTTTGGGGTGGCCTGAAGCTTTGGGCTGTCCGGGGACTCTCTAGAGGGGACTGGGTGCACATCCGGCTTTCGTGGGGCAGGTTGCAGAGGTTGAGCCAGCAGGTTGCAGAGGTTGAACCAGCAGGTTGCAGAGGTTGAAGCAGCAGGTTGCAGAGGTTGAAGCAGCAGGTTGCAGAGGTTGAGCCAGCAGGTTGCAGAGGCTGAACCAGCAGGTTGCAGAGGTTGAAGCAGCAGGTTGCAGAGGTTGCAGAGGTTGAACCTGCAGGTTGCAGAGGTTGAAGCAGCAGGTTGCAGAGGTTGAACCTGCAGGTTGCCACATGTGCTCTTCTGCACTTGTGCAACCATGAAGCATTGCTATCATCAACAACAACATCATCATCATGTTCTTCATCATCATCATGTTCTTCTCTTGGACCATGATCATCGTCATCATTACCATCACCACCACTACCGCCATCTTCATCATAACAAGCATCACCGTAATCGTCATCATCATTTTCATCGTCATCATTTTCATCATTTAATTACTTGTAGAACCTGTGTTTCTAGGAATTGAGATAACAACACCCCCCTAATTATAAAAACATTTTCGAGTTTTTATTTAGGGCGAAGGGGGGGGGGGGGCCCCGACCCTTTAATATTAGGGGGAAGGGATTAATGCTCTTGTATTCCTCCAGGGTTGGAGCCTCTGTGGAGCTGTCATACGTATTCGGAGGATTGTTCCTAATATCATCAAGGCTGCATGGATCAACGCCTGGATGGTCTTTCTCGAACAGATTTCTTGCGTGGTCGCAATACATGTTGATTTTCTGGACTGCCAAATCTACGTCCTCATGTGTGAGGATGGCCTCGTATAAAAACTGACGCTCTTCTGAGGTCATTCCTGCTCTCACTTTGGAGGTCTCAAGGAAATCGATTGGCAAGACGCACTCGCACATCCGTTGTTTACCCTGTGGGGTAAGTCGACAATCTGCACATACAATCGTTCCACAGGAATAGCAAAAATAGCCTGTAGGCTGTTTGCCGAGATCGCAGAGAGGATTGTCTGGTCGAGGCAACATTCGTATCCTTTGGTTAAGGCTCATGGCTGTCCTGCGTACTCCTACAAATCTCTCCTTGTTAGGATGTGCAGAGGAGGAAGATGCCGACTCTCTGGGTCTGTCCCACTCCTCTTCGTCAGGAGCCTCAGAATCTTTGATCATGAGTGGACTTCGGATTTTTCGATTCCATCGACTAACCCAGATTCTCTCTTGCATTTCCTGTTGCATAGCCGGGTTAGACGATGACTTCGCGATTCGGTGCTTGCGATTTTCTCGAATTCGAGCGCTGATGCGCTCATGTTCTCTTACGAGGTCTTCCTCATCAGCAGGCTCCTCGTATTCGAGGTTGAGCTTGCTTCTGTTGACTCGATAATAAGTTTCTGTTTCAGGATCGAAGAGAACTAAGAATTTTTCCTTCTCCTTTTTAGGAGATTTTGGTTTCCTTGGCTCTTCGTCTGAACTCTGAACATATTCTGTTTCAGGCTTTGGTTGGTCAAGTTTGACCTTCTCAAGTTTCTCTGTGATCTCTTCCGTGGGAGATTCTTTCTTCTCCTCTGACGCTGCAGGTGCAGAGTTCGTATTGTGAGACGGATTAACATCAACTCGGAGTTCTGAGGATGACGAAGATTTTGAGCTCTTTTCGCTCTTTTCGCTTGATGCCGACTCAACGTCTGATTCTTCGTCACAATCGTGGTTAGGATCTGGTTCCTCAGGTTCCGTCTCTGTTCCAGAAGATTCTTCCTTGGGAGGAACTACGTTGGCAGAAGTATCCTGAACAGGTTCTGGAGGCTTGTGACCTGTCGTTATCTTAAGAACTTCAGTGGCGCTTCTGGTGCCGTCGGAGTTCCAGAGCTGTCCCATAAGACTGTCCGGATCCTTGTCTGCCTCGGCCTGCCGGGCGAGCTTGGATCTCGGATGGATCTCCTTTGCAGTAGTCTCCGTTTCGGAGGTACCTCACCTGCAGAAGCGGTTTGCTCCAGGTTTGGAGCTGTGTCAGCCTCTGTATTTGGCAGAGAGAAAGACTTCTTGTGAGAAGATCTAGCCTTGGGAGGCTCTGGAGGCAGATTTCGCTTTGACACCTTCCGAAGTGTCGATTCGATCTCTTGGCCGTAATTTGCGCACCATTTCTTCGACTCGTAAGTAGCTGACGGCATCTGTTCGGAGCAGTGGTCTGCCCACCATGGTCCGATGCTCTTGAGCTCATCGTATTGCGATGATACCCAGAGTGGTTCAGAGGGTGCGAATACGGCGCTAAGAGTACGGGGATGCACTACCTCTGGTGTAGCAAACATCCCTGCTTGCGACTGCCACATGTTTGTGACTTCGTTCACTACGTTATTTGCGTCGAATACTAGAAGCAGTGCCTTGTTGGCACGCAACAGGGTCGGATTAGGATTCGCCAGGTCTAGCGTTGAAAACTGAACAGTGTCCCTGTTGGAACGACTGTTTTCATTCACGAGAGCTTGAAGACCTGGTGATGTAACCACCTGCGATAGGAGGGTTGATGGTACCAGACCGTGCCTCAGGATTGAGGATAATGCCTGTAGGTCCGTGGCATGCATGATGTAACAAGGGTTGTTCTGTCGAACAAAATCCTCCATGCCTACGGGTCTCGGCGCGTTAGTGGAGAGACGCTGTGCACGGGACTGCACTGGATTGCTGACCGTTGCCATGAAGTCTGAGATGGTCATGTGTGACCTTGGCCTCTCTTCTTCAGGATCTGGTTCTTCAACTCTTGGTAGAGTTCGTCGTGAACCGTGTCCTCCCACTGCCGAGAGGAAAACTTTGGTGATGGTCAGCACATTTGCATCCGGTGGGATGGTAACGGCGGCATCTGTGGTTTCGGCCTTGCCATCTTGGTTATAAACCATAGTGACCACGAACCTGGACTTAGTGTTAAGGAGGACACCAAGCGCGATCTCTTGCGGTGTATACTGTGCGAGCTGTGAATCGGCCAACTTGAACATGTCCAGAAGATAATTGTGTTGGCCAGTAAAGAGATCAGGGCGATTGTTCTGAAGGTGTCTTGTTGAGTGTGCCAACCACCTTCCGACTCTGTTGGTCTTGGAAAGAATGTGGAAGCACATCTCTGGTGAGAGACCTGTTACATCTGCCAGTTTTGGCACTGAGGAGGAATAGTCATATTCTCCGGATCCATCAAGGCTCACACATTGTTCTACATCCGGTGGGAGGCCTGTCTGAAGGTGATGTGCAAGCATCGTACAGAACTGGCGTGGATCACGAGCGTGATTACCGACGTTGTTATCCCAGTATACAAGGGGACTGTTGTCCCATGGTCCTTGAAGGACTCCTTCGTAGAGCCTGACTCCATGTCTGGAGATTGGAGTGAGCCTTGCTCGACTCTCATGGCCACATCGTGAGATCAGTTCAGCAAGATCTCTTGGATGCGGATTGAACACCTGTTGGTGACCCATGTAAATGTATGGAGGCTCGTGATTTTTCTCACGTTTGTGAAATCGGTGCCCACCGTGTTCGGTGTGTCGACGTGATGCTTCCCGACGAGACTCGGGGTACGAGCTATCCATGTGTGGATGTCGCTCATGGTACGCCTGTACTGCCCTGGGTAGGGCGTGTCCATCACGGATACGGAAGTTTGATCGTGTGCTCATTACGGCACGATGACCAAACAGGATCAGGAATGCTTGGTTAGCTCAAAAAGCTGATTGCTGTGAGGCTCGAGGCTGAAAGCGGCTGCGGATGATACAGAACATATAGTTCTCATGAACATGTCCGATCTTGATGAAAACGCAGCCTGCAGACACAAATTTTCTTTTAGACGGAAAACAGTCTAAATAGAAAATCCAGCACATGGTTGTGATACCAGCAAACAAGACTACCACCATGTTCCTTGGCAGTAAAATAATCGGTAAATCTCTGTTGAGACATCAATTCCAAGGAAGGCTACCGCTGTAGCGGCATTCTTAAGGTTGTCTATGATCCACCGAACAGTGAAAGCTTTATGTTGAAGAAGTTCACGGAAGGGTGGATGAATGTCTGTTTCTGGTAAATTTCATGTTTCCAGAGCCTTGATAAGCTCATCAGGTTGCGCCGAATGCTTTGTTAATGCATCAGCTAGGCAGTACTTCGAGCTTACATGAGCTAGGTCATCTAAAGATCCAGAGTTGGATTCCTTACGAAGCATCTGTATAAGATGGTGAGTTTCTTTCTGCTCTGGAAGGTGTGTCGTGCCTGCTGTTGTCACAAGATTGTTCGCATCTGTTCTGATATGTATAGGTACGGTCTCTGATGAGAGATCTGCCCAAAGTCCCTTGCGGAACAGGCAGGTACCAAAGCAACGCATCAGTGCGTTAAGCTCTGCCACTGTTGTGGACATTGTGGTTGTCGTAATCTTGTGAGACTCATAATCCACCAGGCTACCTCTCGAGGATGTTTCATTAATAGAGGATTCAGAGAAATCGTTCTTCTTGGAAGAAGCAGCTGCTGCTGATTGTTTCATTCCCTTTAGCTTTGGATTTCGATCTTCAGCAAGGAAAATAACATGTGCTCTCTGAGATGATTTGTCATCATTGTTCCTGTAGGAAGAATCAGGGTAACCGAGGATTCTGAGATTTCCTTTCAGCGGCCAAAAACGCAATTCTACTTCGGTAGACTTCAAAATCCTAACAAGCTTGTTCAATTCTCGAATATCACCGATAGTAGGCTTGGCAGCCTTGCTCGCACACAGACTGAAGCGATAACAGATGTGAGCTTGAGTCCGGCTTTGTAGCCAGTTGATCTGTCCTAAAACACTTCTATAAGCAGTGTGCTGCTGTGGTGTGCATTGTTGCTCATTGTTGAGCTTCTTGTCAAAAACAATTTCTTGTAGAGCTTCAACAGCTAGGTTCTGATTTACTGAGATATGTGCTGGCACTGATGCTGTAGCATCCTTCCAGACTAATCTCTGTCCTACAAACATGATATCATTAGTGTCTTCAGAACCTACTGCAAACTCCTTTTTGATCGATTCAATCACGGCCTTACGAAAGGTGTCATCACCGGCCATGCACAGGTCATCTACATGCAAACAGACTGCTCCATGTACCTGTCTACCCTTGGCATTGTTGCCTGCTATGGGATCTAGGAGATAGTCAATCGCTGATTCCATGGTCTTTGGCTGAGACTTCTTGAGCTCAGCATCTGCGGTTGCAGACTTCTTACCATACAGAACATATGTACAGCGATCCGCACGGGTTGGCACCAGGCCATAAGACAGGAGTGCCTTATCAACGATGTTCCACCATCTTCGAGGTGCATCGTTAAGTCCATAAGCGGGTTTCTTCATCCGCGCTGCAATGTAGGAAGGATAACCTGCTTCAGGAGGAATCTGACAGATTATGTCTCTCGACTCATCATAGGCTTCACCCTGCAGGAAAGCAGTCTTTAGGTCGATGTGTGTCAGATTCCACAGCTTGTTAGCTGCTAGTTGAATCGCTAAGCGGAAACCTGGGCGACTCGCAGCAGGATTATCAGTTTGCTGAATGTCCTTCTGTCGATCCTGGAAACCTCTCAGGACCCATCGGGCCTTGCACTTAAGGAAGTTTCCGTCCTTGTCTCTTTTTAGAGTCAGGACCCATAGACCAGTGACATAATTTCGGATGTTTCCGAGTTTCCGTGTATCGACGAGCTCAAAGACATCATTGTCTAGCCAGCTCTGATATTCTGCTGCTTTCGCTTCATCAAACTGTTTCTTCATCTCACGCTTTTCTTTGGCGGTTGCCTCCTTCCGTTGTGCTTTCTGGGTCAGATTTGCTGAGTTCCTGGGGGAACTTAGGGATAAGGCCTTGTCCTCTTCCGTGAGAAGATCGTACTCTTCACGAATGTCAGAGCGGAACCTTTTGGTGGGTTTATACCGTGTTCGGTCTGACCTCACTCTTGATGTTACCTCTCTGATGTCTACGGGTCCGCCATGCATGTACCGAGGCATGGAGAA
>CAJNDT010000814.1:0-134331 GCA_905221615.1 Symbiodinium sp. CCMP2592 | reverse complement strand
ACTCACAAGATCACCAGTCTCGGCGTTGACATGGTCACTCAAGCACATGAGGAACGGGTGCACACAAGACCTCGTGCGCGAGTTGATGCTGTCTGCACTGAACACGAACTGTCCACGGCGCACTTTGAGGCCATATGCATCCTGTCTCATAAAGGATTCTGCCTCATCTTGCCTTTCTGAATCTCAACCTCGTCATACGTGTGCCCATGACCAGCCACATTCGGGGCAATGACGATGCCAACTGTTCTCTCTGGGCAGTGGGCGCATGCATCAGCGACTAGCCGAGTTGCTTCTTTCAATGCTCGCATGGCACTGGAGCCAGGGGCAGTCAAATCGACAATGTAGACAGTGAACAGGCTGACAGTGGGGATGATTTGCTTTTCACTCCAAGCACTAGCGCAAGTGCTTATGAAGGGTGCCACACTGTCACCAGTCGCAAGGTACTTGACAGGGAACTGGACATCAGCCTGGGCCTCAATGGCGTCTGCCAACTGCTTGTCCTGAGAACGGAGGAAGTCCACCTTGCCAACTCTCTGGGAAGAGGTGTGATCGGCCAGAGCAGCAACGTACTTAGTCCACATGGATGTGTCCTTGTCAAGCTTCGCATTGAAGAGTCGCAAGGCTGCCTGCTGGATTGGAAGGGAATGCAAGCTCCGAGTGCAACATAAATCAAGAACAACATCAACTACATGTCCGCCCATCAACCGAAAACATACATTACACTAGGCATCCAAATCACAAGCTGCAACATGCATCGAGAACACCATCAACTACAAAACCCACCTATCAGCCATAATTGTTCATCACACCCTAGATGTCAACCAAAACCTGAAAAATGCATCTGTATGAACATCAACTACAAAGCAGTGTCCAGCTGTCAACCATGATTACTCACTACACTACACCATAGCTCCAATGGGAAGCTGTAACATGCATCAACAAAAAATCATGAACCACGACTATCAACCGTGATTGTGCATTACACCCTAGATCCCACCAACAGCCACAAGATGCATGAATAGTCACGTGAACTACAAAAGCAGGCCCCCCCCATGAAGAATGACAATACTGGATCCTGATCAAAAGTTGCACCTCCAACCATACACTGGACACAGAACCCACCCCAGAACCCCAAACTCAAAATATTGTTTAACCCAACTGCCTTCTCCTGCTCCAGCTCTGCTGCTTCCTGTGCTGCTTCCAGCTCCACATTCTCCTTGACAATGGGCGCCTCCTTTCCAAGGAACGTGTAGATGAAGCGGAAGTCTGCCAACTTCAGAGTTGGGTTCATGGCCTTGCAACGATCCACGAGCTCACGATCAAGGCCTCCACGGAGAAAGCTCTTCTCAAGCTGGTCGAAGTCAGGGGCAGACATCTCCTTCTGCATGGCTGGCTTGAAGTGCACCCAAAGACACGCCTGCTGGTACGCAATCACATGGTCGTTCACTCGGAAGCGACCAGCTTGGAAACGGAGGTTTGGCTTCTTTTTCATGCGCAGCGCATCCTTCAAGTTCTTGACAAACACCCCGATGAGCAGCAACAGGAAGCACTCGTTCTTCTCCGGGCCCGCCTTGAGGATCTCCTTCCAGACGCCGGCCGCCTCCGGCGGAACCTCAGAGCTGAAGGTAGAAGATCGACCGAAGAACTTCATCGGCACGGCCGATTCGGCATTCTTGTAGTTTTGCCAGTGATACTTCAGCACTTCCACGAACTTGGGCGTCTGATGTGGCAGCATGCAAATGACGCGAGCTTCAAGCTATGAAATGTTTTGGCTTTGGACACTTAAGAGGCTGTTGTACTGTTTGATTTTCACTGGTAGCCCGTGAGCGACGTCCATCCCCGATTTTGCAAGACTTCCCGCTAGCATGGTGTAAATCTGAATCGGATCAGGGCGTGCACTTTCGCTCACCTGGAATTTCGCTGCAAGACTTCGATACCTCTGCATGTCCTCCGTGGTAGCTGGGTTGTTGGTAAACTTGACAGCAAACAGTGAACAGAGGACAGGGAACAGGGCCTGCAGCTCTTCATTGGTGAAGTCCATGACTGCCACCAGAATCATCTTGATGGCCAGGGACCTGCCATAGCCAACACTGAACTTCACAGAAAAATCTTCAATGGGGCTTCCAGCTGAGCAGAAAACAGCACATCCAAAGGGTTCTGGACACTGTTGTAAGTGTTCTCCAGGATGCTGAATGCTATCTCCAAGATGTTCACCATGTTGGACCGCCCCTTGAGCGAACTCCCATCTTGGTGGCCAAGTTGCCAAATGAACAACCATCCCTCATTGCCAGGCTGCTGCGGCCCTGGTGGTGCTGGAACTGTATCCACCGTGGCATTGTGCACCCACGTAGGGTCAACCAGCCTGGTTCTCTGATACAGCCCTTCCAAGCAGTTCTTCAGCAGGTCCGGCTCCGGGTACTTCGTCTGGATGAAATCAATCACATGCACGCAATCAAAGCTCTCTGGGTCCAAGGAGCCACCGACAGCTGTCAAGATGCTCTTCTTCACCTTGTCCACAACTGCCTTGGACTCGGCAGTTTCCACCCAACTTACGTGGGCCATGCTAGCCACGACAGGGACAGGGGGACAGTGAACAGTCGACAGTGAACCGTCGACAGCTGCGGAGAACAGGTCAACATCAACTTCTGACTCTGCAAGGAATGCACGAAAACACAACAGCACAATTGAACTGCTCATGAGCCATTTGTCACTCCTCTCTGTTCCGGCGGGGCAACCGATGAAACGTCGTCAGCAGCTGCCAGGAAGTGTCAGGCAAATGCTCATAGTACATGTTCCTTGTCAATGGCACTTCAGCTCGCTCTGGTGCCGCTGCAGCTAACCACTTCAGCGGGGGTGGGTCCTCATCTACCCCAGCAACGCGGCCCGCTTGGAGACGTTCACAACGTTCACGCAATAGTGGAACCTGGGCATTCAAGGGCATGGCAAATCAACATAAGCCCTCGGAAAAAAATGGATTTAAGACAAAGCCAATGCATTTCAGAGCTGAGCAACAGCACGTAGAAAATCATGCGGCAGGGACTCAAGTGTGTCAGCCAAGTTCTCCAGTTTCTTGAGTAACTTCTCATTGTCGGCCCCTTCTGCGAGAATCTTGAAGTCACAGGGAACAGGCGACAGTGAACAGTCTTCCACTCTCCTTCGCGGGAGGGCCAGGACAGGAGCATGAAAAGAAGTTGCATGCATGCGTCCTTTCGTGAGAGCGAACACATCATGGTCATGCTCTTCCACACCACGCCGGCTGGGAGGCAGCTGCTCCAGTTCTCTGGGCGTCAAGTGACAGCGGCATTTGTAAACAAATGAGTGGGCCGCCAGCCTTCCAGCCCTGGAAACAAAGCAGTTGCGAAGCGTCACTTTGAGTTGCCCAAGCCAGGTGTCAAAGTCCCTGATGTGCACCACTTGCTCCACATACAGCGCCTCCCCCTTTCCAGACACAAACCCTTCCATCTTTTCCTTCAAAAGGGCCACCAACTCATCTGGCACCTCAAACCGGCAAGGACGGAGGACAGTGGACAGGATCAAGGAAAAGAAGTGATCCACATCTTCATGGGTGTGTCCCACTGTCAGAAAGTTAAAGGTGCACGTCAAAAACTTGCCCTCTGAAACCAAATGCGCGAGGAACAATGACACCAGCGAGTTTTTGTTCTGGGCCGTGGTGTTGTCCGCCTGGACGACAAGGTGTCGCGGGAATGCCCGGCCCGTCTTCTCAGCAATCTCTGCCACATTGTCCAGGCTGCGGGCAATCAACTCACAAAAAGATGCTGCCCCATGGTGCAAAGCTTCATCTGCAATGAAAACATTGGTGCACCAGCCATGACAGAGAACAGCAGACAGTATGACTCGTGGCCTCTGCAGGTTTTCCAATGAATGCGGCTTGCGTGCAAACTTGTACTGAGGCCACGCTGTCTTGACTTGATCCATGGAATCTATGATGATGGTCAGGACGTCCAACGACGCCCGTGATGCCCACCGCAGGCTCCAGTAGATGAGGCGATCATGGTATTGGGCACGAAGATGTTCACGCCAGTCTCGTGCAAGTGCCATCTTCTCCTTGGTGCTGCCCTTCTTTCCTTACTTGTGCTCACAAACAACATGGGCACAAAGGAACTGAAATCTCAAAGAAAGTGCAATGCTCAGCTAAGCCTCCATGTAACTTCTCACGGAGACAGTGGCATGTGTTGCACTCTTTGTGCTGCGAAACCTTTCGGAACTTCAGCACAGACGACCACTTGTCCCACCATACTCTCCAGAATGTCGACCATGACGGCGTTTGAATTGCCTGGTTATGGCCAGCCATTCCTTGCACGGCTTCACACCAGGCCTGAAACTGCCAAAACAAAGTCATGAGCTTGCCTGGTGGCAAATGCCGGACTGGAACAGTGGACAGATCGACAGTGGACAGTGCCATGATGTTTTGAACAATGGCTGCTTCAGGTGTCCACGAGAAGATCTCTGACTCAGTGGATATTTGCCGCATGTATACAGGAGCATCGCAGTCTTGCTCACCCGTGCTTGCAGAGATATTGTCATCCACATGCTGCACTTGCAAAGTTTCAGGCAAATCCTCTGCACTTTGGTGGTAGAGCTCCAAAAAAAACATGCATGTCAAATTCCGCTGCAAGGGAGGCCTTGTAGCCACTGGCTCACAATTGTTGATTTTGCGGCGCTGATCAATTACCCCCTGCAGCTTCTTTGCCATGGCCTTGTTTCCAACACCCAGCAGGGAGCACAAACCTGGCAAACACACTTGATGCCCTGCCAAATACCAGGTTGTGCGGTGAGCCAGCTGCTCTCCATCAGAGTCATCCAGGCAATGATTCTCAGCACTGCTCTCCCATTGTGCATTCAAGAAGTGGTGCTGGGACTCATCTGACATTGAGTGCCACAATTGGCAAACCTCCAGAATCTTTGCTGGTTTGAAGACGCCATAGCAATTGCTCTTACAACTGCAAGCCCCCAGCAACACTCTGGCAATTCGCTCTGGATCCAGTGCCTTCTTCTTGTACTCTGTCATGACACGCTCCTCCTCGTCCATTGTAGCCACCAATGACAGCATGGGGACATCCAAGGAGACATGATGCCGAACAGTTTTGCCAGCTTTCTGAGTTATTGGCTTCGCATCCTGTGACACGTTAATGTCTGGCTTTTTCCAAGAAGGGGAAGAAGAGGAACAGGAAACAGTGGACAGCAAACTGTAACTGTCAGCTCCGCACTGCTTCCAGTCAGTAGTTTTCCTCTTCTTTAAAGGACCAGGCTCAGGCTCTGCCACTTCCCCCGCAGCAGGCTTCTTCCATCCCAACACAAGCTCAGCTCCTGCATGAAGCTGCTTCCAGGTTGACTTGTCATTGTAGTCGTCTTGCCATTGAACACATGGCTTCTTCCACGACATTTGCAGCAAAATTTGAGCCAAAGCTTTGCCAGCACCTGAATCAGCAGCCGGACAACAAATGACAAATGTCATTAGCAGGGCTCACAAATGACAAAAGTCATTAATTTGGCTGGCTCCTAACGTAGTACTAGGAGCCGGCGGAGCAAATGACAAAAGTCATTATAAAGTCATTATCTCCTCTCAGAGGCCGGGGCTGACTGCCTTCATATTCATTCTGGGGCCTGGCTTCTGGGGGGTGGCTAGGAGCCGGCCGCATGGGGGATTATAATGACAAGCCGGGCCCCAGAAAGTATGTGAAGGGTCGCCCACCTGGCTTGTCATTATAATCCCCCATGCGGCTGGCTTCTAGGGACTAGGTAGGGGCCGGGCCCAGATTTGGATGTGAAGGTTCTCCGGCCT
Source organism: Symbiodinium sp. CCMP2592 (assembly GCA_905221615.1). NCBI lineage: Eukaryota > Dinophyceae > Suessiales > Symbiodiniaceae > Symbiodinium > Symbiodinium sp. CCMP2592. The sequence continues at coordinate 128,528 of CAJNDT010000814.1, read as the reverse complement.
GGCTGCTGGTAACCAAAACAGCCGCCAGCGGTTCTCCAGCCTGGCTGCTGATAGCCAAAAACACAGGTGTGCACATGTCTGGGTGGGTGGGGCACGAGGCCGAGCAGCAGGCAGGATGATGGCCTCAGAAGAAAAGCAAACCTAGAATGATGTGTTAGCAGGCCTCCCAAGTTTCTCGTGCCGACATGCCAGTGCAATTGCAATTTGACCCCCCAGCCTGGGTCTGCACAACACACATTTCTAGGCACACTTGCCTCTACACCCGGCCAACGGTGTATACAGAGTCCTGAAGTTGAGTTGTGTCCGTGCTTGGGAGACTCAAGCAACGCTTCCTTAAATCTCCCCAGCACAGACACCACATAACTTGCTGGGTAGGAGCACTGCTTGGTAAAGGCAAGTTTTCGATGTCTGCAGCTCAGAAGTAGGTGTTGTCATAGTAGAAGCTATTTGTAGAAGTCGTCGTCCTAGTAGTAGTAGTAGTAGTAGTAGTAGTAGTAGTAGTAGTAGTAGTAGTAGTAGTAGTAGTAGTAGTAGTAGTAGTAGTAGTAGTAGTAGCTGTTGTTGTTGTTGTTGTTGTTGTAGCAGTGTATGTCCACACACACATACCCCTTAGTTAGCCACCACTCCACAAAAATCACACTTGGGTTAGGACAGTTAATTAGGGTGTCAGTTCACGGCGGGTGCACCCAACTCCGCCTTTGGCGCCACTCCACCGAGGCAGAGCAGCAGGCAGGATGACAGCCTCACAAGAACAGCAAACCCAGAATGACGTGGGCAATAAAAAAGCTCACTGGAGTGAATTGTAGCAGGCCTCCCAACTTTCTCGTGCCGACATGCCAGTGCAATTGCAATTTGACCCCCCAGCCTGGGTCTGCACAACACACATTTCTAGGCACGCTTGCCTCTACACCCGGCCAACGGTGTATACAGAGTCCTGAAGTTGAGTTGTGTCCGCACTGTGGAAAACTGCGGCAATGCCGAAATCTCCACAGTGCGGACACCACATAACTTGCTGGGTAGGAGCTCTGCTTGGTAAAGGCAAGTTTTCGATGTCTGTATCTCAGAAGTAGAGAAGCAGTTCTGATGGAAGTTGTAGCAAGTCATAGTTGCAGTAGTAGTAGTAGTAGTAGTAGTAGTAGCAGCAGCAGGAGTAGTAGTAGTAGTAGTAGTAGTAGTAGAAGTAGTAGTACTAGTGTTAGTAGTAGTTGTTGTTGTAGTAGCAGTTGTAGTAGTCGTGGTCGTAGTAGCAGTAGCCGCAGCAGCAGCAGCAGTAGCAGAAGCAGTAGCAATTGTTGTCGTAGAAGTAGCAGTAGCAGTAGTAGTAGTAGTAGCAGTAGTAGTAGTAGTAGTAGGAGTAGTAGCCGTTGTAGTAGTCGCAGTCTATGTGCATATATATATATATATACATATACATATATCCACACACATACCCCTTAAATGGCTGCCACTCCACAAAGATCACATGGGTTAGGGTGTCAGTTGATGGAGAGTTGAAGGTTTTTGGTGCTGGGTTTTCAGTAGTAGAAGTAGGAGGGGTCCGAGGAGCAAGGACCAGGACAGGCATATATGTATCCCATGTAACCCAATTTGGCCTTCAGCACCCAACTCCACGTTTGGCACCACTCCGTCGAGGCAGAGCAGCAGGCAGGATGACAGCCTCACAAGAACAGCAAACCCAGAATGACGTGGGCAAAAAAGCTCACTGGAGTGAATTGTAGCAGGCCTCCCAACTTTCTCGTGCCGACATGCCAGTGCAATTGCAATTTGACCCCCCAGCCTGGGTCTGCACAACACACATTTCTAGGCACGCTTGCCTCTACACCCGGCCAACGGTGTATACAGAGTCCTGAAGTTGAGTTGTGTCCGCACTGTGGAAAACTGCGGCAATGCCGAAATCTCCACAGTGCGGACACCACATAACTTGCTGGGTAGGAGCTCTGCTTGGTAAAGGCAAGTTTTCGATGTCTGTATCTCAGAAGTAGAGAAGCAGTTCTGATGGAAGTTGTAGCAAGTCATAGTTGCAGTAGTAGTAGTAGTAGTAGGAGGAGGAGGAGGAGGAAGAAGACGAGGAAATGTCCACTGCTGCTTTTGGGCGATGGGGCTCGCAAGTTTGGGGTTAATGTTTGGGTCTTGGGGTAGGGCTCTATCCAGGGTTGCAGTCCGTGATCAAGGCAAGTGCAACAGCTTTTTGCAGCAGAAAAGCGATGGAAAAGTCTTTGTGAATGGCAGCTAGTATGTCCAGAGCTCATCGTATGGATGCTTTCATACTGCAAACACTGTCCACAGTCCCACTGTTAGTAACAGTGTGACTGTGGACAGTGAACAGTGGCTGGCATTCACACATGTTTCAGCTGTCCCCGCTTTTCAGGGATACATAGCACAGAAAACAAATGCCAGCAGCAGGGCTGGAATTCCGGGCAGCAAAGATGGCCATGCTGTGATGCATCAAAGCTGCTATTAGGGCAGCACTATACAAGTCCATCAGTCATCATTTGGATACATTTCTCCCAGTAACATGCACTGCTGGGAGGTCTCAATCATGTATGTGACTGTGGACAGTGGACAGTGGACTGCTATTCCAGCTGACACAGAGAGCAATCACTCGTGGAAATTCGCGACCTGCTCCGGCTTCTTGGCTGGCCTGAATGCCACGCATGTGTGGCCTCATGCTCGAAGACTGACCACTGTCGGCGCCGCTCTCCTCTGAGGGCAATTCCTGCATGTTTCTGCACTGTTGCCCAATTGCCAGCATTGAGGACTTTGCGGAGCGAGCCCACACGGGCTCCCAAACACCTGTTGTTGAGGGCTGGCTGTGTTTCTCGCATTTCCAAACGGTACAGGCTCAGCAGCCGTTCCCTAGCCTCTGATAGCTCTGGTCCCTCCTCCAGCCAGAGGCTGGTCTCAGACCAATAACCGGCTTCTCTCTCAGGGCCATTGTCAGCACTGACAGCCCCTTCTCCATCACTGCTGTCCTCCGAAGACTCGGTGTCACTGCTTGAACTGGAAGCAGCGAAACACCCACTGGCCATATGCGGGCCAGCGACACGCATGGGAACCCTATCTCCATTCTCATCTGTCTGAACTTTGATCGGCCAGCGATAGCGAGGCGGAGGGTTGGAGGAGGTTTCACTGTCACTGTCAGCAGGTGTATCAGCTGGGACAGGACGACAGTGGACAGGAGGACAGTGGACAGTGCCGGGAGGTTGGTTGACCGCCAAGGGCGGCGGCGGCCCCTTTGGCATCAGCTCCTCCTTCGTTGGCGGTCCACTCTGCACCTCATCCCTTGGTGTACGTTCCGTGGCTGCTTCAGCAGCATCCATTGCATCTTCATAGCTCCCGGCGAGCAGATCTTCCAAGCTGTCGCCGCTGCCATGAGAATCGCCCCTCAAACTCATCGTCTAATGATTCTAATGTCACCGAAAGACACAAACAGAAGTGCAAGAAAACCCTGAAGAAAATAACAGCTACAACCAGAAGATTTCCCAAACTGTCCACTGCGAGCCGTAGGGGCTTCCAAGAGGAAAAAACTTCGTCATTGTCGTCATCATCATCATCAGCAGCAGCACCATGTCTTCCATTGAAATCAGCATCTTCAACAAATCTTCGCCAGGCCTGCTCCAAGGTGTCAGCCAGCGTGCCATGCGCCAACGCAAAGCCAAACCTGCCAGCCAAGCAACACACCGGATGACTTCAAGGCACTGCTCAGAAAGACTGCACAGCAGAAGAGAAGGGGACAAGTTAAAGGCACTGCTCAGAAGGCTGGCAGAAGCACCTTTTCTTTCTCTCTTTCTTTGTTCTGCAGTGCGTGTGAATGGCAGCCCTGTCGTTGTGTCCACTGCACTGCTCCAATGACGCATCAGCGACCCTTAAGGCTAGCTTATCATTTGCAGTGAGGGCTCTGGACAATGAACAGTTGACAGTGAACAGTGGACACTGGACATGGACAGCGGCTGCCGTTCAGAAATGTCCGGGCTGTTGCCTGTCATCATCAGATAACAGCCCAGAAAGATGCCAGCAATGTAAGTGCTGGTATTCCGAGCTGTCGATTAAGAGCTGCTTCACCAGGCTCCGGCCGCTCCGGAGCGACGGGGAATCAGCTCGAATTGCCCCCTCTCCTCGGTCCAGTACCACCTCAGATGGAATGCATTGGCAAGGTTCGATGGAGCTGGACAAGTACACAATTGCAGCCTTGCTGCCCATTGCCATAGCTCCAGATCCAGCCCTTCCACGAGTTGGGCTCCCCAGTTCTTGTCCAGTGCGGCTGGGTGCGAGTGACACTCTTGTTGAAGGCCTCCAAATCAAAGGAACAACAAATAGATTTTTTTACTATGGCCAAACACATCGAATCGTCAATGCCCCTGCCTGCCGCTTGAGCATGTCAGTAAGGGAGTCTGGGTACGTCAGGCATCGCCACATATGGAGCTTCGGGGCAGAAAACTGTGGCGTGGTCGGCGGCCTCTGCAAGAACAAGAAGTGGGCGAAATATTGATCCGCCTCCCTGGAGAACAAGCCAGAGCGAATCGTCCACGTGCTGATCTGCAGCATCTGAATCGGCACCGGCTTCACGTCATAGACGACGAAGGTGCCCTGGCAGGCAGGTCACTGCGACCCGGCCTCTAATCTATTGAAAACCCTCTGGAAGCCTCCATGGTCTCGCCCATGACCTTGTAGCACTCCAGGTTGTTCGTCTCGCCCATGAGAAACACCCAGAAGAATTGGCCCAAGCTTTGCAGCCAGACGGACATTGTCTGATCCTGGAGACAAGGGGAACATCGCACAGTGGACAGTGGGCTTTGTTATCTTAGAGCTGTCCTGCAAGCTGAAGAACTGGGCAATGTTGTTGGGCAGCTGGCCTTCCATCAGGAACTCATACACGTTGTGCTCCATCTGGCCTGCCGGGGCATATGGAGAAGGCAACCGTGTTTGGATGAAGCTGAAAGGCCTTCGTCCAGGATGTGCAACACGGTCTGGGCGGAAGGTTGTGGGGCTCGACGACGCCGGCCAGTGCCTTTCGCCGTGCCACGAGGTTCATGGCCCGGGCACCGAGGACGGCGGCGCCCGCCAATGAGGCCTCAGTCAGTTGGACTCTTGCCAGACAAGGGGAACATTGCACAGTGGACAGTGGCAAACACGACTGTGACTTGGATGTTTGAAGCCTTGCCTGGCGGACGTCCTGTTCGACGTGGTGCCACTCGCCAAGGGCCACGAGCATTTTTTTGGCCCCCTTCGTCGCGTCGGTGAGATGCGCGTGCCAGGGATACAGGCCAAATTCAATCCCGTGCCGACGCGGCATCAAGTACGAGATGGTTTCGTCCCTGGAACCCAGGGACTGCTCGTACACAAAGATCTGGTCGCCCATCATCTTCGCATGCCCCAACAGGGGGCCGTGCAACAGGATGCCCTGGCAAAATGGCTGCATGCATGCCGCACGAAGGTCCTTGAATCCAGCCTTCGCCCCCAGCTGGAAGAATCTCAGCAGCCCGATGAGCAGCATGCGGCGGTCCTTGCCGAACAACTGACAATGGGGAACCGCAACTCTTGTCTTGGCTGAGAATACTGCACAATGCTAGCACTGCCTCATCAACGTCGCCGACCGCCTGCAGCTTGTCGATGACGTTCTGGAGGGACTCGGCGCACTTGCGGGCCTCGTTCATGTCATCTGACGTGAAGAATGGCCGGTCCTGCAGCTGAACCAACCAACGGCCAACTGCAACTTTGAACAAACGAGGCTGTCCTCCGAATTGAACCTGGACGTCACCGGGAACTGCAAGTTGGTCGGGTCGAATCCGACGAGGACCCAGATGAGATTCTCGGTGGGGTCAGCCCCGACTTCGATGCCCGGGAGCGTTCCGTTCGTGCTGTCCTCGCACATTGCCAGCTGTCGTGCCCAGGGTAGGCTGACCAGCTGACCCAGGGAGGTTTGCGACCTGCCCCGGAAGACCTGCAACATGTGGTCCAACACAGACACACACACACACAGACAGACAGAGTAAACTGATACGCAAAGTCTCACACAGCTGGCCTCATTCAAAGTCCTCTGGCTCTGTGTCACGATGGCCTTGCTGTCACTGCTCTTCCCTTTCCTGCTGTCCTGCTCTGCAAGGTCAACACAGTGAACAGTGGACGGGGGACTGGTGGACAGTGAACTGGATGCCGCAGCTGGTGCCAAGGATTTGGCAGGAGAACTCGGGCACTCTAGCACCTCCTCCACCACACATCCTGGCTGCCTTGGCTCCTCTGGCTCACTGACAGATCCCTTGTCCACCTTGGGCTCCTCCTGCCCAGATTCCTCCTTGGGCTGCTTCTTCTCTCCCCCACCCACATTGGGCTGCTCCACAGTGGGCTGCTCCACTGCCCCACTCTCATCATGGGAGACCCCAGCTGCGGCAACTGCTGAATCAGATGCTTCGGGGTCCTGGTGCTTCGCCTTCGATTCCTGAGATGCATTGGCACACTTGCTGGCACGAAGTTTTGTGTGATCTAAACACTGGCGCTAGAAATTTGCATACAGGTGACATTCTTGTCAATGCTCCGCTTGACACTGGTCGCCCTCTGCTGCTCCTGCTTCTTCTTCTTCATCTCCTTCATCTCCTGGAGCTGCTTCCTGGCCTTCATCACCTGAGTCTCCTGAGGGGCAGAAACCCTCGAAACCCTAAACCCTCAACCCCAAACCCGAGGCCAGCCTCCTTCCAGGCTTCGAACAACGGCCTCACCTGAGCACCAAGGACACTGGCTACTAGTAACTAGTAGCGATGCAAAACAAGAACTGGCAGAATTCGGAATGCTGGCGAGGCTCCTCGTAGCTCGGGCCTTGGCAATGGAGGACAGGCGACGGTGGACAGTGGACAGGGGGCGTCGCACTGGCGGAAGCCGAATCATCGGTCGACCCGGGCCCGGTCGCAGCGGACCTCTTCTTGCCCGGTCTGGCCTTTGACTTGGGCTCGGCCCCTGCCACCTTGGGAGACTTGGGCTCGGCCCCTGCCACCTTGGGAGACTTCGTTGCCGTCTCCGATTCCATCGACCCAGAACTTGCTGGCGCCGACTCCGTCTTCTCTGTTGGCGTGGCGGGCTCTGCAGGCTCTGCAGGCTCTTTCGGCTTGGCCGAGAGCTGAAGCACGGGCTTCGGGGCCTCCTCCTCCTCCGTGTCGGCTTCTGACGTCGGCGACAAAATGGATCGCTGAAGCTGCTGCCGTGCTTCTGTCACCGTCCCGTCATCAGGGACCCCCGCAGGCACCACGGCAGGCGTAGCGTCCTTCTTGTCGCCCTTCGTCTTCTCCGCTTCTTCATAAACATCTTGGAAATTGACTTCCTGCAGCACAGGCTGGGGTCTGGGCTATTTAAAGCAGTGCATTCAATACTCAGCTCAAACAGAGAAGTGCCCTTGCCTTGCCTCAAAGCCGTCAGTCGAAATCGTGGATCCAGCCGCCGAACCCGTGTCAGCCATTGCTTCAGGCACACAACAAAATATGTACAGTCAACAAGGGACAGTGGGAACAGGGCACAGTGGTCTTGTCGAATTTAAACACCGGCGGCAAGGTAGCACTGCAAAGTTCATCTGAATCTGTGTGAACATGCAGCAAAGCAGGCAGACAGTGCAAGCTGATGCATGCATTTTGGGGGTTTAGGGATGACACTTTACCCGGCCTTGCCGTGGAGCCAATGCCGCGGCGCCGCTGCTGCAGGCGAGGACAGTGAACAGTCAACAGTGGACAGCTGAACAGTGAACAGTGGACAGCAGCTTGGCTTTCGGACCTGCCAGGGGAGCATTCATGTGATGTTGCATAGTTATTGTAGGGCTCGGGTCTGAAGGCAAATGGTTTTCACAGTGAACAGCGAACAGTGTGACATCATCCCTCCAAGTGCAACGCAACAGAAGCTCCTGGCTCAAGGCAACATTAGAGTATCCAGTAGTAGTGTTTCACCAGACCCCATGGCACCCAGAAAAAGACTAACCAGTTCACTGTCCTGCAGTTCACTGTCCACTGTGCCAGACGCAAAGGGCAAGTTGCAGAAAAGAAGGTCGAAGACACAGTCCACTGTGCAAGAAGCCAAGCGCAAGCCATGGAACAAAGGTAAAAAGCTGTCGAAGACAGACCTCCAGCATTTGTTCGTTCCCAGGGAAGACCTTTTGCTGTTCCTGGCAGTGAGCCTTTACTTTGCCGGGCCACGGTATGTCATGGCATTATGGATCACGATGGTTACCTCCCGTCGAATTTCTGAGGCATTGCAACTTCGAGGTTCGGATGTTTTCCTGGATGGAGGGCACATGCAAGATGCTCCTCACATCTTGTTCCAAAAGCGGGAAGACAACAAAGACTTCCAAGGAATGGGCAAACTTGGGGCTGACTGCATCGCTGCTCGTCTTGCTCCGGATGTTGTCAGCACACTCAGGGAGGTGATGGACAAAGGTGTGCAGAGATGTGTGCTGCCCCCACTTGAGCCCTTCAGGAAGTCCCACCCAGGCGTGTTTCAAGACTTTGCGCCACGCTCGTCCAAAGCCTTCTGCTGGCCCATTGGCAGCAGGTACATATTCCCAGCTCAAAACAAAAAAGCAAAGCAACCGTGGATGGCCAGGCAAACAGTGTGGAAAGCAGTGACCCATGTCGCGAAAGTGATGTTTGCACTCACCGGCCGCAGACGTTGGAATGTGAAATTCAAAGGCTCACATGTGACAGTGCATGGAGCTACTAGACACACTGCATCTGCCTTGTTGCTTGCACATGGAAATCCAGCAGCGGCTCGACGTGGGAACCTTCAGGCGGCACTACTGCCATGCAAACGAGGAAGACGTGGCGGAGGCCCTTCAGCATGCATCAGTTGCAGTATGCTTTGCTATGCCGAGCGATGATCCAGAAGCCATGTCACCAAAGCAAGACCCAGAACCTATCGCGCCTCCTTCGCCAAGTGCTAGTACGACTACTACTACTACGACGGTGTCCCCTGTGCACTGTCCACTGTCTACTGTTACAAAAGGCCCCGACTCCACGGCCTCAGCCGAGATGCCAAGCTCCCAGGACACTGTGAAGTTCCACGCGAGCAGGAATGCCTGGCGACATAAGAAGCGCAAGGCAGGCAAAAAAGCTTGGGCAGCACAGTCAGGCCCATGAAGTCTCACCTCATAGGGATGGCAACTACTCGTGATTCACAACATTCACAACACCCAAACATATTCTGAATTCCTGTGTTGATGTGCATTGCCCCTGCATTTGGTTGGCCTAACCTGCCCCTTGCAGTTGGCTGGTCCGCAAGGGCCCCTGCAAGTTTGTGGTGGGTTGGGCCCATGCAGAGTGCTGGCGATGCAACCTGAGTTGGGCTATCCCTGCAAATGTGCCAAGCAAGCCCGCAGTCAATGCAACTGGCTACAGTACAGTGGACAATGCACAGCAAACAGTGAACAGTGAAATGGGCGAGCGAGCAGGTGGTAGTATATTGGGTTTCACAGAAAGCATTCTATCTACTCTAGGGATGCGAATCAATGAATCAGGGCACCGTTACTTCGCATGAAGACATCTCTGGAACAAAACAAAGCACTCAAGTAACACGGTTATGTTTGACGCGACATGACGTTATCCAATCATCATTCCTCGAAGCAGATCACACACAACCAAGCATTCAATGATGATGTTGTTGGCGGCCAGCACTTGTGGCTGGATTTGGAGTAGTAGCCGCCATTTTGATAGCGGTTGAAATGATTTAAATAACCTACTCAATGCAGTAACCTTTCAGCTAAAAAGCACAAAGGAAGCCCTGATACATGTAACTTCAAAGCAACAGCACACTTGCAGAGTAAGCTGGAAGCCTGAATGATCTCAATGATTACCCCTAGGGTACATTAATCGCCCGCCCCGCCCCCCCCCCCCTCACCTGTCACACCAGGCGGTTCAATTTATGGTGTTAGTGTCGAGGGTGTTGGCAGCTGTGAAGTTGTTGCTGATGGACATGAGCATACTGGTAACAAGTGCTGATCAGGGCACAAGCTTAAGACAATGAAAGATTTCGTCCAACCCACAACACCTCTGAATCCTCCACATTGAAACATACCCCCAGAAAGCTAACCCTGAAAAGCCTATTTTCTGCACATGAAACTCTGTATTAGTAAACGTGCCCAGCCGGCCTGCAAGTCTCCAGTCACGGCTGGCAGTGCTAACAAACAGTGGACAGTAGACAGTGGACAGTGGACAGTTATTAGGTCTAAAAAGGTATCGTGCCAAGGCAGGGCAAAAGGTGGGGAAAGGCGAATTAACCGGAGGAGGCGTCGGTTAATTCGCGACCTTTTTAATTGTGGGGGAGGGATTCGGGGCTTGCGGAGGGTGAAACTGAGGGATTCTGTGAACCACTGCGAGTGACAGTGTTGGCCTGCAGGTGCTGGGGTCCTACCTCAACGAGCTCAGACTCTGTCCACTGTCCACTGTTGCCAGCAGCAGCAGTCGCGCGCGCAGTGCGCGCGCATATATCGTGTGTGCGCGCGCTATGCGCGCAGAATGCTGCACAGGCTGCTGTGAAAAAGTGCACGCGCTGTGCGCGCGCAGTGCGCACGCAGTGCGCGCGCAATGTTCACGCTGTGCGCGCGCAGTGTGCGCGCAGTGCGCGCGCAGTGTGCGCGCAGTGCGCGCGCAGTGCGCGCGCAATGTTCACGCTGTGCGCGCGCAGTGCGCGCGCAGTGCTGTGTGCGCATGCAGGCTGTCATGTGTGTGCACACTGATGTTGTAGTATTGCTACATTACTACATGTTCTACTTTTACATAAAGCAGTTGCTTTTCTGTTAATGTTTGCATTTGGGGCCTCTGGACAGAACATATGACAAGTTTCTGGAGCATGCAGTGTTCTGTGCTCGAGCTTTAGAGAGAGAATGTGGCAGCAGCATCATGTTCTTCATAATCATGAACAATGTTGTGCAGAGTCTGCAAATTCAGGGCAGTAGCATTGCAGAACGGACAGCACTAGTTCATCCAACGTGCAGTGTCCACTCACTGTACACTGATATTGTTGGGCAGCAGCATTGCGGAACGGACAACGACAACACTAGTCCATTGTCCACTGTCCATTGTCCACTGTCCATTGTCCACTGTTTGTGGAGAATGGGCCGGAAGGTCAATAGAAAGAAGAAGAATACTGCCAAAAAACCCGCCAGCAATCGGAGTGGCAGATCTGGTAAGTCGGGATGGGCACAATGGACGAAGAACAAGGCTGAAAATGCCAAAGAGCAAGAAGCAGAATCGCGAGAGCCGCCAGAATCAGAAGAAGACTCGCCTTTTTGTCATGTGGGCGTGGAGGCTACAGATGATGTTGATGCATGTTCAACTCGAACGGTGAGCACACAAACGCCACGTTGGATTCGCCGTGTTCAGCCGGCGAAAGATGAGAAGGACTCGTGCTGTTTTTTCTCAATTGTGTTCATCAGCCCTGGTGCTTGCAGGACCTGAAGAGAAAAGGACGAACCAGCATGATGCATCACAGTCTGTGCCTGAGTGATGCTTTCAACAATGTGTTCCCATGCAATGTTGCGAGCCAGGTCGGGCTCTCGATGGCTTTGGCACCAATGAACTACTGGACTGTGGCCGGATGCTGTTTTGCCACTGACTACTACACTACTACCACTACTACCACAACTACTGAAGAAGAAGCTGGCAGAGCAGAACTGAGAGCAAAAAAAAGCGCCATTGTTTTGATTGCAACTGAGTATAGCTGCATCTTGGGTGGGGTCTTCCCTGTGCACAGGAGTAGTAGTAGTAGTAGTAGTAGTAGTAGTAGTAGTAGTAGTAGTAGCGGTAGCAGTAGTAGCAGCAGTAGTAGTAGTAGGAGTAGTAGTAGTAGTAGTAGTAGTAGTAGTAGTAGTAGTAGTAGTAGTGGTAGACGTAGAACAATGGACGGTGGACAGTGTCGTGTATATTCCCTCTGGCAACAATATATTCATGACATCGTTGATGAGCCTGCCCTGCCCCACCCCAGTCCAACTTGCAATCTGTTCCTGCTGTTGCTGCTCCGGCTTTTGCTGCTGTTGCTGTCCACTGTTCACTGTTCATGGTCTTCAATGCTCACTTTAAATCCTGCTTTCAAAGCCCCTCAAGGCTCCCAAAACGAAAAGGTCAGAAGGTTAGATACCAACGAACGGAAGGTCAGTTGCTTTGAACAGGGATTTTTCCCCTTCTCATAGCGCTGGTCCCAGGAACCCAGCGGCCACAGATCGCGGTCAATAGCGGACCACGAGAGCTCGAGGTACCAGTAGCCCTCCCCTTGGGAAGACTGTTAGCGTGGGCTCCCGGGGGGGGCCTGGCTCGCCCCTTTAGCGCCACGCTCACTGGCGTGCCCTTAGCGCAGCGGACGTTAGCGGGCATGCCCCCCGCCTGCTGGATAGCGCGGTCCTGCTGGAGCTCGCGGCGTAGCAACTCCAGGTAGCGGTCGGGGTCCTCGAATAGCGTGCCCCACGTGTAGTCGAACACATTGATTGTAGCGGGCGGCTGGCCCTTGCCCTCGGCCGGCTTGCCCTTAGCGCCCTTGCCTCGGCCCCGGCTCGGGCTGGTAGCGCGAGGGGGCGAGGGGCTAGCGGCCCTCGGCCCAATCTCCATGAACCTCTTAGCGGCCGACTCCGCCGGCGTAGGGTCCATGTTAGCCGGTGCCGCGGTGTCGGCGGCAGTAGCGGCCACCGGTGCCGGGTCGACACTGCTGGTAGCGGTGGCGTCTCTGGCAGCGGCCTCCTCTGCGGCCTGCAGGGAGGCTTTGCTAGCGGCCACCGCCTGCTGGTACTCCAGCTCGGCGGCCTGCTCCTCCTTGGCGAGCCGCTCCGCGGCCTCCTTCCACTTTTGCTCTAGCGCGGCCGCTGCGACCCTCTGGTCGTGCTCGGCCTTTTTCTCTAGCGCCAGCTTAGCTGCTATGGCCTCCGCCTCCTTGCGGGCCTTGGCCTTCGCAGCGCTAGCGGCCGCATTGGCAGCGGCGAGCTGGTCTAGCTGGGCCTTTGCTGCTGCAGCGGCGGCCTCTGTGGCTGCGAACCTCTGCGTGAGGCCCGCGGACATAGCTTCATCCAGGCTAGCGATGTCCTCCTGGGACAGTTCGGCCCAGCTAGTAGCGGACAGGACTCGCCGCTCCATCAGGTTAGCGACGGCCTAAACCGTAGCGCCTTCGCAGACCGCGGAGGGTCTCCGGGAGGTAGTCTCCACTAGCGGGCTGCTCTGCCGTAGCTGGGCCACCTGGTGGCCCTGCGCCCTTGGGCGTTGTAGCGCTGGCATCCTTGCCTTTTCCTCCCATAGCGGCGCCCAAGGCACGGATCAGGTGAAACGGCTAACGAAAATCTAGCTATGCACAGTCACTGGCTCCTGCGCCTAGCTCCTTTGTAGCCCTGTTGCCTCGCGGGTGCAGAGCCCGCACGTTTCGTAGCGCCTTCCTCCGCTCCTTAGCTCCTTCCTGCAAGACGGACCTAGCGCAAGCACTGGCTCCTTACCTAGCTCCTGTGTTCCCTGGGTGGCCAGAAGAGGGGTCGCCCGGCCCCGGTTTCCTAGCGCCTGCCTTCGCTCCTTGCTCCTCCTGCAAGACACTAGCGGAACACGAAAACACAACACAGGCAACAGCAAGTGACATGTAGCAAGCCCACCACTCTCTTCTTTCTCCCCCCCCCCCCCCCCCCCCCCCCCCCCCCCCCCCCCCCCCCCCCCCCCCCCCCCCCCCCCCGAGCACACCCCCTTCAAAAACTAGCGGCGTTTCGCAAGGGAGGGAAGAGAGAGAGAGAGAGGGAGACAGAGGGGAAAGGAAAAGAGGGTGCCGACCTAGCAGCCTTTCTAGCCTCAGTGCGAGTGCGAGTTCGGCGGCTTAGCACGCCCTGCGCTCAAGGATGACTGCTAGCGGACCCCGTTGCGTGATCCTCTGGGGCCTCGTCATCTTCCGAGTTAGCGAGCGATCCTTCGCTAGCGTCCCCTTCGGAGATAGCCCCCTGGTTCGGCCAGCATAGCTTGCACACATGTGTGTACTCATGCGGCTCCGGAACCGAATCAAAAACCCTAGCGTTGCGGAAAGCACGCCGCTTCCCCATCCAACAACCTGTAGCGCCCGCTTTGTGCAGGCGGAAAATGGCACCTGGGACCTCTACGATTACATAGCTGCCCTGGCTGCGGTCGGGAACCCTGGCCTGCTTCTTAGCGGGCCGTTCCACGACCTCTGCAGAGGCCGCGGAGCTACTCCCGGGCGCTAGCGGTTCCACTGGCTCTTCGGGCCCCTCGGGAACTTCTAGCTCTTCCGCCTCTGTCGGGACTCCTAGCAGGCCCTCCATCCAGATCTTCCGCAGCCTCGCCGCCATGTGGATAGCCTGGCTGTGGGTTAGCTTGGCCCTCTCTTCCAGCCAGGGCTCCAGATCCGCGGCGATTTCACGCTCGTCGAGCGCCTCGTAGCGGTCGTCCCCCCTAGCTGTCTTAGCGAAGAGAGCTTGGAGACGGGACACCCTACCCGCAAAGGATCTAGCGTACACGTCGGACCCCTCGGGTTTCCAACGCCCTAGCAGATCCTTGTCTTGCGGGGGGATCTCCTTTAGCGCCAAACCTGTTGGTAGCACCGAGCGCTCACTGCGCTCCGTCCAATAGCCCTGGACCTCCCGTGGGTAGCCCATGATAGCCAGCAGCCCCGCGGTTGCCACCATAGCGTCCGCATAGGTAGCCATCTTCTTCTCCAGTTGCCCCACCCGGCCCAGCCGCGGCATGAGGTAATCCCGGGCGTAGTTAGCGTGGGCCTTGAGGAGATCGAAGCCGGTCACCAGCCAGCTCTTAGCGACCAGAAAGGCGTGCTCGGACACCACGACCGGTAGCTCCTTGACCCTTCTCGTAGCGCCGGAACTCTTTGTCTTCCGGAGGATGGTGGTGAGTCGCCCCTCCACCATCACTAGCTCGGCCGGCAGGATAGCCTGAAGGTCCGACCATCTTAGCGTGGCCCAGACCTTGACCAACTTAGCCCAGGCCCAGATCCGCCAGCTGCGGCCAGGGCGGGGTTGATGACCACGAGCTCTAGCTGCACCAGCATGTAGACGGGGTAGCGGGGCGCTCTCTTGATCAAGGGGGCTCCCTCCGCTAGCTGCTCCACAATGCTGTCCTTAGCGGCCCAGACCAGGCGACCAAAGGTGGTCCTTAGCTCCACCGGAAAATCGGCCACCTTTTCCATCCAGGAGATAGCCTTAAGAATAGCTTCCGGGACCGAACGGCCGCAGGGTTCATCACTCCTAGCGAGGAGGTAATCCACCAGGTCCGCGGCGGTGCCCGGAGGCGGCCTGAGCTTAGCTGCGTGGAGCCATTGGCGCCACTGCCTGTAGTAGCTCAGGTAGCGCTTCAAAGTCGAAGCCCGGGTCTTCCCCGGGAGCAACATAGCTGCCCTCGCGGGGTCCAGACTCCCGTGCAGCTTAGCGAGAACCGGAGCATGTATCTCTAGCAGCTCTTCACGGAGCTTCCTTGCCCAAACCTCTAGCAGTCGCTCCTCTCTAGCCGCACTGATCGTGCTGGGCTGTAGCGTCTTCCGATTCCGCTCCCCGGGGGGAGGTCTTAGCGGCGCAGGTGGCTGATGCACCGCGTCTTCGACCTCTTCCCTTGGAGCAGGCAGCGGTGGCATCCGGGCTCTCCAGGTGATATCGTCCTGGAAGTAGCCGTGCACCCTCTGATAGACAGTAGCTTCCTGCCGCGCTTCTTGCAGCCAACAGTAGACACCATCCCATAGCCACGGCTGGTATGGGATACCCAGCTCTCGAGCCAGCTGCTTGGCGACATCCTCCGCGTCGTCCAGATCCACCACTGCTAGCTCCAAGACCCCAAACCCTTGGCTGGAGAGATGCCGGT
The DNA here is from genome assembly GCA_905221615.1 of Symbiodinium sp. CCMP2592. Classification (NCBI taxonomy): domain Eukaryota; class Dinophyceae; order Suessiales; family Symbiodiniaceae; genus Symbiodinium; species Symbiodinium sp. CCMP2592. Next base: position 112,728 of record CAJNDT010000814.1, on the reverse strand, counting down.
AGGCCCTGTCTAGCGTGCGCCTACGTTCCTGTTGGACCGTAGCCTGCGCCTCTAGCTCTGCCTCCATCTCCCAGCCCTCGAAGAGCACTCCCGTCTCTTCGGGCCCCCCGCGGTATCGTCCCCCCCTAGCGTGGGGACCTCGGTGGGACACGAAGCACTTAGCGGGGGCGGGGAATCCCCAACCACAGTAGCGCAGTCGACGGCTGTAGCTGCTGCGCCATCTGGCGTGGTCGGCGCCATCGTAGCGTCGCTGTCCGACATGGCAGCGCACCCAAAGCAGGGCTAATTAGCCCTGTTCCCCTTCCTACCCCCACTCGAAATTTGCCCCCCAATAGCTGGGGGCCTTTCAGCACAATGGCCACGGAGTAGCACTGCTTCACCGGCCATGTGCAGTCACTCTAGCAAACAGACAGCTTCGTTCTGTTTAGCTTCAGAGGAAAACCCCTTCGACGTTTTCTAGCGAAACACCTTCGATGTTTCCCAAAGGGATACTAGCGCTAGCATACACTGTCGTACCTCGTCCCTCGGCACGAGTGCGGACATACTCCCGAAATCGCAAAGTGCGAGCATCGGGAAAAACTTCTTGTAAGGATTCGCGGCATCCCCTTGGTACCCTGGGCGAGATATTCCTCGCATTGGATACAGTCGCCTCGTCTTGTTTCCGCGATCCAATACTGTGAGCATGGGCTCGTACATGCAAAATTGGAGGGGGCTGAACTTGCATGACTTCTTCCAATGTCCACCATGCCAACATAACGAGCACAAATTTCGTCCTGGTGGGAGACTTCCATATACAATACGTCTATGCGACGTCTCTGTGGGCTCGATGTCCAAACGGCCCTTTCCGGCTGGGTGCATGCTCCATGGTTCGATACTCCGTCCAGCACCCTTGCACTCTCGTCGGCTCGGGATGAGGCGCACACTGTACATTTCCAATTCCGCATTGATTGCTTCGAAGTCTTGATACGAAGACAACTGCCAGGGAAAACTGTAGAGGGGCTGTACCTCTCCATCCTTCTCTCCGATTCCTCGCATCGCCAGAGTAGACAAAAGCTTGGCCACTTCCTGCGTCCACTCTCTGGTGAACGGCGGTTTGCATCCTGGGAGAAATTCTTCCCCATCACGCAACTGCTGGCGCGACTCAGGCCAATCTTCCTCGTAGATCCGCTCGGTCCATTCCCATCCAGGGGTTTCCTCCGGTGGCTGCTTCTTACCTCTTCCAGATCTACTTTTCTCCTGGATCCTTTTCTCCTTGTCTTCTGCAGTACACATGGGATCCTTTGCATCCGGAAGTTTTGGCATTTTCTTGGGCTGCGGCATTGCCTTGACGGCTGGTTCTTGTACCATGGCGGTACTTTCATAGATGCCCAACAAGCATTTCTCCAAGCCTTTCTCCTCTCCGTAGCGTACCGCGGCTTTGATAGCCTTCCCCATTGCAGACTGCAGCTTTTCCGAAGACACCAGGAATCCATTCTGGGCTTTCTCGAGGGTTCTGCATGCTCCAAGCCATTCCTCTTCTGCTTTACGAGAGGTTTCCACTTGCTCATCCTTCCGCGAGCGCAAACGATCCACGACTTCACGAGACTTGTTCCGGTACCATTCATCCGGATCCACAGTCTCCACTGGCACTGTGATCTTACCGCGCTTGCGGTTTGCCTCAGCAAGTTCTTTGGCCATCCGCTCAGATTCTTCCACGGCTCGGATACGCTTTGCTTCTTCCTCGAGTTCTTGCTGCTTCTGCTTCGACTCAGCCTCCAAGATACGCTTCTGTTCTTCCAGCTCCTCAAGCTTACGCTTCCGAGACTCTGCTTCGGACTTCTTCTCTTCTTCGTCCTTGAGAGCTTCGAGATGCTCTGTCTCCGGATCCTTTCCTGGGGGATCGTAGAAGGATCTGGGCTTGAAGTTCCAATTGTTCTGCAACATCTGGCTGTAGATACTAAGGAATGGGGGTTGATACTTCCTGTCCAGGGTGAACCGCTTAAACTCTTCCTCAAGCAACGTAACGTTCTCAATCGTTCCTGCCACTTCCATAGCTTCTTCCAATTTCCGTCGAACACCTTCAGGACTTGCGGCTTCTTCTTCCAGCTTCCTCTTCGCCTTCTCGGCCTTTCTACTGCGCTTTGCTTCTTTCCGGGCAGTCTTCTTTTCCTTCTTCTTTTCTTCTCGCGATTTGACTCCTCCAGTTGATACCGGGGTCCTCGCGGGAGTACTTGCAACTTCTCTTCCGGTACTGGGGGCAGCTTCTTCCTCAGGCTTACTCCTTGCTGGGGTCTGCAGGTTTGCTTGCTCCACAAGTGCAGTTCTTCTGCTCTGTGCGCTTTGCTGCGTTTCCTCCAGTTCCGAAACTCTTCCAGCCATCGCATCTGCTTGCGTTGGCTCTGGTACATTGGCATTTGGTCCTTCCATGACTCAGAGTTTGGCCTTCCAACCGGTGGCAGAGAAAGGATCTCTGTAAACCGGGTATTCTTTGGTACTTCTTCTTCCGCCATCCTTGATCCAAAGGTAAGGCTACTTCCCATACACAGGTTTCCTTGTCCTCTTCGAGGGGATACAGCTGCGGTTGGATAGCAAGGTGAGACATGTTCATACGCAAGCAACTTGTTTCCTGAATACTTCCTTGGCTCAGCGCGATGCTCATACAGAATCCAAACACAATTCGCAAGAGGTCCTTGTACATCTTCTCCATGATCACCTTCATGGCGAATTCCACGTTCTACTGTCCAGTTTCCAGGTATCCTCGAATGCTTCTTCCGGTTCCAATCCGGGTTTCCTTCGGCCCACGGGTTTCCTGGATCTTCAGGCTTCCTTGCTCCGCTACCAAGTTAAACTGTAAAACCCTGAGCGTTCACGCTTTTCCTGCTTAAGCCAAAGGCGCTGCATAGTCACACTATACAAACTATACCGTAGCCTGGGCTCACCAAAGGTGTGGGGCTTTCCTATGTACAGAATTTAACAGGCTTGCCTCCCGGGCGACAAGTAGGATGAACACCATATCGATCTGAGACGCTGAGGCACATAGCAGGCATCTGGTGAATAGGTGCTGCTGCATCCATGCTGGAGGCTGGAGGTACCTCGCCGGCTACAGTCCCAGCCAAGTGGGCATCGATGTGCGAGCGCATGCCAGCAACACTGGCCCAACCACGGGCTCAAGCAGCATCCCCGCACAAGCAGCCGCGAACCGGGCGGGTGTGGCAGGGATGTTGTCACGGCCAGCGGCTCGTCGGGCAGGAGATCGTTCCCTCTCCTCATCGGCGCGGGGGCCTGGATGAGCGGCCCCGCCGATCACGCGGCTCCCTTGACGAGGAAACAGCCGTTTGCAAGGCCTTCGGAGCTTGAGCTGCGGCGGTGTCCACAGGCCCATGCCCAAGCACGGCTGCCTGACCGACTTTGCGGGGTGACCCCAATGCTCTCGACGCGCTTCCCTCCAATAGCCCGCACAGGCCCGCGGGGCCCTGTCCGCTTCAGCGTGGTCATGCCCGTAGGAGAAGGGCCAAGCCCCCCAAGGAGCAGAGCACCACCCAGCCGGTCCAAACGAGTTGGAGAACCGGCGACGGAGCCATGGCGGGATGTGTTCGAGATTCATTGCCTAGATTCAAATCAACCAGATGTGTATATATGTATATATGCTATTATGAATATGACGCACTGACGGTATTACTCGTATCATTCTATGACGACATTAAGATACTTATAGATGACGATAATGTATTCTTGTCTTATCACACTACATGATTGTTACATCATTACATCATTATATCACAGTAACAGTCACACGTTATTGTGTAGCATGCTGTTATACGTCACCCACTGAAAACTAACGTGGAACCCAAAACCTGCAAGGGCCACAACCGTTCGGAACATGATGGGCGAACCCTGAAACCCAAACCCCTGGATCCTGAACATCTAGACTCAAACGGGAATAGCCCACACCTCTCACCACCTGGACCCCCGAACATATAGATCCTGGAAGATTGTCCTCAAGCAATTCAGACCGTAGCCACACCAGCGAAATTAATATATTGTATGTTTACTTGGAGGCTCTGGCCCCGAGTTTCAGTTTGATTTATATTTTTACATAGCTTATAGTTTTTAATATACAATAGATTTTTCAACCGGTTGAAATTTCAACCGGTTGAGAATCTGGTTCAAAAGGAAAACAAAAGGACAACTGATTGTTCAACCAGTTGAAATTTCTACCGTTTTCAACCATTTCAACAATCTATTAATTTAAAAGCGCGGTTTGTAAACCTTCAAGCTTAAACCCTGAACCTCTCTACCTATAGTAATTTAAACCCTAATGGCTTCGTGGCTTTTGATAAAAACTCGTGGCTTTTGATCAAAACTCGTGGCTCTTGATCAAAACTCGTTGCTCTTGATCAAAACTCGTGGCTCTTGATCAAAACTCGTGGCGTCTTGATCAAAACTCGTGGCTCTTGATCAAAACTCGTGGCGTCTTGATCAAAACTCGTGGCTCTTGATCAAAACTCGTGGCTCTTGATCAAAAACTCGTGGCTCTTGATCAAAACTCGTGGCTCTTGATCGATACTCGTGGCTATTGATCAAAATCCCAGTGTTTAGCGGCCTAGGGTTTAGGGCCCCAGTGTTTAGCGGCCTCGGGTTTAGGCCCAGTGTTTAGCGTCTCAGGGTGTAGAACCCCAGTGTTTAGCAGTCCCGGGTTTAGGGCCCCAGTGTTTAGCGGCCTGGGGTTTAGGGCCCCGGTGTTCAGCGGCCTAGGGTTTAGGGCCCCAGTACGTGAAGATAAGATGAATGTTATAACAAGATCAAGACGAAATCGCTCAACGGGCACACCTTGTCTCGAGAAACAAAACAGCCTCCGCGAATCACCGTTGCATGCTGTGCCTGGGACTTGACCGCACGCACTCCCCCTCGCCACACCTACAAGGTGAGGCGAAACAGGATAAGCCTTCAGGAAAACATTCACCTTTGATAATTATGCTATCGGCCAAGTCCGTCTGTATCGCACGATTGTTCGCAGCTGGCGGGACAAAAGCTGACTCTATAGCATCTCGATTCCGATTCTGCGGCCCATTGCCAGCAGTCCTTCTTAGAAGGAGTTCATCGCGAGACATCAGCATACCTCTTTCAACACTACCGGGGCCGAGGAGTTTTTTAGGGACCTTAAGTATGGATCCGCTTTTACCTGAAACACCGATATAGAAGATCGGGAAACTATGTCAACTCCACTAATCTAGTTAACGCTCAAGGTAAATTGGTCTCCAAATCGCGCCGGGCAGAATCATTCCCGGATTTATTGGCCAACCAAGTTTGGAAGGCTCCCTCCCCTGAAGCCTTTCCAGAAACTCCCTCTTTTCCCGATAATCCCAGAAGCGTCCCGCCCATTCAATATGGAGGAACTTGATATTGTCCTCTGCGCTCTAGGTAAGCGCAAGGCTCCAGGCCCCGACGGCGTTCCAGCCGAACTTCTTCAAAATGCCCCCTATATTTTTCGTCTTTATGTATCAGACCAGTACAATCATTGTTTCATGACAGGGGAGGCCCCGGCCTCCTGGCTCCATTCCGAGGTTGTCATGCTGGTCAAAAACTACCAGAAAGATACTAAGCTCCTTTCTAACTATCGACCCATGTCTCTCTCCAATACAATGTATAAGACATACGCCTCGCTCCTTCAGAAACGCCTAGCGGTGCACTTTGATCGCACTTCGCGGGCTGACTTGCTTAAGCCTTCGTGTCGCGGTTCACACACATGTTTCATGTGTTCCTGTGATTACTCTACACACTCTACTTGGGACTACGTGCACTAGGTTACAAACGGACACCCCGCCTCAGAAAGTTCTTGCGGGTTCCTAGGGTGTTCTTGGAAACTGCTAGGGCTTTCTGTACAGTGCTTTTGCTAGGGACTTTCGTCTCCGTTGTTCTTGGTCTTTTACCTAGCTGCACTCCTGCCCTGTTGCTACTTAGGCCTTCTATGTCTGTACATTGGCCTTCTTGAAAAACCTACTCTGTATATACAGCTACGTTCTAGTTAGGTCCAGCCTATGGACTCTTTGCGGGGAGGCCCGTACCCCGGTTTCCTTCTGCCCTTACGTAGCCTACGGGCTTTTCTTTCGGGCTTCTTCTCTTTGTTCTTGGCTTCTCCGGCTTCTTGCCTCTTCTGGCCCTTGTACCTTCCTAGCCTGCCTTTTGTGAAACTTCTTGTGAGACTTTGGAAGGTTGTAGCTTACCTAGGCTTACTGCCCCAGTTTGCTACGTCTATACATTTGCTCACACTTTGTACATGAATTCTTGTGCTAGTATACATCAAGTCTTACGTTGCTTAGCTATGTACATATGTACAAGTGTTCACTGCTTGACCTGCTCGATCATCCCTTCTCGGGATTCTTTCACTGGGTCTGCACCCAGTTCTTGGACTTCTTGCCTTTACCCTTTCCTTTGGGTGTCCACTGGTCCCACTGGTTCTGCTGCGCCCATTCTTCTGGCGCTTGCCAGTAGCCTTTGTTGTTCGGGTTCGCGTGCTCGTACCAGTTGCTGCCGTCGTCGTTGGTGTTCCAGTTCTCGTTGTTCCACTGGTCGTTGTACCACCAACCGTCGTTCTGTCCGTCGTCCCAGGAAGGGCCTTTTCCCTTGCTTCCTGTGTTGTCGCTCTTGCCCTTCATGCCGATGCGTCGCTGCACCTCTTCCTCGATCTTCTCGTTCTCCTTGGTCTCGAGGAATTTATCCAATTTTCCGTCTGTAAACCAAATGTTGTGTTTTCTGTAGCACTCCGTCACCTTGTTCCAAAGGAGGCGGCCTTTCACCGGAGCGTTCTTGATTCTCGTGCTTCCTTTCTTGTCCTCGCACTTCGCGCGGTACTCTTGCGTCTTCTTGTTGAACTCCCACACGTAGCCAAGCTGCGTGAACTCGGCTATGTCGTTCGGGTCGACGGTAGCTTCGTCTCCTTGGTTGCTTGACGGCTTCTCTTCTTGGTCTTCTGTCTCTACCTGCTTTGGCCTTTTTCCTTTCTTCTTCTCTTCCTCTTTTGCTTGCGCTTCTTTCCTCTCTTTCTCTTCTTCTGCTACTTCAGTCTCCAAGGCTTGTTTCCTTTCCACAAGACACATTGCCCCCGCAACAATTCCTTCTTTTAAAAGCCCTGCTGCAGCAGGAACCTACTTCGAGAAGGCTCAATCCGATGACGAAGACTCACTGGCCCGCTCGAGACGCATCAAATGATCCCCAAGTAGCCAATCAAAGCCTGATTGAGTCTCATCGTCATATGTTGTCACATCGACAGGGTATCCCGCCCGATACAAACAAAACAAGACCCTATCCTTATGAGGAACCCCTACATCTAAAGGTAGAGGTACATACAAACCGTCAGTCTGGCTACCCTGTTCAATGTGGTGAGGAATGTTCCTGCTCCACCAGCGTCTTGCTACCCTGAGCACTTCCCAGCCCCCAATGATAACTTGAACGCATGCCCTTAAAGTAGATCCGTCACAAACACACTCTTCAGAGGTTGCCGCGCCTTTTCCAGCAGAACACACCGTAGCCTCTGAAGACCAAACCTGAACCACCTTCGACTCCTCCTGAAGCACAATTTCCTGGCCTACCGAAGACGCTCCGGCACTCTGAATAAGAACCCACCAGATCAACAGCATCCAAAGAACCCTTCTCAAGCCCAAAACCGAACCAGAACCACCGCTTGCTAACACTCCGGGTCTAGCTTCGTAAATAGTGAGTGAACCCGGAAGCGTTCTCGCTTCAGGACCGCCAGGGGGAAAAGTTCCCCAAGTTCCGGATCTGCTGCCTCGTTCAAATCTTTAGAATCTACAGAGACTACCGAAGGCTCAACGGTTGTTCGGTCCCCAGACCCTTCAGATGAGGCCTCAGATCCGTCAAGTAACTCTTCGAAGGCTAGGGCATATGGCGCAACCTGAACTTGAAGCACAGGAGCCGCGGCTTGATACCGGAACTCATCTAGAGTATCATCATCCTCAACATCATCGCGATCATAAAAGGGATGAACACGCTCCCCACTCTGCAGGTAAGCCTCGGCAGCCTGAAAGGCCTGCGCTCCATCTGTAACCCTAGTGACACTCGTGGCTCTGAGCCACAGTATCATGGCATATACCGAATGAGTCATGAACCCTTGTGCTGCACAGCGAAGAGTTCGAAACCGGCTACAGAAAAGTAATGTACATACAACCCAGGAGCCCACAACACTAAAGGAAACACCGGTACGACACCCTCTTCAAGGTTAGGTCGATCTTCAGGTTCGGGAGGGTAACCTTGCAGCACAAAAATCTCTACCATATCAAACCACTGAAGACCCGCAAAACGCAGAACATGAGGTCCCCTTCGAAGCCGATCCACAATCGCTCCAGCCATGGCATACCGAACCTCTAAGACCAGGTTAGGGTATTTTGGGACATATATCCTATTTGGCAAAAATAACCTATATAGGTTATTGTTGAGCAGGGAGATCACCAAGGTTGGGGTTCTCCATCGTCAGAACGGAATCAGCAGTGGATAAACCTTACCATGGCCCGGCTCAAAGCGACTGACTTCTTTTTCGGCAAGCAAAACGTCCTCAAGACTGTTACCGTACGTGCTTTACCTCGGTTGGCATTGTTCAAACTATACATGCCTGTTGGCTTCTGCCGATCATGGCATTACGTATTAGGTTAATGCCTGGCACATGCCAATCATGGGGCTCGGCCCCTCACCGCCAGCCAGATGGCTGCTGGTAGCGGTAGCGCTTTTCACTAAAGAAGTGGATTCTCAACCCCACTCGTCTACTGCAAGTGTAGGGAGTTCAACACTCCTCCTCAACTGATGATCTCTTAGAGATCTCGGTTGTCAAATCTTAAATCCCGGATCTTGCAGACTGAAGACAGTATCGGCAGAACTGCCTCCGATTGGTATTGACCCCTCGAAGAGCATGACATCCGGGAAACAAGTGAACCACACCAGGGGTCCTAGACGTAGATGTCAAGACTTCAAGCTCCTGTAGCTCTCCGAAGGTCAAACCCCTACTTTCTACTGTCTGCACGGCTACCTCTCGTCTAGCTGGTTGGTCCTCTACCAAACCCCTAACCGGGACAGGTGGAGGCGGCTCAACAGTAGTGTGAGGAATTCCGGTGGTGTGGGAGCTCTGAGATTCTCCCTGTAAATCCACGGTGGATTGGGATGCCAAGTCCAGGCGATCAGGCTGTCTTACGACGGGTGGAGGAGGTGGCCTTGGAGCCTCAACCTGAATGTGCACATAGGGCCTCTCAGGTGGACTTGGTATATCAGAACCCTCGTCCCTTCTCAACCTTAAGCCTTCTGTCTCCGAAGCTATAGCCCTCCTAACTGCTTCTTGACGCCGTTGCCGTCGTTCTTGTTGCTCATCCGCCTCAGCTCGCAGAACTGCAACCCTTGCTTGCTCACGTCTTGAACAGCATGCGTTCAGGCACGCCTTACCTGACTCCCAAACAAACAAAATAGAAAATGTCAACAACAACACCATCATAGATAACTCCGGGCCCAGTGGTGCTTGGCCATCAGAGTCATCAGCGTCGGCACCCACACTAACCATCACCTGTAACCAGGCTACCAAAATCCAAATCCAAAGCTTAGTCCTCTCGGGGCTTGCTCTGACTGGATTGACCTCTCTGCGTTGCACCGCTGCGATCGTCACATCTGGGTTATTGGGGCCTAAACCCAAGAGGTCCCTAAGGAATTGATGCCGGGGTCCTGCTAAAACCTTAGTCAAGATATCTGCCAGTTGCACATCCCCTGGGCAGTGGGTTACGGCTAATTCACCCTTATCTATCAGGTCCTTAATAAAGCAGGATCGCACTCTCAAGTGCCTCGTACGGCCTGATCCCCCTCCTTCAGATATAACTATCGCGGCTATGTTATCAACCAACAACTGCATCTTATCGAGATCTCTGACCAGCTCCTTCATCAAAGCTTCCGTACTTGATCCCAAAACTACGCCCTCGCACGCTGAGACTAACTCAGCTTCTGCAGTTGACAAACAGACAATACTCTGCCTCTTCGCCTTCCACAGAATGTTACGTCCTCGATACTGTACCAGTATTCCTGAAATGGAGTGTCCTCCGAACGGCGCGAAGGAAGCGTCCATATACACCACTATTCCAGCTGACGAGCCCGAAATAGGTGTCATTGACAACGACACTTCCCTTGTCGCCTTCAGGAATTCCAGGATCCTCAAGCCAAATTTGTGCACCAGTGTTGGGGCACGACTGACCCAGGAACTCATAAGACCGACTTCGTGGGCTATATCCGGTCGGGAACGCTGTGCTATCCATAGAAGTTCGCCAGTAATCTTCTGCGCCTTCCTTAGAACATGAGGGCATAGTGGGGTGTCTGGTTCTGGCAACTCCTTGACCCAGTCCTTCGGAAGTGGCGCTGACCTCGTCACCGATGGCGTTCCATAGATCCTTGTAAGTTCGTCGATGTAGCCACTCTGTCGCAAGCAAAATCCCGTTCTGCCTTCAGCAGTCGTCTCCTCCTGGATTTCTACGCCCAAAAACGTGATCGGTTCTTCCGTTGTAGCCTTCTGTAGTGGGGTACACTCCCACCGTCCCTTAATCCAATCAAATAAACCACTTGCATCTTCAGGCTTTGCTAGCAACATGAGGTCATCAACGTAGATAATCATGTAGCCCACGGTAACTCCATCATCTGTTACCATAGACCAGAGGTTAGATTCCACCGTACTCTGACGCAAGCGGGTTGTACCGTGTGGGCCATTCCATACCGCCTGTGACAGAACCTTGTCTCTATGCATACTCCACCACCTCGGGGACTGTCGTAAGCCGTAGATGGCCCTGGTCACCTCCCACAGCTCATCCGGAGACGTTATTCCCATCTCTTCAAGTACCTTTGGCGGACGAAGCAATATGTGTGCCCCTTCTTCCGGTGGGATAAGGGCCAACAGAAATGCATTTTTCACATCCGTAATCCAGGCTTGCAGGTCCTTGTCTGACGCATTGATAAGACATGCTCTCAACACGTCTGCTGGGATGCCTCCTGCAAATAACTCCTGTTCTGGTGACCTCCTTTCATAGTTGCCGCAACCTACAATTCGACACTTGCGTCGATATAGTTGGCTTCCTCGGCCTGGTTTCACAGTGTACACTCCCTTGGCTGGGAGTACCTGCACGTCACCTCTGGCAGCCAACTCTACAGCTTCCTTTCCCTTTACTCTACGAATGGCCTTCATTTCTTCTAGAGCTCGTACTTCATCCATAACAGCACTCTTCCACTCTTGGATATTCCCCTTGACGTCCGAAGGAGATACGTTATGCACAACCTTAAGAGGGGTCTTAAGGTTCCCCAAGAGTCCTTCTATGTTGGGTGTAAAGAAGTCCTCATCTACTCTTCGGGCGCTATGACTCGCTGCATTCTGCTTAAGAGAAGTGCTCTGGTCACTACTCTGTTCGGGAGTTGTCCTTGTGACCTATGCCTTGGAAAGCTGTTAGACCTGTTGGACACGCACTGACCTGATTCTGCATTACCTATCTTCAACGGACCTGACCTCACTGGTGGCACACTGCATGCTAAACATGGACCTGACCTCACTGGTGGCACACTTGCACTAACCCCGAAGGGTTGAAAGGCCTGTGATGGTGAATCCGACGGAAAGATGCCTTGATCCTCAAGCGGGTCACGATATCTTCCATCTGAACCGACATAGCTTCCTTCTTGATAACTCTCATACAGCGATCGCTGAATGTCTATCGGGACATCCGGTGCATAGGCCTGTGAATCTGGTGAATCCGAAGGAAAGATGCCTTGATCCTCAAACGCGACTCCTGGTTCCCACTCATCTTCCCAAAGGGACGGCTGCATAGTGGTAAAGGTCTGTTCCCAATCCACCTGACCAGCTTGTGAACTACTCGGTTGCTCGGAACGTGGGCCAACCATATCTCCACTACTCCCGGGCCTATCCAGTACCCTCCTATCGACCAGAGGAGGTGGACTCGCACTCCGATCATGCACACTTCTTGGTTTCGGAGTTCCTTTGGGTATTACTATGCCTAGACCCGCCATAGGGGGACCTGGATTGCGCACATCTAGAGTCCTATTCTGAACAAACCTGGGAATTTGGCGCTGCTGTCTGTCGAAGACACACACCTCTCCAGTCCTCAGGGCACTGTTATCAGGGTTATCAGGTCTTAGAACTCCTTCTGGATGAATTCCAAACATAATCCTCTTCGCATCTTCAAATGAAAAGCCCATTTCAACCAGATCCTCTTGGTATAAGAAGGATAGGTCCTCGACCTCTGTAACTCCAAGTCTTACCAGATGATCATACCTTGTGAGGACCCCCCTTTCTTTAAGGAAATCCCTTAGGTCTAAGTCATATAAGGCAGAGTTGGTGTGATGGGCTGGATAACCCCGAGTGTAATCCCAACCAACTATTGGTGTATTGGAATCACCTTGCACGTCTCCTCCTAGGATTCGACAATCTCCAGACGGGCTTCCGTCACCTGCCGGTTCATCCTGCGAGCTACCTGCCCTTACTACTTTCACCCTATTATCCTCGGGTCCTAGGTCCAGGGGTCTAAACCCTAGTCTACTCAGTTCTTGGTGAGCCTCGGGTGAAATCTTGGTTGCACCCAACGGACAATATCCGACCAAAACCCAATCATGTCGGCACCGGAGAGCATGCGGCTTGCGCGGATCGAACTTCAACACCTCCTCTCCTATTGAACCCTGAACATTGCTGTTCCAATCAGGCTCCTTGCAATGATGGGAACTCCTTCCTGGCACGAAGTCTTCATCTACCCATAACTGAACACCACCCGGTATCAACGCCAGGTAGTTGAAGGAGTTCCACTCATTCCTATAGTCCCGGTGAACTGGGACCTCACTCGCCTGGAGAAACATTACTGAGTTCCATCGAGGACTATGTGCCCTTTGCTCTTTGCTCAAGGACTTCCAAAGGAACTTGTTCAAGAACTTTGTGGTGTTCTCAAACCTGGTGGTTCTCGTCGTAATTCCACGATTGCCTCCATGACAGTACGTTCCGAACACCGCCTTACCTTCGAAGTCACCTCGTCTATCCTTAGTTCCCTCCTCCTGAGAGTGCCAGGCTTCCAAGATAGACAACATTGACTCATTCGTGATTGTATCGTCGAGGAGTGCATTCCGCGCCCTTTTCTCAACCTCAGGTAACTCATCTAGTTCAAGAAACCTAACGCTCATCTTACCCCTTATCCGTTTTTCGGGCGGATTGGCTCGGGGCTCGAGGTCTGCAGGGTCGTCGTCAACAATTTCAGATTGCAAAACTGGCAACTCCACGCCCTCAGCAGCTGGGTCTATAGTATTGGCTCTAAATCCCTTTGTTGCCACCAAAGTTCCTAGACCCGTAATCAACGTATGTCCCTCCGGAACCGTGAGGTGTGGTGCCCCGTATTGATGTTGAACCCACCTATCCATTAACTGCCGTACTCCGTCAGCTGGTTGTTTCACCTTGTGAAGCACAGGTTGCCCGAAGGCCGGTAACGAGCTCGCTCCCACGATGGAACGATTATGGGCAGCGGTAGCCCATCTTGCAGCTATAGGCCACCACTTCACCGGCAGGTCAGCTGCACGCAGCAACGTCCTAATGCGAGTCTTAACCCAACCGACGGTACGCTCGGCTAGGCCATTTCCACGCTTATCTGTGGGTAGGGAATGCTGGATAGTTATCCCTTGCTGCGCTGCCCACTTGGATAACGCATATGTCCCGAACTCTGTGCCTGGGTCACTGCGTATTATCCTTACGGGGTAGCTTCTATTTATCGTCAAAACCAGTTTCTGCACTGCCTCTGTCACTTCGGCTCCTGATTTACCCCTAAGGGCTATAAAATACCTGAACACTACCAAATCCACTGGCCTTCTCAAGTCCTCCACTAGAGCTCGGAACTCCTCCGGATCAGTTGGCAACTCTGGCTACTGGCCCTTTTCATCAGGGACTTCTTCGCTCAGACCTCTAGCAGAAGATATCTTCGGCAAGTCTCCATACGCCTCCCAATCCCTCGCTTCCAAGGGATCCTCAAATAACTGGTCTACAATTCCAATAGGTGTACCTTGGTCTAGAGGCCTCTCCTCCTCTTGGTTTCCGGGAATGGATGGCTCATACTCCGCTAAATCTTCAGCCTCCCCTTTTCCTTCCTTAAACAAGTCCTCCACTCCATGGCTGCTTGCTGGGATGGTGGGTTTCGGTATCGCGGACCTTGGGACTCTTAGGGCACCTACTAGACCGTATCTAATATTTGCCTTCCCCGAAACACTGGCCTCGTCCCTCCCTGCCTCAGTTTGGGGAACCGGGCCAAACAGATCAAGGGATAATGTGTAAGCTTGCGGATGAGCAATCCTTCTATGCTGGGGGCCTGTGGCTGCCCCTTCCACGCAAAACCTACAGTCTCTTCGAAACGGTAGATGTCCTGCCTGAACATGGCGCCTCCACTGATCAAGCTGGTCTACACTTAATCCCATAACCTCTGGTGAATCCGAGGAGTCCTCAACCTCCAATAAGCGAGTGTCACCATCCTCTGACGACAATACACTTTCTTGCTCAAACATCCTGTTCAACCTCTCCTCCTCCTCATCTTCATGTGTGTTGCTTCCAACCCCCGGGGTCTGAGCTACATGCTTTGCGATAATCTCATCGAGAGCCTCTACCGTTGGAGTCGGAGACCTTCCTTGCAAGGCTAGCAACACTGTGTGGCGAAACTCAGGAGACCACCTTCCATCCGAAGTTAATCCTTCAACCCGGGCTCCAGGTCCTAAACCACCAAGGTGCGTTAGGTCGAGGTTTGTGATTATCTTCATACTGACGGGAGGTGGCTCTGCAGGTCCATCCTTGCGAAGCCAAACGCGGACTCCATTCGACCAGGTAGCAAAGGCCTCTGGAATATGATCCTCGACAACTGCTTGTTGGTGCAAGTAAGGGATTCCTCCTCCTCGAGCTACAGATGCCAGTGACCACAAAAACAACGGCTGAAGGTTCATCACTACCCTTCTTTCATCTCTGGGCTTCGGTGGGGAACTGAAGATCAGGGAAATCCTGCCAGTTGCTGCTCCCCATAGTAGTGCTCTCCACACGCCTCCTATCTTAGTCAGATCCCAACCCTTACCTCCCCTCTCGCGCACATCTATATTCAGAACCGCCATTCCCTTTGACCTACACCACTCTTTCAAGGGATCATTGGGTAGTCCAGGGCCTGACCCTAGATGCACTACCCACCTGTGGGAATCAAGGAGTTCCCGTCTGCTGTGGCGATTAAGGGGCAGGGTCTTAAGGATAGCCTTCCCATGCCGATCTTCCAAACCTGGTAATGCTTCTGCTAGGGATGCCTTTGCTTCCTCACACACCTGTGCAAGATACGGTTGCGCCATCACGGCGCGCAAGGCATCCTGGCGGGAGCCTGACTTCACATTAATAGGCTCGCAAAGCCTCGGTAGGGTTCAATGGCCGTTGCAACTCATCTAAATGTGACTGCAAATTCTGTATCTGCTCCTCGAACTGCTCCAGTCGTCTGGTTTCCAAGTCCGATATCAATGTAAGGGCCTGGTCTTCGTGGATAAAGGGACACGTGTTAGCTCCTACTCCTGTTCTCAGTAGTCCATACTCTGGGTGATAGACCTTCAAGCCTGCCCTTTTGCTCCAGCTTACCCGGCAGCCTAATGTCTCTACTAGACCTCCTAATGGGAGTATGGTCTGAAGCTCGGCCTTAGATCTACTTGTGCTCTCCGTAGGTGGGACTACCAGCGTGCCTCCCTTGGTTTTCCACCAGTTCTCCTTCGAATCTCCCGCTAAGGTTACCGGTACGGTAGCTAAGTCTCTTAGCCCATCGCTGTAAGGAATTACGGCGTGCGTTGCGCCACTGTCTAAGAGGGCAACTGGTGGTTCCTCAGGAGGTCCTTCCACTCGGAGCGCTCGTACTCCGAAATCCCTTGACATCGACCTTAACGTCTCCAACTGTGCATTAAGAGACGCTAGAGTGACTGGGGTTCCTAGAGCTACTCCTTGGCTAGATCCTGTAGAGTCTTGTGTCGCATTATTGGCTGCTGTCGGGGAGGTTGGAGTCACGTTTTCAGCAGTCGCGACAGTTGTCGCAGGCATGGCTTGCTGTAGTAGCAGGGCAGCATCGGCGAGCATGGCCTTTATCTTCTGGGATTCCCCGGAAGTTGAAGCAGAAGGCGGTGGTACTGGGACACCTGTGGAAGGACCCTTAGCTGTTCCTGAATCCTTACCTGTGCCCTTACCCTTTGCCCCTTTCGGACTTCCTTCCTTTGTCCCTGCCTTGCAATCCGCTGCTCTATGACCCTTTGCACCGCAGTTCCTACACCTGGATGATCGCTCAGCCGCCGGTATGGCGTTCCAATCATGCACAAATCCACATTCTTGACCCTTCTTGCATCCATTCACCGACGCGTAAAAGCTGCAGAGTGGTTTTGCCGCGGGGCTCACTTCCGACGCGCTACTGGGACCCTTAGGGTTCGGTGGGGATTTAGGAGAGTTTCCTTTTCCCTTTGGGCCCTTTGCGTTTGGTTGGGCCTCTGGTGCTTCTACACCTTTCACCTTCGCGGTTCCAGCGGTCGCCGAAGTTGTTGAACCTCCAGGCTTATCCTTATCTGCATCCTTACGATTATTCATTGCTTCAAACTCACTGAGAAGTTGGGCATGCAACTTATCCACCTTGTCGTCGGTAGGTGTTAGATCTACTTGAAGCTCTGCCCTAACCAAACTTATCCTAAAGGCAATCTCCGGGTGCCCTTGCAAGATCTGTTTGGTCATCTTACTCAAGGCTTTAACCCTCAACGCACAGTCCGGCAATGTCCCACCCAGCTCTGACATACGCTGGCACCGCCGGCGCCAGCGGCGCAAGTGGTCGATAGCCTCCTGAGTGGTCGACGCAGTAGGTGGATCCTGGATACTGCGGAGGCCCAGTTCACGTTCTGCCAATCCGCCCGGTCCGTAGATACAGTACAATCTGCAGACTACGTTCAAGAGTCCAGATATTCGGGCTGCACTTACTTCCTGGCGGACAGCGGATGGGGCCGCAGCTAGGATCATACCTTCAATACGCCTGCTAACTCTGCCCCACTTGGAATCTGACAGTTCGCTCGAAGGGATTGGCTTAGACATTAGTCTATCCATAGGTCCCAACCTGAGGTAACCCTTATACCAAGAGTCCGACTCATCTAGCACCATTTGCCATAAGACCTCAGAGTTGTCCGAAATATCCGACAACGCAGGCTTGCTGTCGTGCAACCAATCTGCAAAGTGCAATGATGCTTCTGGTCCTGGGTTCGGGAGATCGGGTAAGGAAGTTATGCCAGGTTTAATTACTTCCGGCTTCTGAGAGCCCTTTGGGGTGGTAGCTAGCTCCGTTACCAATCCTTGAAGCTGCGCCATACCGGTCAGGACTACCTTTAAGGGGTCTAAGCTACCATCCTTTGTATTGGTTCTTGCTTCCCCATCCGGGTTATCCACACCTTGTAACATGCTCAGAGCCCCTTGCCCTTGCTGCACAGAAGGTCCTAAACCCCGATCATTCTCCTTGGTCCCTAATTCCTCTACAACCCTGGGATCTAAACCGAAAGTCTTAGGGGGTGGAGGAATTGATTCCCAAGCGGTCTGGGACTCATTCCCAGTTCCATAGCCCAGACGAGGCATCATTTGCACCTGCGGTACAGGAGGTGGTGGAGGTGGTGGTATAGGTCTAGTGGTGTTATGGGCGCTTAGCCTCTCCTGACCCTGAAAGTCCAAGTCCATTGGGTCCTGAGGTGCTTGTGGAGCGGCTTGCCCTTGATGGTCGATTGCCTGAAATTCCAAGGCACGAGGCGGTGTTGAGGCCGGTCCTCCCATGATGGAGCCTAAACCCCGCCCTAACCACCCAAGTCCAGGGATCCCACCTTGACCAACCAACCACGATCGTGAGTTAACCCGTCTCTCCTGTACACTTTGTACACCTTGTGGAAAATTCATCCTAAGTTCGTAGTTCTCAGCAACCAAAGCTTCCACTTGAGACCGTAACCTTCTGCTTTCTTCGTGAAATGCCTTCATCTCTCCCAGCTGTCTCCTCACCTCCATCTGAATGTCACTTGACGAAGCTGAGGGAGGCCTTGGAACCGAGTTCTCAGTAGGCTCTCCGTACAGTTGGGGTGCAGAAGCGTGTAGCTGCTGTAGTCGCCTGACAGTTTCCGAATCCAGCAACATTGGGCCAGGGGAAATGTCATCACGTTCTTGCTGTGGTCGCTCTCTCCTGGCCACAGAGGATGCCACCGAAGCATATTCCACACTATCGCCAACTCTCACAGCCCCAGGTGGGCTATTAGAAGTTGAAGGTCCCTCCGTCCTCAATCCTTCCACCGCAGCAGTTGGTCCCCGGAGCTGTTCTCGTTGTCCAGGATCTACTGTGGCTGTTCCAAAGGTTGACGACTTCGGTCCTTGAGGGTGGAGCAATCCTGTAGGTGGGCTTCCTGCTGTTCCTCCTAGGAACTCATTCGCAGCTTGCTGTGGCGTCGAGCTTACAGCTCTCTCTGTGGTACTTCCATCAGCTCCGCCAGTCCTTGGTGGTTGCAGAGGCCTCATACCTCCTGGGCCAGCCAAGGGCCTCTCTGGTTCAGCTGCAGGTCCTTGAATACCAACTCCTCTTGTAACTTCCCCGTCCATATCCAGATGTCCTCCTATAACAGGACCAACACCGTTTACAACTGGGTTCGGGTTCGTCGTCTCTCTCGAGCGCGCCGCGGTACTCCTTGGGCTACTCATAACCTGTTGAGCAGGGAGATCACCAAGGTTGGGGTTCTCCATCGTCAGAACGGAATCAGCAGTGGATAAACCTTACCATGGCCCGGCTCAAAGCGACTGACTTCTTTTTCGGCAAGCAAAACGTCCTCAAGACTGTTACTGTACGTGCTTTACCTCGGTTGGCATTGTTCAAACTATACATGCCTGTTGGCTTCTGCCGATCATGGCATTACGTATTAGGTTAATGCCTGGCACATGCCAATCATGGGGCTCGGCCCCTCACCGCCAGCCAGATGGCTGCTGGTAGCGGTAGCGCTTTTCACTAAAGAAGTGGATTCTCAACCCCACTCGTCTACTGCAAGTGTAGGGAGTTCAACAGTTATTTATATAAATAAACTATAGGTTATTCTATAGGTTATTCTATAGGTTATTTTGTAGGTTATATCTGAAATAGCCTATATCCTACTATTGAATAGAGCCTAGAAGCTGGACCCCGGTGGTCCGGTTTCATAGAAACCGGACTCAAACCGGACCACCGGAATCCAGTTTTCATGAAACCGGACCGAAACCGGACCGAAACTGGACCGCCATTTTGGTAAAATCATGCAAAAATAGACTATGAAACAAGAGCGAAATAGTCTATTTAAAATAGTATATTTCGAGGTAAAATAAACTATTTTGCCAAATAGGATATATGTCCCAAAATAGCCTAACCTGGTCTTAGAGGAACAATGCTCGATACCGCTCGCAATGCAAACCAGCTAGACTCCAGACGATCGAGCTCCTAAATACCACAAAACATGCTCGCCAACGCTAGTCAAGATCTGCACTACGAAATGGGTTTGCAGCCACGTTCCTATGTATGGCCAAACTGCGATGTCCAGATCAGTTCCAGTCAAGTCTTCGTACGTAGGCTCAGGCCACGGGGCTGCTTGCATCCCGTGACGTACTAGACGAGCTACCTCCTAGCCCTTCCTCCGTGAACCCCTCTACGACATCCTGGCTGCTCGCGCTATCCCCTGGTCGCACCCTCACTCTAGACTCAACACCTACTCGATGCCTTGACTCTTCCCGGTGGACCTCACTGAACGAAAGACCTGCTCCTAATCCACCTTCTGCAGTGCCGGTAGTCCTATCCTCAATGCCAACGACTACACCAGGTGCATACCCGCAACTCTGGCTCCCCCCAATCTGAACAGCAGAATCCGATGGATCTTCAAGGCTCTGGCTCCCCCCAATCTGAACAGCTGAATCCGATGGATCTTCAAGGCTCTGGCTCCCCCCAATCTGAACAGCAGAATCCGAGGGATCTTCAAGGCTCTGGCTCCCCTGATTTTTCCCGATCCTCACCGAAACTGGGACCCAACATGAACCATCAACTCAGGCACTGGCCGTAGTAGCTCCGGTGCCAGTGTCACCCCACTGCTCAAACAAAGAGAGGACCGCATTCCGCGCAAGCCTCCGATTAACCCTTCTTAGGTTACCCCACGTTTCTCTCCCGGAACCCAAGAACTGATACAGTAGCTCCCATCGACCCTCAGCAACAACCAACAAACCCACGCCTTCAGAAGGAGGAACTACCTGCTCGCCAACCCCCAGCGCAGAAGAGGAGCTCGCTGCTTGATCTTCTTCCGGCTCAATCCCTGAAAACCACGACGGAACAGAACCGAAACGCTGCAAAAACCTAGGAGGCTCGACCTCCCCACCAGCAGCAAATTGTTTCCTCAAACGAGCCCTCTGCACGAAAGCCAGGCCGGATCGCCGTTCGGTCTCCTCTAACTTCCTTTGGGCCTCACGCCAAGATTCTTCATCGAACGAAGACGGACCATCACTATCCAAACCGTCCCCTTCAGCGGATCCGTTCTGAGCTTCGGCCGCAAAAGCACTACCGTCCTCGCATTCCGCAACGTCCGCTGCAGCAGAACTTGCAACCCTACCGAGCCAACCCAGAACAGCCCTAGACCTACCATTAACCCGAGGCCTACGACAGCCCAAAACCAGCTAGCACTCGCCACACAAACCACTGTCACTATCCAGGCAGCAACCCAGAACAGCCTAGGTAGCTCACTAATGCACTAATGTACTTAGCCGGCTCCTCAGGTCTCTGATCCGCTCCTAACGCGCCCGAAACCATAGCATAGGACCCGAAGCAGTATCACACCCAGGCATCCCAGATGCTAAACCTGACCCTCCACCACCTGGCGGAACTCCATATGCCCCCGAACAGCAGGAACCACTTGGCATTCCCGCACCTTCCAACTGCAAAGCCCTGACCCGCAGCCCCTAACGGCCCTAATTCCACACCAGGATGAATCACAGTTCCTTTAGGGGATAAGGGATAGCCGTTCTCATCAAACCCCTGAAGTAGACCACCCAAAGACCTAGGAGTATGGAACCTCAGCTGTGTAAGGCACGTTCCTTCCTTAAACAGCTCTTCTGACCAATCCGTCGGTAACAACAGCTGATTTGTTCAGAGTTTAATGCTTGTCGAAGACTAGCAATGTGGCTTTGCTAGCTCTTTTACATAATGTGTTGCCAGCTGTTAGTCACAACAAGTCACTAGTGTTAGGGTTTACGGAAACGCAAAATGGTTCTTTGAGTTGTATGTAAGTTATTATGTAATGACTCAAGCCAAAAGAAATAGAACTTTAATATTAATGTGAGGGGATTCTCTGGGCGGGTGGGGTTTGTTCTTGAAGATAGCTTGACTAGTGACTAGAAAGAGCTTAACTTGAAATCTTCAAAGTCAGAGCTGCTGAACCCAAACCCTAAACCCTGAACCCTTAAGCTCTAAACTCCTGAACACCTAAACCCCGAACCCCGGAGTTCCTAAACCCAGATCGCTCCCTTTCCTTTCTTTCCTTCGCCCTTGTGACCTTTTCATACCACCCCTTTCCTCCACCCTTGAGCTTCTGCTCCAGAGGCCATCATCAGGGACTCCTCGCTCTCGACGAGAGTGGACCCCTTCTCGGGGTATCAGCTCCAGGTGCTGAGCTCTGAACCACTGACCCTCCGCCAGGAAGACGTCCAGGGCCTTTATGCTCTGAGTGGCTGCGTCCGCCGCCTGCTTCGTCTCCCCTTCCACCAATACTATTCGAGGATCTTGCACAGGGTCCGGAGCTCCCTCGCCACTCGGACGGTCATCGCCTGTTCAGCGCCTTGAGGAAGTAGGACACGGCCACGGCCGATGCTGGATCCCCCTTCTTGGCTACGTTCCTGATCGCCCCTCCCGTGTGCGCTAGCAACACCTGCATCTTGGACACCAGCCTCCCCGGCACGCGCTCCGCGTACTCCAGGAGAGCCAGGCGCCTGTCTTGCACGGTCGGGGCGTCTTGAAATATGGTGTTTGCTCTGGAGCCCGGGTCGGGCGCACCTACCCAAATCCTGCCCCAAAAAGCTATGAGGTTCGGGCACATATTGCCATATTTGGGGTAAGCACAACTTCCGGCACGAGGTTCTGGGTTTGGAGGCCACAAACAACACAATGAGTTCATCTCATAATTGCACATGTTCCAAAACTCTCTATTTCCGGGCTTTTGTTTACATATCAACAGAAGCAGCGGCAGGCCTGTCAATAGGAGGCGATCACTTTCACTTGACATCATAGTGATATTCGTACGAAATAGTGCCAACAGCGGCACCTACACGATAATTCGAACGGACACGGTGGTATGTTCAGCTTACAGCCACCTTTTATGTAATGTTGCCCACAAAGCCATGAAACTAATGCTTGAAGTATTCGCGAACAGTTTGTTTTGCAGCTCGCACACAAATGTCGTGTCAGAACTGTGTCCCTACCCGGTGCAAACACAAGACTCTTTCCTCTACTTTAGGGTTTGGGGTTTTAGGGTTAAGGTTTAAGGGTTGAGGGTTTTGGGGTTTAGGGTTTAAGGTAGGGTTTAGGTTTTGAGGTTAAGTGTTTAGGGTTTTTGGGTGTCCCCCTTTTCCTTCGCCTGTCCTCACGAGTCTAAACTAGGACTACGGCACACAAACCTACTGGTTGCCCTTTGCCTCCCGTCAAAACTTTGGCACTGCAGACTCTTCTGGTTTGCAATGCCCTCCACACCTTGTCAGGGTGAGAGCTGGCGATTCTTTTTTGGCGACGGCTGAGACGGCTCAGAGCTGCCAAACAAGGTTTGGATTCCTCGCTTGGTTACATAAGTGAACTGTTCATTGTCGCCAAACCACCGTTCCCCCTGGCTTCTGGACGACTCCAGTTGATGGATCTTTTGGCTCAAGACGCTGATGGAATCCTGCTGCGTTTTCGTCGTGAGCTTGAGCTTGACATTCTCCTCTTTAACAGCCTCGAGCTCTTGCTCGAGACAATATATCTCAAGATCTTTGTCTCCCGCCTGCAGCTTTTTGCTCGTCTTCAGCATATCACCTCGCGAAGCAAGCGGAAGGACTTCCTCGCGAGTCTCGCCAAGGGCTTCCTCCCCATCGGAGACATCAATCAGCGATGGGAAGATCGGGGATTCCGAAGGTTGCTCGGATGCCATGCTGCACAGCATGTTACTGTGCATCCCCGTTGTGCTCTCCTCGGTACCCTGACCTCGCTGGAGTGTTGCTCTGAGCCACATTTTGCATCTTTGCACCCTCGTGCCGCAACAAACTAGACTAGCCGAGCTACGAACTCATCCCCACTTGCTCTCTCTAGCCAACACTGGAGGAAAACACGGCACTCTGCACCCTAAAACCCCTCGACACCTCGTAACCCCCACCTTCAAAACTCTGATAAACATTCTGTGCAACTGGACCCTGGAAAGCTAGCGCCTAGCACTCACTGTCAAAATGCCGTGTTGGCCGATCAGAGCATAGCCGCAGCAGTCCCACCGATGCTGGATGCACCAATGCACAGTGCACAGCAGGGGCACCGATGCTGGATCACCGGGGCATTGCCGTCGCCACAGCTGGGGCACCGATGCTGGATCGTGAGCATCGCCGCAGGAGTCCCACCTATGTCGGAGCCATGCCGGCATCTTGAAGTAAGAATCGCCATCCTGGATATTGCCCTCCGACTGCATCTTCTCCAAGAAAGCTTTCATTGGCCCAGCCAGCGACTCTCGTGCCACCAGCATCCTGAGGCTGTGCACAGTCTCCCCCAGGCAACCTCGAACCAGCACGCGACTGGCGGAATGAGGATGCTGCCTTCAGACTGCATCTGAACCATCCAGCCCTTGGACTTCACAGGATGGGCCAAATCCTTGGCATTCATCTTCTTGAGCTTCTTGGGCACGTCTGCCAAGGTCGCGGCCTGCAGGTGCTTCGATGGCACCCCACTGTGAGCTTGCCTCCAGGCAAATCATGAGCATCGGGCAGTTCATGTCTGTCCTGGTCCACAACGAGGATGTGCCCCCCAAACGCTGGCCGAACTGCAAACTGAAGGTGTCCTGCATCTCGGCCGGGAATCCTGTCATCGCATCCCCCTCGGAGTCGCCAGTTTCAGGGTACTGCCGGATCAGCTGGTCCTTCACTTCAGCCTTTTGGCGACTGCTTTCTTGGATATCACCAGGCAGCAGGAGTTCGACCCACTCGCCACCCACAACTGGCGAAGTCGGCGGTAATCGAGGCTGGCCACTGTCTCGCAAAGGCTCTTCCCCCGAGCAAGATCGAAGGCGACCGGGGCCAGCTTCTCCAGCGCTGCTTGGTGTTCAAGCTGTAGTCCACGCTGCCAAAGGAGCTTTCACCCCTCAGCTCCTTCGCCAATTTCTCGGCCAAGGCTTCCAAGGGCATGCTTGCTGCAGGCTTGCCCATCTTCTTTCCAGCGGCTGTTTTGGCCGCTGCTTTCTCTCGCTGTTGATCGATTTCTTCGTCTTCGCGATCCAAATTCGCACGTCTTGGATCTTGTTCTTCACGTTCCTGGCTGCATCGTTGTTGGAGTGGAACCCCTTGAGGACCACAGCGATCTCCCCTCGGAGCTCGGCCATCTCATCCGCTGTGGTTGTGCCCTCCTCTTCCTTCTTCTCCCACTGAGAGTCATACTTGGCGATCTCCTCACTCAGAACCTGAAGAGCCCGGTCGACGTGCCCCATCTTTTCTTTCATGTCGTCCTCCAGGTCCTGGTTCTCAAACTCACAAAGCTTCTGGCTCTCAGCAGAGAGCGCTGCGATTGTCGCTTGGTTCCTGAGGGCAACATCTCCCATCGTCTGGATCGCCTTCTTCCGGGAGGCTTGCAGGGCCAACTTCTCCAGAGGCAGGCGGCCTCGATCTTCCGCTTTCTCTCCTCCTTTTCCTGCCTCTGGACCTCCTCTATGGCAATTGCCTGCATCTGCAGATCCGCCTCTCGTCTCATCCAAATCCTTCTGCTCGGAGATGTCCATCCTCTGCCGCAGGGCCGACTTCAGACTGTGGGCCTGGCGTCCTCGCACCTCAACCCCGCCGTAGTCAAGGACCAAGGTCTCTCCTTTCTCAACGATCGAGACCGTCGCGGGGTCTGCCACGTGTTTGTCCCACCCCACACGGGCTTCTGGCAATGTGTTGTAAACCTTCAAGCTCATCTCCTGCTGAGCCCACTTCTTGAACGGGATGTAGTTAGTCGCGGCCACGTCTCGGCTCTCTTCGACGCTTCCCACCGCCGAGGAGAACGTCCTTTTCTTCTTCTGGTCTTCCGCTTGCCGGTTGACCTTCTGTTCGACGTAGAAGGCTTTTTTCTCTTCCGGTGTTTTCTTTTTCAGATCCTCCTTGATTTTCATACCGTTCGCCCTCCTTTGCTTTTCGTCCTCAGTTTCTTCGCGGTTCTTAGGCTTCGTTGTGATCCTGGTCAGCCAGCGATCGGTTGCCAAGCAGCCATTACAGGCTCTCAGCACTGGGTTTCGTCGCCGATGAAAGCGACATGGTCGTCGACTGGCCACACTTTTGGCAGCACAGTCCCCCCCAGTGCAGTCTCTCCGCTCGCCGCAGAGTCCCCAGCAGATCCCGCAGCTGCCATCTTCACTACAGAACAGCAGTCTCTTGTACACTGTACACCCACCAGTTAACACCCGGGGCAGAGCGGCCCAACACGGCTGCGGGAAAAGCTCAGAGGTTCTTGCATCCATGGTTTTACGAACTCTCGCTCTGCCAAGCTGAAACCCTACCCCTAGCATGCTATGGGAATGACACATTAATGGATTGGCTTGCTCTGTCCCCCCTGCCTCGGTCTGCTCCAACGAAACCTATTTGTTTTCGCCGTTCAGTTTCTGTCTAGTTCACATCCAGCAGCAAGGTTGCACGTAATTTGCAGCAACCTGCTTGGTTGCTAATTTTCGAATTAATCTGTTAGCCAACCTAGCAGTCGCCTGTCTTTTGCCGGACCCGCCTCTGTGGTGAAGCCAAATTCACCACAGAGGCCCGCTTGGACCTTTCCATTTTGAGTCTGCCGGAAGCCCAAGTCTCCACCTTTATGGGCAGTGGCATCGTTGGCTCCGGGTGAACTTCGGCGGAAGCCCAAGTCCTGCACCCAGGCTCCACCTTCACCTTTATGGGCAGTGGCATCGTTGGCTCCGGGTGAACTGCGGCCGCCTTTTGGGCCTGCTCTTCCGCCCATTGTTCAAGAGCCCTCGTCCATTTCGTCGCCTTCTGAGAGCTGAGCTGCCAGAGCTGCCTCTGGGGGAGGGGTTAGCTGCCACAACTCTTCCTGAGTAATGGTCTGCGGCTCGGACTTCAACTTGCCCTGCAGGAAAGCAATCTCCAGCAAAGGACACAGCATGATGCCCAAATGCAAAGGGTGGTAAGCATTACCGATTGCTTTCTCTGCTTGGGTCTGGCTGCTGAAGAGCCACGGGGTTCGGGGTTCGTACCCCTGGAGCATAGATTTTTCCTCCTGTAGCATGTACCTATGCAAGCTGTGCTCTTGCCAAGGGCGCTTTTCCTTGACATCTTAAGCAGCCACAGCTTCGGCCCTTTTGTTCGCAGAGGCGGGGTGCCGTCGTAGACTGCCTCAGCAAAATTTCCAAATCCAGACATATCTCTGGATGCACAGCCTCAGAGTCCTCTGAGGGGGGCCCTGCCAACATGGCCCGGCAAAGGCCTTCAGGCGCCACATGTGCTCGATAACCTCTTGGATGCGGACCCATTTTCCTTTGCGTGACTTCAGCTGAACGTTCGATCCCCTCACCACGCCTGTAAGGTACCGTTGCTTCCAGTCCTTGAGATTGGATCGCGGCAGGTGATCAGTGGGGATCTCTTCGGGCAGGATGACTAGCATTCCTTCGCCCTCGGGATCCTCTGGGCAGACATCTTCGTCCACGAATCCGCACATCTCCATAAGATCTGCATCATCCTGGTAGCTTTGAAAAAGCCGCTGGAGGCGTCCTTCTTGGTCATGCCTTCGCGGACAGCCGAGAACGTCCGATGGGTTTCGGTACGATACGGCATCGCGGCAGGGACCTCGTCGAAGGAAGCCTCCGGAACCTCACGGGAAGAAGCACTGCCAGAATGGCCACCACTATGTGGGGCTGGATCCCTGCACTCAGCACGGGCACGCTCATTGGCTTGCTCTTCAGCACGGCGCTTGCCTCTTCGTGAGCCTTCGCATACTCCCAGTCCAGGATGTCCTGTGGCACTTCCCTCATGCCCGTCACAGTTGCGGCTTCACGAATCTCGGCCTGCCTTTGAAGGCGGCGGGAAAGCTGGACTCTATACAAGGTACATCAAGCACGTACTGCATAGAATAGACTCTTGTCCCCTAGGATCGTAAGGGAAAGATCTGCCAGCTCGTCCAAGACCGCCGGCGGCATCTTGTTGAAAAGATGGTCGGCCTGGCAGACTTTGATCCTCTGCCCAATCGCCGATGCCAGTGCCGCCCTGTGTGTCGAATCATCCCTGAAATGATAGTGGTCATGCTTGGGGATTGCGCGACCGACTCTTTCAGGGAGGCTGTATAGAGTCCGCGGCTCCGAGCGTAGCCTAAGAACTTTCTGATGGCCTCTCGGTACTCAGGCGGAAGACCGTAGTCTATGGGGTCGGCGTCGCTCACAATCTGGATGGAGCCCACCACTGGCCTGCCCTGAAGGGCGGCTAGACCGTCGATCTCACCGAAAAGGCTCGCGGCAATTTCCGACCATACCCCCTGAGCACTCAGGCCCTCTGGGCCAATTTGCCACTGGGGAGTGCCGGGATCAACAAACACTCCACGGCGGCCGCACAGCTCATTGCCCATCCAGACAACAACAATGTCCACCTCAAGATTCTCAGGGTTGAGCGACTCGTTGATGACCTCCGGGATGAAGCTGAGCACGGCCTCCACGATGGAGTGCAAGTTCCCTCCACACATAGCCTTCTGCTTCACGTTTGTGTATTGCTGTAAAATGGCCCGGGTCCTGTCAGGGCCTTGAAATCCTCGGCCGTCTCCACAAACGTCCTCGCGCCAGCTTTAAAGATCAGGGTCGAGTCAGAAACTATAATGCACGCCTTCTCACGGCCACGGCTGTCGCCGGGCTGGACCTTCGTCGGAGACGAGCGCGATCTTCGGAAGGGCCTTGTAGCCATGGTCCTCGTCGCCTAGGCACGTCCCCAAGGCACTCTGGGCTTCGGCGCCCTGGTATAATTGCTGCACACTGACCTGCCAGTCCTTATCTGGGTTGAGGCCAAGTTCGTGTCCGAAGACACCAGCCCACATATGATAGTGAGCCCACTCCCTCTTGATGGAGTCCCCCGTCTGCGAGATGCTCGCGGGCACAGAGGCCCGATTTGCGCCATCCGCTCGTTGCTGGGGGTCGCTGATCATCTCTGGCGTGCTCTGATGAGCCGCTGCACAGGGGCAGGCAAGCACCTTCCTAAAGTTCGCAAGATTAGCAAGATGTGAAGAAGCATTATCCTCTAAATCATCAAGATCTGCGACTGCGTGCTTATGGAATGCCTTAGCGATCTGATGTTCTGTTCCTGAGAGGACGATGTCCTGGACACAGCTCGCAAGTAGCAATGCCTGGAGCCCTGCGCACACCAGAGATGCATTTCCAAGCCGTGCAATTTCGGCAACATACGGTCATCGACGGACCCACACAATACAACACAGAAGTTACAGGAGAACAAGTGAGCCAACTCAGCAATCTCAACCAGACTCCTTTGTAACCTCCTCAAGTCACCTTCAGAGAGCGATGCCATCACCACCGTGATAAGCGAAAGTGAAGTGATAATGACTGCTCCCCCTCATCGCGAACAGAAGTGATGAGGCGGGTCGAAGGTAACCATTGTGATGGAGTTGTATGGCGAACCGTAATCCACCATTGCTCTCGTCCCAGGCCCCCCTGATCGGTGCAAGCAAATGGCCTCGGCAACAGCCGGGCTGGAGCAGCGACCGCAGCTGGTTTGGGCAGCCTGAACTTGAGATTTTCCGATTGTTCTCTGATGTCATTACTCATACTACCCACCTGAGAAGAAGTGAAAGCGATCAAACCAAAGCACCGAGGACCCTCCTGGTTTTCTTTTTCATAAACTGCCCGCATGATGCCCATCTAATCCATGCCGTTCAAATCAATCCCTTGCCCCTGGCCCTGGCCCTGGGAAAGATTCTGCAAGGCCATGCGGTTCTGCCGAACCGTACAGGATGGCTTGCGCACCCCTAGCCCTGACTTGCACCAGCTACAGCACCAATGGTGAGGACTCGTCGTCATCCTGTCGCACTGTGGCGAGCCTTGACAAGGAACGTTCGTGCCAGGTGGCAGCTCGCTATTGCGATGCACTTGAACATCCTCACATCTCCGAGAATGGTTGCCATAGTTCTTGCGACAATTGGAGCAGCAATAATTCTTCGAAGCTCGGCATAATCTCTGGCACCCGGGAGTAGCACAGGCATGCCATCCAACGAAATCCATTATTCACAGGAACAAAGCTGGAAGTCAGGAGGGAACTCGGGCAGAAAACTCTATATAGTCCACACAACATCCATGCAATCAAGACCATGCACGAACAAGAAAACAACAACAAGAAGCCATGGAGGCTGAATGCAAGATTTGCTTAGCCAACAAGCATTGCCATGGAAACCTGCATGCAGGTTGCATGAAAAACACTGCATGACATACATGTTCAAAGCCCCAAGGGCTGCCATGCCAAAAGCCCGGACGGGCTGCATGTCATGCATGAAGCCAGGAAGAAGCATGATCAAATACATACATTGCCCTTATCAAAAATTAAAAACACAAGCTGCTAAAATTATGCTAAAATTAACATGAAATTAACATGATCCTAATTTTACTCTAACAGTTAGCATTTCATCTATTCATTTAGAACAGTTATAACCCTTTACACTGCACTTAGAACATGGTTACACCATTGTTAGTGTATACTTACTAACAGCGGCAACCTCGCTAAATCAGTAGCTAACCCACAGCCCATCAAAGTAGATTTTCTTTAGCCGTTTCACCCGATCCGCGCCTTGGGCGCCGCTATGGGAGGAAAAGGCAAGGATGCCAGAGCTACGTCGCCCAAGGGCGCAGGGCCAGCGGATGGCCCCGCTACGGCCGAGGAGCCCGTTACTGGCGACTACCTGCCAGAGACCCTCCGTGGTCTGCGGAGGGCGCTAAGGTTCCGACCCTCAGAGTGCACCGATGGGCTGCACCGCTATCTCGACAAGCCTCTGCTACAGGAGCTGATCGCTATGTCGCAGGAGGCGATCGAAAAGCTAGACAAAGAGGCCCCGCCCACGAAGTGGCTAGGGGCCGGGGTCCGCCAACAGAGCCCCGCTAACATGATGGAGCGTCGAGTTCTGTCCGCTACGAGCTGGGCCGACCTGTCCCAGGACGACATCGCTAGTTTGGATGACGCTATGTCAGCGGGCCTCACGCAGAGGTTCGCCGCCACAGAGGCCGCCGCTGCTGCAGCAAAGGCCCAGCTAGACCAGCTCGCCGCAGCCAACGCGGCCGCTAGCGCGGCAAAGGCCAAGGCCCGCAAGGAGGCGGAGGCCATAGCCGCTACCAGGACGCCACCGCTACCAGCAGTACCGATCCTGCCCCGGTGGCCGCTACTGCCGCCGCTACGGCAGCACCGGCTGCCCCCGCTGCACCTGCTACCATGGATCCTACGCCGGCGGAGTCGGCCGCTAGGAAGTTCATGGAGATCGGGCCGCGGACCGGCCGCTGCAATCAATGTGTTCGACTACACGTGGAGCACGCTATTCGAGGACCCGGACCGCTACCTGGAGTTGCTACGCCGCGAGCTCCAGCAGGACCGCGCTATCGACCAGGCGGGGGGCATGCCCGATAACGTCCGGGACGCTAAGGGCACACCCGTGAGTGTGGCGCTAAAGGGGCGAGCCAGGCCCCCTCCGGGGGCCCACGCTAACAGCCTTCCCAAAGGGAAGGGCTACTGGTACCTCGAGCTCTCGTGGTCCGCTATTGACCGCGATCTGTGGCCGCTAGGTTCCTGGGACCAGCGCTTCGAGAAGGGGAAGGGCAAGGGGCCCAACCCCCGCTACGGCAAAGGTGCCGACAACACGCTAGTGAAGAACGCTATCCACAGTGGAGAGCACCTCTACTCGCTAGGCCGGGAGGACGTGGCACTCATGTGTCGCTACGCCCATCCTCCCGCTAGCACGCCCCAAGCGGAGCGCGCTAGCGAGTTGCTGGCCATGCTATTGCCAAGCTGCTATACGCAGTACCAGCCTGGACGCTGCCGCTACTCCCTAGGCCACTGGGACGCTAACGCCTGTATTTTCAGGTGCGCTACGACCTGCGAGGTCTGTTCGCTAAGAGCCTGCAACAGGCGGATGTGGTTCAAGTGCGACGACCACGCTACTCACTGCTGTGATGGGTGCAAGCAGTGGAGCCGCGGGGAGGACTGGGGCGGCCGCTAAAAAGGGCAGCCCCTGCCTCGCTACAGGCCCCGGCCTCGCTACCTGCACCCGCTACTTTTGTCTTTGCAAGCGGCTACCTTTGCAGCGCCCTCTGCTGCCGACCGCTAGCCGCAGCAAAAGTCAGGGTCGTCCCTTGCTACAGTTGCCAGTGTGTGCACGCTACAGTCATGCTACACACATGTCGGCAGCCAGAAAGAAGGGAAAGCTAGAGCGAGAGAGTGTCGGGAGTACTGAGGGGGGGGGGGCCGGGGTCGGTGGGGCTGCTAGGGCCGCTCTCTGCTGCAGCGCCCCCTTTCAGCGAAAGCTATCGACTGGCACTCCCCACACACACTCTCACGCTAGGAGCTTTTCCCCAATGTGCTAGCAGGAATTTTTCCCTTGACAAATTTTTCCTTAGGGTGGCGTAGGGCCCGTCGTGCCTGCTACCATGGCAGAGGCTCTGGCAAAGAAGCTAGCCCTCGGAAGCAGCGAGCTTCGATTCCTGCTAGTGCAGCATAAAGTCTCGGATGCTATCCAATCCGAGCTCTTTTCCAACGGTATTGATACCGTCGCTAAATTTGCAATTGAGCCGTCCACCTCGCTCGCTAGCCGCGCTCAGGCCGCGGGGGTCACCATCGCATGGAGGACCGCTAACTCCCGCACCGAGCGGCAAGCGGAGGCGGAGGCTACAAGCGAGGTCCGGGACTGGGCGAAGCCCATCCCCGCTACCGACTACATGGCCATGCGTCAGGCCTTCACCGCTAAGTTCGGAGACCTGGAAGACAAGCAGACCCCCGCTAAGGAGTACATTGAGAAGAAGCTAGGCGAGCTCGAATCTGGCGAGTTCCGGGCGGAGCCGCTAACCGAGGTCATCAGCCGGGACGAGTGGGACCCAGACACGCTACTGCCCGTCTGGAATGGCAATGGCACGCTATCCATGAAGAAGGGAGGAGCTAGGGCCGCCACGCCCTCTGGGCCGGAGCAGCTACGGCTGCGGCTCACGGTGCTCCAGAACACGCTAATTATGACCGGGAGGAGCTACAGGATGTCACCATGGCCCTCTTCGAGCGCTACAAAGACTATCTCCTCGGAGACTATTGCTATGGTCTCCGGTCTAGTGCCGATTCGGGGTCGCTAGTGCCCTTCGCACAGGGGCTAGGGCGCCTGGGGTTCGCCTCCATGGCGCTAGACTGGGAGCGGCCTTTCCTGGGACCGCTACACGCCTGGTCCTCGGCTATCCAGGGGAAGCTGGGGCTCCTCACGCTACCCACGATGATTCGCGTCCTCTGTGGTTGGCTAGCAGATCGCCTGGAAGCAGGAGGCCGTCTCCATGAGCCAGCCTCGCTATTGGACGGCGCGGCACCGCTCTCCTTTTACACCGATGCTAAAGCCGAGAATGGACGTGCCTGGATTGGGGGCTTCCTCGAGCTAGTGGACGGCTGCCACGGTCCCTGGTTCTCGCTAGAGGTGAAGAAGGAATGGGCCCCCTGGGCCTTCGCTAAGGGGGACCCGAACAAGGTCATAGCCGCGCTGGAGCTACTGGCTACTCTGGTTGGTGTGAGGCTCTGGGTCCCGGAAGGGGACGCTAAGAAGACCTCCAAGGTGGCCATCCGTGGCTACACCGACAACCAGTCCAACGAGGCGCTACTGAAGAGGCTTTGGCTCAAGCGCGATCTCCTCGCGATCAAAGCCGGGTGTCGTAGGGTAGGGCGGCTGCCAACAGCGCTTGCCGTTTAGAAAAGCTGTGCTTGAGCGATGGCTCCGTCATCCGGTGGCATGGCGCGCGACTACTTGAATAAGTTCCGTTTTCTACCTCAATCGACTCCTGAACTTTCCCTACCCAAAGTTCCAGAGAAGCCACAAGTTCCATACTTTTCCGTCTGGGTTGACGGTCGAAAGTTACGGTTTCCCTTTGAGAAGGGCAACCTCTCTGGTGCTACCCCTTTGTGGAGAATCCATGCCATTTTGGCAGAACAGAAGCAAGCAGTAATGGAAGCTGTCAGCAACTCTGGGTTGCCGATCAGCTCACTTGACTCGGATGTACATGTACACGCGAACTGTGAACATGATGCACGCGCAGCTGTAGGAGAAGAGTGTGGTTTCTTCCTATGCAGCTGTTTGTGGCGTCGGGGTCGACAGTTTGGAGTGTGCTTCGAGAATGGCCGCCTAGGCGGCGCTACCAGGCCCTCGGAAGAGGGCAGTGCCGGCAATGGTTTGCAGGCCCAAGTTGACGACGACGATGTCTTCAGGCCCGAGCTGGGCCAAAACTCTTGCGAGGCGACTGCAGTCGTGATGCAGAACAGAGACGACGATTGGATCGATGCAGCATCTTTGGGGAGTGCTCTCTGCTCAGGGAGCGCGTGCTGCCCCGCCGCTACAGAGGTCGATCGAACATTTCTTGGTGACGCTGCAGGGACGCTGGAGGTTGCTGGTGGCGGCCAGTTCCTCTACCAGACCCGGCCGACCAGGGAGAAGGTCACCTTCGAGCCGGTCGCCGCGATTCAGGACTATAGGTTCGCTGAAGTCACTGTCCCGCGCCCGAGCTTGAGTGACGTCGCTC
The DNA here is from genome assembly GCA_905221615.1 of Symbiodinium sp. CCMP2592. Classification (NCBI taxonomy): domain Eukaryota; class Dinophyceae; order Suessiales; family Symbiodiniaceae; genus Symbiodinium; species Symbiodinium sp. CCMP2592. The sequence goes on along the minus strand of CAJNDT010000814.1, from coordinate 78,699 downwards.
AGGCCTTTTCTCGAGGAGTACTGGGTGATGCTGGAGGCGGCCACTTCGCCTTCCAGGACGGTCGCTGCTCAGGAGCACTAGTTCTCGAGGATGGTGGGCTGCACCTAGCCACTTCCGAGCCCCTTCTTGGCAACGACGGAGACGTAGGAACTGTGCCCCATAAAGAAATGATGAAGACCCGCGAAGGGCAAAGAAGTGTTGTAGCGGCCAGCCCTTCCCCTCGAGAAAACTGGTCGAAAGAAGAAAATCAAGAGCCAGAAAGGCCACTCCCGAGCCCTAACCCGCCACCAGCCCGTTCTGGGCTCCCGAGCGGTAGGACTCTCGATGGCCATGGGAAGCAGCCAGGCGGCCAGTTCTTCTTCGAGGACGGCGGCTGGGAAACTCTTGACGCGAATACCTGTGGAGCTGCCAGAGACGGCAAGAAGCAGCCCCTCCACTTGGGTTGCCAGTGCGACTTTGCAGTTACCCACTGCAGTGAAGCAGCTGGCGGAGAGCTTCCTTGGGAGACGAATTGCGATGTGGGCAGCCACGGCCTGCAGCAGCACTACAATTTGAGGTGCCGGTGCGATTGTGGCCGCGAGGGTCACGCTGCTGGGATTCCCGACTCTCCCCTAGGGTTTAGGCCCTCCTTTGGTCGGTTTAGTGGGGTACCCGTGTGCCGGACGACTTCTGACGACGACGACTGCCTTGGTTGTGACGATGCCCCTGCTGACCCCCTTCGGTTTAGGACCTCGCCCTCTTTAGGTGGGTTTAGCGGGGTACCTGTGTGCACGCCTGCAGATGGTGATGACGACCCGTGTGGTGACGACAGTGCCCCTGCTGAACCCCTAGGGTTTAGGACCTTTTCCTCCTTAGGTGGGTTTAGTGGGGTACCCGGATGCACGACGATCGACGACAGCGCCGACCTTAGCAGGGCAGATGCTGCATCCACGGACCACGTTGCCCCATTTGCCCCCCTAAGGTTTAGGGCCTCACCTCTTCTTTGTGGGTCTAGTGGGGTACCCGAGTGCAGACCTTGCAGTGCCAGCATTCTTGAAGCCGAGCGGCCCAGTGCTATTGCATTCAACGGGTTGCTGTGCGAGGAAATCACGGCAGCCAGCGATGATTCAGCTAATCCTGCGCTAAGGCGCTGCCCAGGGCTGCTAGGAGAAATCACCGCCTTTCATGATGAGGTGCCGGGCCGCGCTAACAGTGGTCAGGGCCGGTCGAAAGACCCGGGAACATCCACTGCAAGTGCTGTCTGGTTTGTGCATTGGGACAAGCTTACTGATTGTGAAACAAGTAGGCAGCATACAGGGTTGCAGGGCACGGAGGGTTCAGGTCGATCGCAAGATCCAAGTATATCCCTTAGTGTCTCCTGCTCTCCTTGGAGCGCCGAATCCTCTGATGCCATTTGCTGCGATGATACCGCTTCGCACTATAATCCCGATCTGTTGTGGCTGCACACTGCGCTGTCAACTGGTACCGTGGGTTCAAGTAGGTCGCAAGATCCGAGTATATCCCTAGGTACCGACACAGCTGCTAGGAGCGCTGAGCACCATAAAAATGTTTATGCCGACTTGACGCAACCTGAGGTGAGGAACCCGGACCTCCGGAGACCGCGCAGCGTGACCAGCGATACCCAGGACCCGGGAGTTCTTGATTGCATCTTTGAGGTTGCCATGTGGGTCGGGTGTGCACTGCCCTTGGCCTGTATTCCTCGGCTGCAAACTTGTTGGTCGCCCCTCGTGGGGGTGCGTGTCGGTGAAGCGAGCAATCCAGGACCCAAGGGATCCGAGGGTAAGAGCGGTTTCAATCTAGATATTGGCAGTATCTTGGGGCCCGATTTCGCCTCGAACATCCGTGCTTTCATCGAGGCCGCAGTGCAAAAAGCCATCCAGGAAGCCCTGCAGGGCCTCTCGCTTGGTGACAGGCAAGGATCTGAGATTGAACAGCCTGGGCCGAAACGGCGCAAGCGTCAGCATGGCAAAGCGTCCGACGCACCCGCTGGGGAGGATTCTTCTGCTGCCTCCAGCGCCCATGCCACCCAGCCTGACAGAAGCTCGCCAGATGCCAAAGGCAAGGCCAAAGGCGCCAAAGGCGGCGCCAAAGGCCCCGGCAATGGTCAATCGCCGGGCAATGTAGGCAAAGGTCGTGGCAAGGAAGGTGGCAAGCCCGCTGAGGTTGGCAACGGCCGTGGCAAAGGCGACGGCGCTAAAGGCAAAGACCAGCCAAGAGCAGCCGAAGCGCAGCCAACCGATGAATGGCAGACCGTAGACCGCAGAAAACCGCAGGCTTCGTGGAGCCTTCGGTCCTCGGATTGGACGGCCCCTGCCGTCAACTTCGATGCTGTCGCAGATGAGCTGGAAAAAACCACTGGCGTTTACAAAGCTGTCGTACTTTGTGGGCCAGGGCAGGCCGACCTCTTGGCAACCTTGCTTCTTGGATCCAAGCGACCTCATGGGGTCGTTGCGGTCACACCTGATCACCCTGATGCCTCAGCTCGCTGTCCTGGTGCCATAGGGAACAGCTGTGTGTTCAAGCAGGTCCATTTCCATCACATCAGCACGGCTGGAATTGACCTGCCGGGCCCAAAGGTAGCTGCTGCCAGGGCTCAAAAAGTCATGCCGGCGAAAACAGCAGTCTTGTATGTGAGGATTTATAAGAGGTATGTTTCCAAGGCCACCTGGAAAGATGTGATAGCAAGTCCCCAGCGAGCTTTCCACACTTGGGTTGCGCAGCAACATATGAAAGTGCAGGACAGTTGGGGATGGGCCAAGGAGCAAGCACAGGGGGAAGATCATAAGGTTTACGCCCTTTTTAGAGTCCCCGAGGCCGACGTTACAGCCTTCGTTGCATTGAGTGGGAGGGACGGCATCTTTATCGACCCACCGAGATGGATATCTTTCCCTTCATTTGTTGTGCAGTGGGCTGAGAAAGAGCCCAAGGAAAGTGATCTTGACTTCCTGCAACGGGTCAGGACTGTAGAAGCCCCTTATGGCATCATAGTCGGACGGAGGGGTTTGGGGAAACGGGTTGCTAGGGATGCTAATCAGGCCATCACCAGGATGTGGATGCTTGAGCATGCCCCTTTCGACTGGAGTGCGGCCCAGGCTCTCGAGGCTGTATCGAGCATCTTTGCAGAAGTGACCATGACTCGCCAGCAGCGCACGCGTAAGGGAATCAACTTCTTTTTCAAAGCTGCTCACACCACTGATCACGATGTCGTTGCCCTTCCTTTTGATGATGGGGACCAGACTGAAATTATGTGGTGCAGATGGGCGCCGGTCCGTGCAAGACCCCAAGCCCAAACCATCAGAACGAATGGCTCCTGGTCACTGTTGCCTCCGCGTGACCCCTTTGGGGACACCACCAAGGTTGCACAAGTTGTTCAGCCGGACGAGGACAAAAATCAGCCGGAGGATGACGCTGCCATGAAATCGGCCAACTCAAAGGAGGCTGCTCAGGAAGCTAAAGAGGCCAAGGATGAGAAAGAGGCAAAAAGGGGCTCCCCGAGCAAAGGCACGAGCACCGCAAAACGCACGTGCACTGAAACCCGGGACCTTCCCAAAGGCATGGTGCAAGAAAGCGCCCCGACCGACGGTAATTGCCTTTTCCATGCTGCATCCTCGGCCTTAGCTCATGTTCTCAAGACTAAGCCAGAACCGCATAGTGTGTTACGAGCCAAAGTTGCACAACACTTCACTAAACACAAAGAGCGGTACGAACTTGCTTGGGATAGAGAGATGCCGAATAAGGCTCCTGCCAGTTCGTTTACAGAGTATATCAATGCTATAGCGGAGGTCGGGACATGGTCAGGCCATCTAGAACTCGCCGCGCTAGGGCGCATTTTTGACGTTAAATTCGTCATTTATCCCCGGTCGCCCGACCTCGAGGTGTGCGCTGTCCACGTTCAGCAGCGCAAAAGGGTTGTAGTATTGGTTTTTAATGGCAGCCATTACGAGTGGCTCCGACCAGTAGATAAATTGCCGCAGGAACTGCGCGATGTTGTCACTGCCCCGCCTAAGGTGCCCATGAGAGGGGGTGGCAAAACATCCTCTGTTGGAACCAGCGCTGCTGCTTCAAAGCACTCGGTCTGGACATTGCCTTCACAGAGCTCGTGCAGTCACAAGTCGGTCTGGACAAAGGCCCAGGTCACCATCAGCTCGGGCCAAGGATCAGTTTGGACAGAGCCCGGATCCCCTGCTGATCAAGGCAGGAATGAGGATGTGTCCGTGCTCCCTGCTGCCTCTGAGACGACGGCGGTTGCAAGCCACGATCAGCATGATGGAGAACTCTTCACTGGCCCCCAACCGCCAACTGACCGCCAAATCAGGTACTGGGGCCGTGCGGGGCTGTGTCTCGATCGTAAGACTGCTGTTGTCTGTCCTTTGTGCCCCTTTAGGGCCACTGCAAAAAATGCCATTGCCCGCAAGACCATGCTTTATAGCCATTACAAAGCCCATCACCCTGGCCAGGTACCTTCAGGCGTGTTGCATGGTCGGCGGCAGCCCTCTTTGATTCGTGCAGGCCGAGGCCAGGCGCTTCACTGGAAGTGCCCGATTTGCAATTTCGGGATTGTCGCGCAGGATGCTTTTTCAAAAAGTGCAGACGCTGTCACTGCTGACAAGCGGGCCCACTGCACACAAGCACATCCTGATACTTCCTGGAAAAAGTTCAAAGCCCTCGACCGTGCCAGCACCATTGAGAAGGCGGCCGTCACACGAAGGGGTCGCGAGTGCATCAAGCGCCTTAGCAAAGCCAAGGGCACTGACCTTGAGGGTTTCAGGCTGTTCTGCTGGCCCAGGGCAGCGCCTTCCAAAACCTTTAAGGCTCAAGGTGGTCTTGCGGCATCTTTTGGATGGATGTGTCTGAACTGCTGCGGTCCCTTTCGCACCTCTGGGGATGCCCTTTCCCACGCCAAAAGGGGACTGTGTAACAAGGAGACCGCCCAAAAGAAAGCCAAGCGCCGTGTCAAGGCCATTGACGTGCTTGCCAAGGCTCATGGCAAAAACACGCCCCCCGGAGGGAAGAAGCAGCGTGAGAGCAAATTGCTCCAACAGGCCCGAGATATTTTCAACTTGCCGTTTTCCTGAGAATTGCAACTATAAACCTTGCTGGTAAAGGCATTTCTTCTGTCGATGCACTTGCTAATTTTATGGACTGCCATCAGTTGCAGGTCTGCACGGTGGCAGAGGCCGATATCAACCAATCGTCGGCACCAGGCTTTATTAAGGCTTGGAAGCGGCCAGGATACCAGGTTTCATTGTCTGTGCCGGAAGGTCCTGGAGTTTCAAGGGTTGCCTTGGTTAGCAGGGTGACTTTTAGGAGTCTTCAGGTGGCAGAAGGATTTGCTTCGTCAAGATGCGCCGCTGGCATTTTTGATTTTCAGAATGACTCCGAAGTTAAGCAAGTTTTGATTGCTGCTATTTATGCGCAATCCGGCAATCCACAGGCCGCCTCTGCGCAGACAGAGGACATCTTGGCGATCTGTTGTCACAGCAATTTGCCGTTTATCGTCGCCGGTGATTTCAATCTAGAGCCCCACGAGGCCATTGTGGGCGAAGCTCGGGCCAGCGGTGCCGTAAACTCCTTGGATGATGCGGCCCAAGGAGCTCCGCTTCCGGCCACGGGGCCAGGACGCAAGCGACGCATAGATTTCGGCTTATGCCACTGGTCGATTGCGGCGGATGCTATCATGCACTTCAATCCAGAGTTCTCCGATCACGCATCGGTAGGCTATCAGATCCCTTTAAATGTGCCTGACTTCCATGTGGGTCCGCTGAGGCGATCCCCACACGATCAGCCTTTGGAGGATGTTGCTGCAGCGTTTGCATCCATCGATTGTGCCCCGTTTCGTGAGGCCCTCAATCATGGACAACTCGACCGCGCCTGGAATTTCCTTTCGGCGTGTGCGGAGACATGTCTCTGCCACGATAGAGCTGAGGCCCTACCTAGACATCAGTCGTGGATGCCTCGCCGCATGGAACATCAGGCTCATCCTGCTCTTCAGGGCTCGGCTACAGTTAAAACACTGACAAAGCTCCAGCGCCAACTTGCTGTTGTTCTTGAAACCGGTGACCCTCAGACTGCACAAAAGGTTGTGAAGTCCCTTCCACGGGCCCGCCGTTTTGTTCCAGATCTCCCTTGGGTTAGCTCAGACTTTAACGAGCTTGCTTCGTTTGTCGACAGACGACTCCTTGAGTGTCAGGACCAGGAAGCAAAGGCCATACGAGCCCGCTGGAAGGAACTCCTTCGGGATGACAGCGGAAAGCAACGCACTTTTGTCAAAACCCGAGCCGATGCTCAACTTGAGTTTGAAAAACGATCACTTGACTTTGCCTCTGCTGGCCAAGCTGGCCCTGTACATCCGTCGGTTGTGGTACGTGACCAGACCCAGGAATGGATCGCAAAATGGCAAGCTGAGCCACAGCCAAAGCACGAGGCCATCGATCGCATTTTGCAGAAGGTACCTACGGTGACGCAGACGGTTATCGACTTAAAATTTGAAGCCGAGGAGCTTCGCGCCGTTTCGGCTGCCATAGCCGATAAGGCTGCAGGTCCCGACGGCTGGTTTGGGCGAGATCTACGTAGAATGCCGATCAGCTGGTGGGTGCACGTTGCTGCACTGTGGCAGGAGGTTTGGGATCGAGGTGTTGTGCCTGACTTATGGCGCTCGGCTAAGGTCGTGCTGATCAAAAAGAAAGGCGGGCCTGCGACCAGACCAATCACCCTCACCCAAGTGATCTGGCGTATCGGCACCAAGATCGTCGCCAAAGCACTCCGAAAATGGACGCCTGAATGGGCCACCGAATGCGACCACGGCGGTCTTGCTGGCCGGTCCATTTGCGATGTGCTGTCCCAAATCCAAGCAGCTTTGCATCGTGGGACGCGGAATGCAGCGCTCCTCGACATCGCTGGATACTTTGATTCGCTGTGCATGCCGGCAATGCATAAGGTTTTTAAAAAACTGGGGGCACCAATGCAGTTGGCACCTCTCTTGGATTCCTTTTATTGTCAGGCTTCGCGTTATTTTTGCTTCGCAGGCTCGTATGATGAAGGCTGTCATGTCATCAAATCGGGCTTCGCCCAAGGCTGCCCGCTCAGTCCGATTGCTGCAGCTGCTTTATCACATTGTTGGAGCGCCTTTCTGCAAGCCTCGTGTAGCAAGGTAGGTGTGCAAGTTTTTATGGATGATCGCACCCTTGTTTTAGAGCCATCGGGGACCCTCGAAGACCTTGAGCGAGCTCTCAGTGCCAGTGCTGCTTTTGATGATGCCTTTTCGCTCAGGCTATCTGCTGATAAGTGTTACATCGCAGCTGCTGTGCACAATGATGGAACGCAACATCTTGCAAGGCGATGGCACTTTAAGACCTGCACAACACTTGACCTCCTCGGTGTTAGCTTTGAGTTTGATGGCTCAGGCGCTTTGCCCAAGTTCTCACTGAGAAAAGCTGTGCTGAGGCTCAGGCTTTTAAGATGGACTCAAGCCGCCACGAGAGCACGCATCATGCTGGTTCGATCCCTTGTCATTCCGTGTCTGGCATGGGCCTCAGGTTTTGCCAGGCCTACCCGCCAGGACTTGGATGCTGTAAGATCAGAAGTTCGTCACCTCTTCAGTGGAGGATACGGAGGAGACACAGCCACTGTTGCCTTCTATGAGCTGCTGGGCTGGGGCCTTGAACCTGCTTTTGCCTTGGATCTTGGATTGTGCAAGTTGGCGTGGCGGTGGATTGCCAAACCGCCAGTGTGGCATGACCTGTTGCCCCTAACCGCCATGCCAACAACTTGGATAGCTCATCTGCCTCAGTTCGGTGATCTTTTGCATCGGACGGGGTGGTGGACGAATGCTCGAGCCGACACCATTTTCCGGAGAGATGCCAGTGGAGGCCTCCGAAAAGTCTGTGTTGGATTTGAAAATTTTTCTGTCTTGAAAGGGTGGTTGGAGGATTTTTATAGAGGGCAGTTTCTGCTGAGGTGCCGCCGCATTGCAAAATCGCTTCACAGGGAGGCTGCACCCAACCTCGCACAAGGCTTGGATCTCCAGGGCCCCCCGGCGGGATACAGGGTAACGTTTCAGGGTCACCGCGTCATCCTTAATGATCGTTCCTCTGAGTATAACCGCCGTGCGGCTTTCCTTTCGGGAGGGACGACATGGTTTTACAATGCTAATGCCCCGCAAGATGCAATAGCGGAGCGCTGCAGCTGTATGTGTGGGAATGCACAGCCAAGCCGATCGCATCTTTTGTGGGTATGTCCCAAAACCAGTGACCTCCGTAATGGCTTGAGCCCGCCACAGCATCGTGGAGAGGAGCGCCTTCTGTCAAAGCATGTTCCAGAACAGCCCCCGCCACCACCGGCTGTTGACCCCACTGGACTCACTGAGGAGCTCGCCGAGGCAATTGCGACCGAGCTTCAAGGTGCTGATCACATCGTAATTGCCACGGATGGCTCTGCAAAAAATGGAATTGCGGCGCATGCGGCGATCGTCAACCGCCCAGATCAAGCTTTCGCGGGAGCCGATAATACTGAAGACCAGTCCTCTTTCAGAGCCGAGCTGTGCGGGTTAAGACTCACCCTTGAGGCTGTCCTGTTAGCGGCCCAAAGCGGCTCCAGAGGCCACGTCTTTATCGCTGTTGACTGTGAAGCGGCATTGAAGGCTCGCTTCAATTGCCAGGCAATGCCCCTGTTTGGAGCTCTACTGTCGTCCCTTGTTACCGCTGTTCGGGCCCAAGGTGTCACTTTGACATTCTTGTGGGTCCCTGCCCACGGGAGACATCTGACTTGGAGACCGGAGCATCCCGCCTTGAATGCTGATCACCTCAGAGTTCTTAACTCTGCGGCGGATCAAGCTGCCAAAGCTTGTGTTGCCAGGCGACTGCGAGGCTCGCTTCGCGAAAGGTGGCATGCTGAAAATGCCATCGCCAAGGAGTGGGAAGTAACTGCAGTCCGTGCCTCTGCTAAGACTGCGGAGAGACTGCACGAACACCTTAAAAGCCTTCGGGCCCTCCCCCGGGAGGTCCGTCCTTGCCTGCCTGTCGCACAAGGCCTCTCCCAAGGGGCCTAGGTTAGGGTTTAGTCTTGGTTTTCCCAACCGCTTGCGCTTGTGGTTTCGTGCTCTTCCGGCTGCACGCCTTTGGTGAGTACTACTTGAGCGCTTGAAGGCTGCTGGAGACCTCTCTCCAAGTGAAAACTCGCGACGGCTGCTGTGGTGGTCTGCTGCGCTGCTTCCTGGAGCTGCTGTGGCCGGCGGCTGGTTGGGCTGCTGCGAGGACTCCTGAGTTCAGACGACGTCGTGAACGCTGACTGCTGCTTCGTGTACAGTGTAAATACGTTTGGGGCTTACGCCCTTGCCTTCACTCAGACTCTGTACATCTGATCGTAAGGCAACTGCGATTGGAGCTGCATTCGTGCTTTTGGCTCCTTTTTAAAGGTCTGTAAGCACCTTGATGCGTCTGCATCTGTAAAGCTTGTCCGTCTAGGATAAGGCTTTGCCTTGGTCCGTAGAAGGCTCCCTTTGTACACCCCGAGTCCTTCTGTCGTTGACTCTGTAGTTTTGACGCTTTCCGGTTGTGCTTGTACACTGACTGCACATAGGAAAGTTCTTCACCCGAGTGCTAGACTCCGCGTCGGACTTCGGCTACCGCGGGGCTTGCATCACGTAGAGCTAACTTGAGCTTTTGGTGTGCAGTTCAATTGCTCTTGCTCTGACCTGAGACTTCTGACACGTCGTTCGTGCTTACACGGGCGTCGCGAGTTCGCAACAAGCAAAAAAGAGGCGCTACTGAAGAAGGCTATGACGACGAAGTTCCCGTCGACCTTGGTGTTGATGGAGCTAGCAGAGGAACTCTCCGCTAAGAACTGTGAGCTTCAGCTACAGTGGATCCGCAGGGATCTGAACCAGCTAGCGGACGACCTCACGAACGAGAACTTCGCTAGTTTCTCCCCGGACTTCAGGGTGAGCCTGGAGGGGGAAAAGCTAGAGTGGCGCGTGCTGGGCCGTCTCCTCGAACACTCGGCTAGCTACTTCCTGGGAGTCCGTTTGACCATAATCTTGGTGGCCATACCCGGAGCGTACACGAAACAAGCCACAAGTGGGCAATCATTTTTTTCATGGACATACGGTTTTGGAACTTGATCGTTCAGCACAAACACTTGAGCCACACGAAACCTTCGAGACGTAAGCATCGTAGCATGACAAACCTTTGAGTACACATCAAGAGCATCACAAGCGCTTGAGCCTCACGTACTTTGAGCCGTGAGCATCAAGAGCAAAAAGAAACGTTTGAGCCACAGAAAAAAAGATATATAGCATCATGGGCATCAGAGCGGACACCTTGAGCCATGTACCTGGGCAGGGTTAGGGATTTAGGGTCTTTAGGGACTTTAAGGTTTATACGTATATATATATATACATATACATAGAGAGGTACATATATATATATATATATATATATATTACATATCCACATATGTACACACACACACACACACTCGAGAAAACCCTTGACTCCCTGAAAGCTGTTGGGTTCGGCTCGGAGGTTGGGTTCGGGTTTTGCGGCTGGGGGTCGGGGATTTAAACTCGGACAATGCCAATGGGCTGAGGTTTTGGATTTTGATTGTGGCTTCAGGATTGTCGAAGAGATTTGAAGCTTGAAAGCCCCATGGTGCACCCATCGCGATAATTCTTCTGAACCCCGGGCCCCGGGATCCTCAATCTAAATCTAGGCCTCAATCTAAATCTAGGCTTTAAAGCCTGAAAGCGCTCGCTCCCTATGTGAGCATCGACGATCGAGTTGGCCGTCCTGGGATCGGCCGGGCCCTCATTTTTCCACGCACTGCCTCGAAGCTCGACGGTAGACCCAAAAGCCACCTTTGTAACAGACGCTCTTCGGCAGTCCGTCGGTCTGTGCCCCGCAATGTCTTCATAAGATGCTTGAGAGCATCTTCGTCCATCCAGGTCGAGTAACAATGCGGGTTTACACAGCCGTTCTTTACAAATAGGTGGTGCAGCAAGTGGAGCTTTGGGCGGATGCGATACAATCGTCTCTCCTCGCCAATTGCCTCCTCTGCTAAAGCACAATAGGATCTCAAATACAGCATGCCAGCTTCGCGCACGTTGCAAATCTCATCACCAGTGAGAAATCTCCCGGTCGAGTTCGACCAGAGAGTGATGCAATGATTGCTAGCCCACAATGCCAAAATCAAGCGTCGATCCAAATTCGAGGTGTCCGTGGAATTATAAATCTCATGCAACAAAAACTGCTGCACGACGTAGGAGTCGAAGCCAGAACTCTTCCTATTTGGGTACTTCAAAGGATTTATGCTAAGTCTATTTGTTTAGTACTTAATCACCTACTTTCAAACATACAGGTTCAGAAAAACCAGAATTGCAGCCGCGGTTCAGCTCCGGGTACTTGTTCGCACCCGTCCAGTTCAATTTTTTTTTCGTCAGCTTCTTCAAGCGAAGGGTCAGCTTGTTGTTTTTCGCATACAGCTTGAGTCGACGTGTAGCTTCAGCCAGCTTAACCGGGATGGTTCCCAGTCCAAAAAAACCAGCCATGATCATTACAACAATTGCTGATCCCAAGAGGTCTCTTCCACAGCCCAGGTGGTAGCAATGCAAAATATCAGGAAAGATAAGGCTTGGATGGAAGCCCGCCAAACTGTGATAAGCTGGTCTGTAGGTCCAGGGCTCTCGCTGAAAAAGCGTTTGCATGTACGGTGCTGTATGTAGATTTGTAAACACCATTGAATCATCCTCAGCGCCTTTGGTCGCTTCGCACATCCAGCAGATCTTGCAAAGGGAATGCAGCACAAAATGAGGAGGAAGATCATTTATGGGCTTAATGACCTATACTTATATTCTGGATTCCCTTTGTTTATGAGTATACCTATTATTGCTAGATGATGTTAAAAAACAACTACACGGACAACTCTTCGTGTTGTTGAACTCAAGTCCAAGTCGAGCCCGCCTTGTCTCGGTCGGCATATCGGTTGAAGTTGAAGGCTTGTCGCAGAGCCTTCCAGTCGCCGCGAAAGCCAGCCACGAAGAAATGTAGCCGGATCACCTGGGATACATTAGGAATGGAACATGTTCGAATCCAAATCCAAACCCTGTATACTGTATTCTTGCTAAAATACATTTGCTTATGGCAGTCAGAGCACAGGTGCTCCTCCCATTGAAGGCAAGTCGTGCAAAACCAGACCCTCGTTCGAAAGCTTGTTGAAGCTTTGCGTAATTTCCCAGCAGGCTGCTTGCAGAGTCAGGTTTGTACCATCACCACTCAACACATACCTTGATACCGGTATGATTGCACATAGGAATCGCGATGAGGCAGAGTGTCCCGGAGCCGGGTGCAGGTCACTTGTAAACATAAAAAACATCCAGGTTTCGTTCACAGCTGTAGCTTCATCACCTGTGCCCATGAGAAGTTTCTTAAAAACCAAATAGATAAGGTTACTATAAACTAAGAAATAACCTACGTCCCCAAATCTAGAAAAGCACCAAACCCAAACAGCTGTGCTTTCTTAAAATAGCTCAGTAGCAGTAGAGGGTGCATGGTATGGAGGTGCTCATTTTATCCCTTGCAGGGTGCCCGGGGTACTCGCGAAGAAAATTTGTCCAGTAGCCGGGAACCATATCCCAGTCAGCCACCAGCATATCAAGATGACCATGACGGGCCATTGCAGCAACCTTATTTGATTAATTCGCGTGTACTATTTACATATCAGAAGTACACACTAGCATAACCCAGCTAGCTGCAGTCTAAGCTCGAAGTTGTGCGGCAATATCATCGGCCAGTCTCGCCAGACTACGTTGTTGTCATCATCCAGCATCGGCAGAGAAACCTGTGACACCTCGCAGTTCAAAGCCAGCCCCTGCTTAGCGGCTCGTTCATGAAGTCCTTGCTCCTTGCTCCTGAGGTTCGACACAACGAACGACGATCATCGTATGCGGAGGTGCTCGGGCTTGAACGTAACTTTCAGAGTAAGTCAATAAGTTTAAACCATGCATCGATTTCAAGAGGTTGCTGCCCGCCACAGCACCGATCTCTGCAGCATGCTTGACAGATGCATAGCCACGTCCAATGGTTTTTGCCAGCCTGAGCTTGTGAGAGACACTACATCATTGCCGGTCTAACCCCATAAAAGCCGAGTAACACCCGATCCAGCTCATCTCGTATCGAAGAAATCTCTGAACCTGCGTGGGTTCACACATATTGGGTTCAGCTCATAATCACAACATGCAGCTAGCGGTACAAAGTGCCAATGCAATGCTTTTTTTGCAGCAGTCTTGAGGTCACGATCTTGTGGCATCGAGCACAGCACACTGGGCTATCCAGCATGTTCAGATCGTGATCGTATGCTCCAATCGCAAGCCGAGGGAATCTATGGCACATATCTAGGTACCATCACCCCTGCTTCAAAAGCACAGCTAGGGCACAGGCTATCCCCCACAACGAAGTCATAAAGGGTCGAGCGGTTCATATGATTTGTTGGGTCTTTAGGATTGTCCAGCCATACGTACAACCTTCGATGCAGAAGCGGTGTGCCCTAGACCCCACAGTCCTCCCACACAGGACTGCTCTACTTGGTCTCCGAAGCAGATTTGCGCTGGAGCTCAGCTGCCACAGCACGGACCTGTGCTCGCACCATCCGGGTGTTTTCGACCTTGGTGGGCATAAGGGTTTCGGGTTTGGCTTCTAAAGGGGTGCACATACTGTTTAGATTGCAATCTAGCAGCCAGTGCTTTGCACTCGTCGACGAAATCCTCGGCATCATCATCCGCCACACTCCTCAGCCTCAGATCATGGGACCCCATTATTATGTATAAGTGGTGTAGCCAATGCATGCGTGATTATTTAGAGCTTCTACAGCTGGGGTTGGGTATGTAGGCAGCTAGGTAGCTCATCCAGCCGGTTTTCCAGATCGCCCTTTTTGGCTTCCATGTCCTTCCGCAAAGCATTGTCCTTCGGCAGGTCGTAGCAAATATTCGCGGCGTTGTACTCTTTCTTCAGCTCTTTGCCTGAGTTGGGAAAAGCTTGATTGGTTTTTGTATGGGGGCTTTGAGGGTCCAGTGGTTAAGACGAACCGAGACACGGCATTCATCCAAAAGCTCTTTGGGTGTCTTGGGCGCCTGGATCAAGGCTTTTGCCTTGGCTTTGGCCTTGCTTTTCGGGTTCCTCTTGGGGGCGGCGGCGGTGGCGTCGGCCGATCCTCGGTGCGTAGAGTCAGGTAGAGCAGGAGTACACCACCAAACCGTGCATGCGTGGAACCTTTACCTCTAGCCCCTCAATGCTGACTCGGTGCCCGAAGCAAAAGCGTTCGCAGCAAGCTGCAAAACTGCATCGGTGGCGCCCGAGGTCGATCCAGGCCCCGGCATTCCGTTCAGCCTCATCAACGGGGCCACGGCCTTGGCAGTGGCCTTCATCTTCGACTTGATTTCGCCGGTCTGGGAAACCTTTTCGGATTCTTCCACGTTCTTCTTCTTCCGGCAAACATACACGATGGATTCCAGGCAGTGAGGGGCGTCGGGGTCAGGGGTTCCACCCTTTCTGACTATGCTTTCGATCTTTGTCCTTAGATGAGGAGGCAAATAGCATCTCAGAGTGTTGTGTTTAAAGGATTGATAGTAATATTGCAAACATTGCAGTGCAATCAGGGTTCGCACTGAATCCTCTCGCAACCATTTCCTTCACGGTGAGCTCCTCATAGCCACTCTTCACCTCGGCCGATTTCGTCTTGGTGATGATCAGCTGGGCCTCCGTGTTGTTCATGTTCTGGCCCTCCTCGAGCCATTTCGCGAACACTTCGTGCTGTTCCTCGGCTAGGGTGCACATCTCTATACACTCGAGATGTAGCAGAGCATGCATGCTATAACTCGACAGGTTTCGTCTTTGCTTCCGGTCCACAGCTTAGTCATTTCGGGGAACTCCGAGCCCTGGCTGTCCATTCGCCGACCGAACTTCATCCATTGAGCACGGTGGGTCGACGAGTTGGGCCCCTTAGGCTTGTTGGTCTTGGTCACAGAGGTTGTGGCAGGCGGTTTGGCCTTTGGTGGCGGGGTCTCGTGGTCTTCATCCCCCTCCTCCTCCTCTTCATCATCCTCCTCTTCGCTTTCTTGCTCCTCCCCGTTGTCATCCTCCCCATCCGACTCCTTCTCCTCGTGCTTAACCGAGGCTTTCGCAGGCGGGGCCGGCGGTGCGGCCGGCGGTGCGGCCGGCGGTGCGGCCGGCGGTGCGGCCGGCGGTGTGGCCGGCGGGGCTCCCGGGTTCGCATCCTTCGTAGCCAGCATGGCCTTCAGCCTAGTGATCTCTGACTGCATCGTTGTCACGAGACTTCGTAGCTCGCTGTCGCTGCCTGCTTGAGATGCACTCATCAACCTCAGATCGCTCTTGCATCAGGGGATTTAATTAAATCGGCAGGCAGCATGCAAGGCAAAGTACATAGTAGAACAACTGCATGCAGTGCATGACACCCTTCATGCAGATCCTCCGCGGGAACCGCACCAACCTCCGAGGCTGGACGATTCGAGTATGCCTGCTCATCGGTGAGGTGGGCACCCAGCACCAAAGTACTCAGGGACCTCAGTTGATCAATGCATTCGATGCAGTGCACACTTCGACTGATCATCGGTTGCATGTAAACAATCAAGGACCGATTGTTGCAAGCACGGGGGCTGTTCGGACTTCGACCGCCGTACACGATTGAACTTGCTGTTCAGGTCTGTTGGCTTCACCTCTAGCACGGACATAGGATTCATTAAGATTTGGCAACAACATGTATACTTTCGGGCTTTAGGGTTTTAGGGTTTTTAGGTAGGGCCTTTAAGGCTTTTAGGGTTTAGTGAGAACAAAGCATTTTGTGACGGGCCTGTTCAGGGCTCTCGGAGCGGGCTTTCTCCTTCGTTGCAGGGCTGGGGACGCCATTCCACGTGTTGATCTTCGGCGGGCTTGTGGTTTCAGGCGGTGGCTTGGCGCTAGAACTGCTAGGAAGCGGTTTCTTCACTTCCTCCACCTCTTCCTCTTCCTCATCCTCTTCTGCTTCCTCCTCCTCCCCTTCCTGGTCGTCTTGCTCCGCGTCAGACTGCTCTTGCTCCTGTGTTTGTTTCAGGGACTCGTCCTCCAACACAGGGCCCGGGTGGGTCTCTTCAGCAGCAAGGTGGACCTCAACAGGCTTAAGCACGTGCTTGGGCCGGGGACCAAGAGCCGCCTCCATCATCTGCAGAAGCTTCTCGTACTGCATGTCTCTGTACATCGGCTTGTCGGAAGCCCTGCAAGCTCGCCACACATCATCCAAGTTTTTCCAGCTCACCACGACATTAAGCCCCGTCTCCAAGAACTCCTCACCCCAAGCCCCGGGTGTCTTAGGTGGAAACTCCTCGAACGGACCCAGATCCTCATCGGCAGCTGCCTCGGGGGCCTCCTGGGACTGCTCCTCGCTGGGTTTCTTCAGCTCCTTGGTGGGTTTGCCGGGTTTCTCCTGGGACTGCTCCTTGCTGGGTTTCTTCGGCTCCTTGGGGGGTTTGCCGGGTTTCTCCTGCGGCTGCTTCTCGTTGGGTTCCTCCTGCTTCTCGGTGGGGTCCTTGTTGGCTTGGCCCTTGCTGGGTTTCCCTTTCTTGGGTGGCTTCTCATCATCGTGTTTCTCAGCTTCTGCTTGGGCTTCGGCGGGTTTGCGCTTGCTCCTGGCTCGGGTCTCAACCTTGGGCTCCTCTTCGGACGTCGGGGTCGGCTTGGCCTTAGCTTTAGCTGTCTTAGACTTCTTAGAAGGCTCGGCAGCTGCTTCCGGGGCGTCTGGACCACGCTTTAGCAATCCCTTGCTTTGAAGCATAGCCATAACATCAGCCACTTCCGGCGGGTCTGCCGCCGCAGTCTTCTTTCCCATCGCGCTCTAGCACAAACTACGTACTGCTAAATTGGCAGCTAGGGCCCAACACGTGAAGTCACGTGAAAAAGAACATCAGAATTCACACCCAACAGCTTTGCCACACTTAAGCAACGTGAAAAAATGTGATTTCGCATGAACGTGCATCCAGGACACTCAGCAAAAGAGCTCCGTGTGAACTCACATTTTTCACGCTGGTTTCACGGTTGTTTGCTTGGTTCTCACGGCGCTTTCACGGAAATTCACGGCCAGCTGGCTTAGCACACAGCATAGGCCATTGTAGCCTAAACTACCCCCTTGAATTAATGATCAAGAGCTGAAAGCCCAGGTTCAGCCACCCAAGCCGATCATCGAGAGCACATTGGCCTGGGATCCCAGCAGAAGATATATTTGTGAATTTTCGGGGTTGTTGTACTCTTGTACTCTTTATGACATAATAAGCCAGGATACCCAATTTCCAGGGAGCTCCAAGGATTTTGATTTGGACATATACATAAGTACATCGATGGCTTTTGCCTCGGATCGGGATCAATGGGGAATGGTACATATATCGCAGATCAAGCATAATCGAACCCCTATTCATAATTCAAACTAAGCCACATCAGGCCAAAGATCCCCCAATCCATTAATGCCCCGCTCCGACAAGCACTCCTGCACGAAGAGCTCATAATCGGATTTCCGTAGATCATCAGCTCCCAATCCCGGGAGGCGGTTCTCAGGAACGAAGGGCTCCTGAGATATTCGAGGCTATATAGAATTAAGTAAAATTATGTCATATTGCACCCATACAATCTAGCTGCAGTAATGGTGCCGACCGGAGGTGCAGGAAGGCACCAGCCAGGAACTCACCAAAGTTCCTCGTGTAGTTCCTTAGCTCAGAAGCTGTTTTGCGGCATGCAAACCGTGTTTCCAACGGTCTGGGCCTGAGCGGGTCCGAGCTAGCATGTAATATTATTGGTCGAGGATCTGAGAGGCTTTCAGTTCAGTTCTTTTGCCAATTCGTCGCTGTACTCCCAGTGAGTCCTTGTAGTAGTGGCACAACGGGTGGAGTGTCGACATCTTACCTGGCGTCATTCGATCAGCTCGGTCGATCACTGCTTGAATCAACCTTGGTTCGTTGCTCCAGAGTGTATGTCGCTTCGCTGATGGCCCATCGAACATACCCATCCAGAAGCCTCCAGTCCAGACCTCCCGGCGTGAAAGCTTGATTGTCGGTTTGATTGCATGCAGACCCATAATTAAGAAACCCGTGGCCTTCAGGGAGCGCAACAACTGTTGAAATCGAGGCATAGCAGGCAGGAAAGACCGACAAGGTTGCTCCACCACCCATCGAAGACCCCGAAGTTGGCACACGAAGATCAGCAAAATCACTCTGCTTGAAAGCACATTGCCCTCAGAGACAAACGGAAATTGTTCATTTCCATAGGGTCGAAATATCGACCGTCCAGACGTATGACGGCACCTGAGATGCAAGATATTCGTCAGTTCTGATTACAATGCATGGCAATGACTGAAGCCCCCATCGGAAATTGCAATCGATATGCATGGTGCTGAAGCTCCTGCAGTCCAGTGCCATCAGTACCAAACCGCCCGGCCGGCAGCGTAGGATTTCGAGGAGGGCCAGACTTAGATAAGCCGGGAAGAATCGTGTGTTGTGAATTGTATACTGAAGCTTAGGTGGTTTACTATAGTGCATCAATTATAATCATGAGACTATATAATTAGTCTACTATGGTTCGGATTTCCACATATATGGCTAGAAGTACTTATTGGTGATAGCTGGGGGAAAGATATGTATATATATATATATCATACATACAGAATAGTTTGTTCGGAGTTTGTTGTATGTTATCTGTAGGACATGACGACGATACATGGAAGGTATGGCTGCAGTGCTATTATAGTTTTATGTTCTCGCCAAAGGATATAGTCTTAACCTTTCGATCATACTCATACTCTAGACCGTGGAAGTAACCACTGTGACATACAAAGTCCTCAGTAGTTTGGTGTTGAACTATCGCAACACTGCTATACCGCTATACCACACAATGTTGCAATCGTCCTGTGAATGCTATGGGTGGCCAACTGATAATTGCAACACAAGCAGCCAAAAGCCCGCCGGCTTCAGGAAATCCATCGTCTGCGGATCCAGCTCGATGTCGAGGGAGGTGCCACGGAGTCCTGCCTGGGCTAAGTGGGGTTTTTCGAGCCGTGGGCATAGGTTAGTAACCTCAACAGTCGTTTTAGTTCGATCGAGTTGCACGGCGTAGTGCATGAGATACCTCCATCTTACCACAAAAGAGCTCGACGAAGTCCCGGTCCTCCCAAAGTTTAAGTTTGCAGCACACACACACATATGTATGCTAATTTCTCGGTTCTACTAGTTATGGTCCTGAACACACGGCGCACGAGGGTACCACATCAGCATGATGACCATAAGCATAAGGACAGGCGGGGCCCGCATCGCGAGCAGCTCAGACACAACCATGGTCGATCACAGCTATAGGGGCCCTCAGTATATCACCGACTCCCCAGGCTAAGCTCAAGTCTAGATCCATGAAGCGCACACAGTACATGTACTGGCAGAGCAAGCTCGAATTGAAGCACATGTCGCTTGCAACACAGGATCCCTTGCGATACCGGAGATGCATTCACTCTCTCTGGACAATCTTTCACAGCCACCGTGCGATTCCCGGTTGAGCCCATTGCATGCGACAACACGTATTAAACGTGCCCACCTGCAGCAGAAGCCCATAATAATTAAGGTGCAAGCCACATGCATGGCAGCCCAGGCCTGCAATCGAAACCATAATTAGCTGGATGATCCTGTGCTATGAGGCTTCAATGTAGTCTGTACACAGTAGCTACAGGCCATGGCAAAATCGCATATGTTTCGTTGAAAATCATGCCCCGCCCGCTGCAGCAAGCTTCGCCTGCTTGACGACCTTGACAAATGGATTTTCGGTGGCTTCTTTGGGAACGAACTTCCTCTTCTTAAGCTCCCGTAGGCCCACACCTGCCAGCATCTTAGCCTTCTGAAGGCACGTGTTCCACATCTGAGACGCCTCCTTCTTGCCATACTGCACAGCATGAGCCTCTATGTAAGCCAATCGCTTCTCGCTGTAGAGGTTCGGCAGGTAAGGTTCGAAATCGGGGTCCAGCGGTTCAGCAGGCTCCTTTGCAATCTCGGGCCCCGTGTTTCTCGAACCTGGCTTGCTCTTCAGATTCTCAGCCTCGGGCCCCGTGTTTCTGGAACCTGGCTTGCTCTCCAGATTCTCAGCCTTCGTGGGCCCCGTTTTTTTGGAACCTGGCTTCCTCTTCGGCTTCTTCGATTTGGGCTTATCCTCAGGCGCTTCGTCATGAACACCATCAACATCCTCAGCATCGAAGGCCCCTGCGTACTGGCTGGACAAGGGGAACCCTTTGGAAGGTTCAGGCAGCCACGTGGAGAGGTCAGCGAAAACCTGAGATGCAATCGATCGCTGTCTAAAGCAGTATAAGTGGTTCTCGGATCATGTACGAACCCTGCACTGTAATGGCAGCTGAGAAACCCGGGAAGGCAGGATCTTATTGCCGGCGGGGATATCAGCAGGCTTCGAATCGGTTTTCGCAGCAAAGTCAAACAAGCTTGCCGTAGTCACCGTAGTCGAGACACTGGACCCGACACTCGGACCCTCCGGAGAGTCCTTGCTCAGCAAACGAAGACCCTGAAGCTGCGAAGCCAAACGACTGACCTCAGAATCACGGACCGACAGGCAGCTCGACAGCGTACCCGACGAGGAGGAGCCACTGGACCCCGAAGTCAAAGACAGGGTTTCAAAGGAAAGCATCCGAAGCCCCGGCGCAGGTGCAGCAGGCACACCATCATTCGAGTCGTCATCATCATGATCTTTGTCACCCTTGTCCTTGCACACCTTAGGTTTAAATGCAGCACATGTTGCGATGCAATCGTACCAATGCATGCATGGTGCACTCAATGAGAATGTGGATTGATAAAAGACAAGTGACCAAGCTAGCTATTCCCAATGTAGCGATCCGCTCTCTCAAAGGGTTCAGCTTGCGGTCCTTGGAAGTCCTGGCCCTCTTGCAAATCCGCCGGGTGCGGCCAACCTGAGCTGGCACACGACACTTCACTAGCCACTAGTCTTTTCCTGAAACCACATGCACTGAACGAATGGCACGATATCAATAAGCAAAGCCACTAGCCTCTTCAAGGCATTGCCATACTTCAAAGCCCAGGTTTGGGTACACTCAGCATCTGCACATAGCCCAGCCGGAAACAAGTGGTTATTGGTGTAGAACTTAAGGATCGCATCCCGAAGCATGTAGGCACTCAATCGGCTCGCCCCATTCGTAGCCTTGACCACTGCAAAGATTGCCTCAGAATCATGGCGTTCCCCAACGTCTAAATGTTTAGAATGGAAATGGACTATGCACAGACTCCTATGCAATCCAAGTACATCTTGATTGCATCGAACATCCTTCAAGCTCGGCTTCTTCGTGAAGAGCTTGCCCGAGTGGTCACAAAGGAAGGCAAGCCCCACCTGCCGGGTCTATGGTTTGTCCAGGTGTTTGTGTGTGTGTCTGATGAAACTAGCAGCTCTACTTAAGCTAAGTGTCTGCGCTTGTGTGTTCGTGTGTGTACGTGTATATGCATGCATGAACGAGTGTTTGAATCTTTGGTGGAATCATTGCATGATTGTACATAATTATATTTGTATATGATGTATGTATGTATGCATGTGTGTATACGTAATTATGTATATATGTACGTATGTGTGTATGCATGTATGCATGTGTGCCTTGAAGTATGTATGCTATTGGTGCATGCGTACATGCTGGCATGCATGTGCGTACATGCTGTTTCTGTGCAAGAGTATATTCATTGCATGTACTGCATGCACAAGTACCGCTTAATTGGATACAAACCGCTGAAATCAAGGGGTGATCATGAAGCTAGCAGTGGGAACGTAGGATCGAGCGAGCCTCCTTCAGCCGTGGCTCCTTCGCGAAGGCGGCCGCCACAGCTTCCACCATTTTAGTCGAGGTCGTCATCTTAAGCTTACACAGCACTGCGGGGACATCGGGCTCCCAAAACTTCTCCAATTCCAGCAGTCCTCTAGAGGATTCTGATTTTCTGCGATGGCAGGTTGATATATTTGCAATGTAGTATACATTGAATCGGATCCTACACTCTGGAAGCGAAGCAAAACACACCCTGGGCCCGAGCTGAGTACAGTCGCCTTCGAGCATGCACGGGCAGCCCTAATGCATCAACTGAAGCAACAGCTTTCACGATCAACTTCTGAGCAGAAAGCAGACGGGGCGGGGGGGCTTGCACCTGTCGGCAGCGACGTCGCGAGATCGAGGAGGGTCGCCATATGTACGTACCTTTCCCGTCGGCTTCATTTGATTGCCCCCCTGAGCTTACTTATTTAATGTAGGGTTTCAAGGAGGTCATGGAGGAAAATGTTGTGCCCTGCTTGTAATTAAATTTGTTTCTAGGGGCTTGAATGCAGTGAGCTTGGGGTTTGGGATCGAGAGTACGAGAGTACATAGAACTGGGCGCACAAACCGTAACGGCTCGAAGACCCTTCAATTTAGGGGCCTAGGTCCTAGGTACATGAACTCGATCAAAGTTCAGAGTTCCTATTGCCACGAAGGAGTGTATTGGAAATCATATTGAACAACTGTCAAGACTGACGGATGCAAATGTAATAGGATGTTGGGTACATAGGATGCAAGTGAACTCAATAAGGTTTCAACTTTTCTTGGGGAATACCCAAACCCGAAATGCCCGGCGTTCTAAATCCGAAGCCCTACGACAATATTAGACCCCTGCCCTTGTAGCCGACAATTGCATTCAATCTGAGGTTGTTGCAAAGCCTGATACTTCAAGCAAAGCCCCCCAACTTTCACAGAGTACCACGAGGAGCCTTAGATTATGATGAACCGGCCCGAGCCGCTAGGGCACACCCAATCTTCAGATCTGCAGGCCCGGCGCCATCGACACCGACGAGTTGGAGTTCATCTACAATTAATAGATTTTAGGGTTTAGGGGGGTTTCGGGTCTAATATTATTTGAGCCATGATATGTATGTGTAAGACCTGAAGCATCGCAGACTGGATCCGCGAGTGTACAGACGGCATTCGCACTTAAGTATGTGTACATGAATATATTATCACCATACATATATACCCGTATCCATATCAATAGTTAACCATATCCAGTATGCGTACATGAACTTAAGTATAGCTATACGTATACATACCTGCAAATTCCAAGTACATACAATTGCACATGGAACATATATAAAGGATGCGTACAGTACTCATTCGATCATCTTGACAGTGCATCGAGTACGTGTGTCTTCCAAGAGAGGCCAATGAGCGACCGTGCCGTCACGTGAGCCTCATAGCCTTGCGGACGGCAGATCAAATTTAGACTTAATCTCAAGCGTACTGCCGCAGAAGGTTGCACATTTGTGCAACTCGGATCAAATGATTAATTTGATCAATCGAATTCACAATCGCTCGCTTTCGAAAGCAATGCCCCCCAAAAAGGCATTCGAATGATCGTATTATGTGTATATATATATATATAGAGAGAGCGAGGGAGCTCGAGAGAGAGGTGTATATATATGTATATATATATATACATATATATATATATATATCGTAGGGTATCTGGGTCAAAGCCTTAAGATGCCCGGTATATATATATATATATATTTATTATATATAATACTATTAATATATGGGCATCTAAGGCTTTGAGCGTCTTTCTTACTTTTTCTCACCGATCGAGCCGAAATTCAGAAGTTTGTCTGTTTTCTTTTGAGCCAAAAGTACTCTAGAGCTATAGGTTTGAACCGCCCGTTTGGCCGATCTGGGTTTGTATACAGGACTAAATCGAACCCCGTGGGGGCGTGACACGCTAATTGTACAAAAGACAATTTTTGCTCAGCAAACCCCCAAACACAGAGTGAAACTTCACAACCGCCGATTTACCGCACTGTACAATTCAGAATTCTGTACATTCCCCAGCACCCCTGTGAATTTCCAGCCCCTCCGTGAATTCACAGGCCCCGGCGTGAATTCACACTGGTTTCGTGGCCATATGGTTTTTCACGGTCAATGCGTTTTTTCATGGCCTTTTGGCCTTGCGACCTACGGCCACCTAATTTAAGGCCAAACGGACTCCCAGGTTCCAGGAGCTAGGAGTGAGGAAAAGGACCGGAGAGCCGAAGGCTCCGAGGTTCGCTAAGAAGGCCCGTAAGCTAGGTCCCTGGTAGCCCTACGGCTGCGCGAGGAGATTAGCTAGCCAAAGGCAAGAGTTCTTCTCCGGGCTAACGCGGGACTTCGCCACAACGCTAAAAAGAGAGAAGTTCGTGTTGTCCGTGCTACTGCGTGAAGCCAGTTAGCTTTAGCTAGGCTTGCTACGCACTCCCGGAGGTGTAGTGGGAGGTGGCGGGAGGATACGCAAGCTAGTGTACGCACTCGTGCCGAGGGACGAGGTACGACAGTGTATGCTAGCGCTAGTATCCCTTTGGGAAACATCGAAGGTGTTTCGCTAGAAAACGTCGAAGGGGTTTTCCTCTGAAGCTAAACAGAACGAAGCTTGTCTGTTTGCTAGAGTGACTGCACATGGCCGGTGAAGCAGTGCTACTCCGTGGCCATTGTGCTGAAAGGCCCCCAGCTATTGGGGGGCAAATTTCGAGTGCCCACCCAACCCACCCTGGAGATTAGCTAGCCAAAGGCTAGAGTTCTTCTCCGGGCTAACGCGGGACTTCGCCACAACGCTAAAAAGAGAGAAGTTCGTGTTGTCCGTGCTACTGCGTGAAGCCAGTTAGCTTTAGCTAGGCTTGCTACGTACTCCCGGAGGTGTAGTGGGAGGTGGCGGGAGGATACGCTAGCTAGTGTACTTTTTCGGCGACGCGGCGCTTCTTCTTCGCCGTCGCCCCGGGCAAGCGTCGCCAGAGAAACACTTGTTTCGTCAGGTAACGTCTTGCCCAGGTGCGAGGCTGAGAAGTCACGTGGCAGCCGGCCGAAACAATCTTGAGGAACTTCATATGATCCTCGTCCAAAAAATTCGCAGCATGGTAAAAGTTGAGCTTGTGACAGGGCAGCTCATCCACCTAATGCTGCGTGTAATGCATCTTCGGCCGAAGTTTGTACAAGCAAAGGCCCATTCGATGGAATCTGCTAGCAGCGTGAGCGTAGCTCAGAAGGAACGTATCGAAACACCATTGTGCTTCGATAATCTCCTCTGGCTTGAGGTGGGGTTTACTGCCAGTTCCCCCAACACTCAACGCTGCATCCAAGCACCATACCATCGTTGCCATGCACCGTGTCTGAGGGTGCGTCATCAGACACCAGAAATTCCAGTTGACAGCAGTAATAAGCGGTAAACGCCAGAAAATTTCTGGTCCGACTTGCTTTAAAACGGCTAGTGAGCTCAGGGTAGATAGCCTTCTTGTTGGCATGCAAAGTTTCCCACGTCAGCGGCTTCATCGAGCAATCCAGGCCACGATCCTTGCAGAAACTTTGGGCTTCCGCAGTCCACCTGTGAAGAAGCTGATCTGGGCTGCCATCGAATCGCAAGAAAGCTGCCATCTCGCCCGATCTCACGGTCTCAACCAGAATGGAAGCCACAAGGTCCCGGATGTAACCCAGATGGGCGAGGTGCATAACTTGGTCGAGCAGTGCATCTTACAATATTCGAGCACTACATAACCAAAAGCCAGAAAAAGCCATCCAGGAATGCTGTTAATGCGACCTAGAGGCTGTCAAACAGGCGGCGGCGCTTGGTGAAGCCCTTGATTGAGCGCCAAACAGATCGTTCTTCTTGGTGTGGCAGCGGCTCATGGTAGCTGCATGTAGAGCGCCACAGAGCTGACGAAGAAAAGTCTGTGAAAGTCAGCTGTCTGCCCCGGCTCGATGCCCAACACCAATCGCATATCGAAGGCTTGTTATAGTGCCTCTGAAGATTGTGTGATTTTGCATGAGCTTCCATATCTCCAGCCCAATATGAGAAGCATGCTCTGATCCCAATGTTTTGGCCAATCTTTTGGGCTCGCGCTGAGCCAGCTGGCCACGGAACGTCGTTGTGGTCGCAGGATGGAAAAACGCCACTTTCCAGTGCTCGAAGATCCCAAGCGATGATGTCAGCGATGCAACGTCTCGTTTCGGGCGCGACACGACTGTTCGCGACACCAACAATGCCTTTAATTGTTGTTTTCCATCATATATATATATATATGTGGTCAGCTACCTCTGTTCTTGCTCCTACTCTTCCAAGTCCAACTAAAAAATATTGCTAGTCGAAAATTTCCGAGGGACAGAAGCGAGAGATCTCGCTTCCGCGGCTAGCCAATGGCGTGGTCCAAGACCAGAAGTTGCATGTTTCGCTCTTAGTTGTTGGCACACCATCCTCATGAAAGCGTAATGGAAGCATGTCCTGGTAGTTGGGATTGTTCCGGGAGATCTCCCGTATGTAAACCTGGTCCCGTTCTTGCTTCCACCATTCATCTACTGACCTGAGATATCAAAGCAGGAAATGTGCGTCCATGAGCAATACATGCGCCAACAATTAATCAGGCGCGTGCCGAGGTGCGAATGTCCAATAAGACAGGTTTCCACCAGTGATCTTTTGCAAAGCTCGCAGAGAACATCACTGGGAAGACAGAAAGCTGTTTTCTCAAATATCAGTTGTTTGTCCTTGCGTTCTTTGGTGTTGCTCCACACAGGCAAATCCACCAGCAGGGGCTGGATGGGTAACTTCATCCAGCGGAAGAAATCCCTCTCCCGTTCGCTGCTTGCCATTTGTGCAAGGGCACGTCCAGATGCCCCATCTCGCCGGAAGGCAGATGCTATTCTGCTTGTTTCGGCCACAGGTATCGCCTCAGAATGTGTGTTCTGGCTGCAAGGTCCAAGAGTGTTGCACACGGACTAGCTGACATACATCCAAGTCAAGAGTCTCCAGCACCCATGCGCTGGGCCAGTAAAGCTGCACCAGCGGAGTCAAAGTCATCTGCGGTCCTTGCTCCAGTGGCGTGTTTATGCTTATTGCATATATTGCGGTCCCAGCAGCATCCCACGACGACGTGTCGTAAAGGCAGGCCGACCAGACTCTGTCAAGGGCACGTACCTGGCAACAATGTTTTTCATTCCTTCCACCCCATCACGTGAAACCCCGTCAGGGCATCTGCAGCAAGCAATTTTTGGCACCAGAGCGACTTTCAAGTGCACAGCAGCACGGAACTTCTTTCACACTGGCTTGGGTCCTCGAGCCCTTGGGCGAGGACCCTACACCAACTGTAGGTTATCAGTGTCGGGCACTGGAAGAAAATGAGATGTGCAAAATCCAGATGGATCTGTTACCAGTAACCTTGGAGTATTCTAACATACGTGTAACCTTGGAGTATTCTAACATACGTGAGCGGCACGACATGCCCATCTGGGCACCGACCCCGGGCGCCAAGAATCTTTCTAGGCTCCCTCCACGGCTTTGCGCTTCTTGGACTTGGCTTTAGCCGATCCTTTGGGCGCGGTTGGATCCGTCGGAGTCGCCTTCGCAGCTCGGATCAAGCTGTTTGCTACCTTGCTGGGCTTCTCATAACGCTTCGCGATATCGAGATATCTGGTAGCAATGGGAAGATAGACCCCATCATCGTGGACCAGCTCAGAGATGAGCTTGTCCACCTGGTCGTAGATCGCCCTTGGCCGTATAGTATTGGGTTGGGGCCACATGAGCGTCTGTCAAGACTTCTTGTTCATATGGCTAGACCAGGTTGCCCTGTGGGGCAGTGGCTCATAAAACGATCTAGTAGCAGGTATCAATGCAGCCAAGGCACTGGAACTCCTGCTCGAAGTGGGTCATCTCCTTGAGGCATTCAGTCGCATAGCTGACTCCTTTCAACTGCTTCCGCATCGAGCCAGCGTGGTTGGCCTTCGAGAGGGCCCGCCCCCTTAAGCCTGCCGCCTTGTCCAGCGGTGTAAGTTTCTCCACTCGTGGTGCTTCCGGCTCAGGTTGATCGTCTTCGTCGTTCCCTTTGCCGCTGGCTTCATTTTTCCTGGCTTTCCTTGTTTTTTTGTTCGGAAGTGGCTTTGGGTCCTCCTCCGTGTCCATAGTCTCATCATCATCCTGGCCGGGCCCTGTGAGCGCCCGCCGGGGCACACTGAGAATTTGTGCAACGTTGGCAGCGTCACCCGCACGAACTTCTCCGGAAGCAGTGAATGTGCTTCCTCGGATTCTGTTCGCATGAATGCACGAATGCTACATAAATGTTGAAGTCGAACATAACTGCATGCACGATGTATGAATGCAAGCAAGAAACGTTCTTCTGTGCCTCTCGTCCATTCCCTCTGCCACTCGTTGTGCAAGTAAAGCTTCAGCCCTTTACAATTGGGATCATCAACCTCCAAACCAGCCTTCCTTTTTTCCTCCATCACCTTCGCAGCATTGACCGCACCGTACTTGCCGATCAATTCCTGTTCCGTCAAAGGTTTCATCTTTCCCTTTTCCTTGTCCGTCGCCACAGACGATGCAGTCCACTGCCCGACCAGCTCATTTTCGTCTCCTCCTGCAGCGACGATCAAGTCGATGGCTTTGCTCTTTGAATCTTCGTCCCGCACCAACTTTGCCAAGTCATCAGGCAAGGCTTGCATCCTCTTTGGGTTGCCTTTCAGGCGATTCAAGAACATGGCGGCGTTCTTTCGGCTGTAGAGTGGCGCAGAACCTTGGACCAAGCCGTCGCTTGCACTGCCAGGCATTGTTTTTGCACTGCCAGGCGTTGTGATTGCACTGCCGGGCGTTGCAGGAGATGGCGTACCAGGTGCCTCCACCATGCGTGGGGTTACAGGACTTGACCAACCCATCTTCGCACTGACATCATCAAAGGTCGGGGCATTAGGGGCCGGAGGAACGGCACCCCTGGTGGTAGGGGCCGGAGGACCGGCACCCCTGGTGGTAGGGGCCGGAGGATCGGCACCCCTGATGGTCGGGGCCGGAGGATCGGCATCCCTGGTGGTAGGGGCCGGAGGATCGGCACCCCTAGTAGCAGGGGCCGGAGCTGGCGTTGCTGCCTTCGCCGTGATCAGTTTTGCAAGCTCAGCCTTGCAGAACTGCTTGCAACCCTCATCCCCAGTAGCCATAATGTCCTGCAAGAACTGTAGCTTTTGCAACTTTGTCGCGTTCATCGGCAAAGCCTGGTATTTTTCTGTCGCCTGTCTTGCCATGTCGACCTGACAGTGGCGGATTTAGGCTTTGGGGTTTAGGGTTGTATAAAATTTAGGGAGTTATGGCTTCGGGTTTAAGGTTGAGGTTATAGGTTATGGGGTTTATACTTATGGTTTATAGGGTTTAAGGTTTCTTAGTTTCTTACAAGTCGCACGGCCTCCACGTTGGCTTTATCAGCGTCTTCCTTTTCCTTGGCCAGCCTGACTGTCTCACGGTCGCTCTTGTCCTTGGCCGATCTCATCTGTTCGGCCTCCTCCTTGTCCTTGGCCAATCTTGCCAGCCTGAACTCTTCCCTTTCCTTGCTCCCTTTCCTTGGCCAACTTGGCTTTCTCAGCTTCCTCCCTCTCCTTGGCCAACTTGGCTTCCTCCCTTTCCTTGGCCATCCTGGCTTTCTCAGCTTCCTCCCTTTCCTTGGCCAGCTTGGCTTCCTCCATTTCCTTGGCAATCCTGGCTTTCTCAGCTTCCTCCCTTTCCCAGCTTCCTCCCTTTCCTTGGCCAGCTTGGCTTCCTCCATTTCCTTAGCCATCCTGGCTTTCTCAGCTTCCTCCCTTTCCTTGGCCAGCTTGGCTTCCTCCATTTCCTTGGCTATCCTGGCTTTCTCAGCTTCCTCCCTTTCCTTGGCCAGCTTGGCTTCCTCCATTTCCTTGGCCATCCTGGCTTTCTCAGTTTCCTCCCTTTCCTTGGCCAGCTTGGCTTCCTCCATTTCCTTCGCCATTCTGATGGCTTTCTCGGCTTCCTCCCTTTCCTTGGCCAACCTGGCTTTCTCAGCTTCCTCCATTTGCTTGATCATTTTGCTTACTTTCTCAGCTTCGTCCGTTTCCTTGGCCAACCTTGCTTTCTCAGTTTCCTCCCTTTCCTTCGCCATTCTGCTGGCTTTCTCAGCTTCCTCCCTTTCCTCGGCCAATCTTGTTTGCTCAGCTTTCTTCCGCCAGGCACCATCCTGTTCCTTAGCCAACCTGGTTTCATCCTGCACTTCCTTGGCGACCCTGGCAAAATCATTTTCAAGCTCTCGCTTTGGAGATTTTGTGATCGCATCATCCTCGCATTCCTCGAGCCCGACCTCACGCATGAGATGCTCCAACGTGGCATCAAAGCCATCCTTTGTACCTGTGATCGAAACAAACCAGAACATGTGCACACTGAAGCTGCAACACAACGCGAATCATGGATGTCCTTCTGTCTGCAAGTCAGCAGGTGGCAGATCGTACTGGGTCGGCTGGGCCGGCTGGGCGTCCTGGAAACAGATATGGCACGTATCGGGAACAGGATGGGTTTGGCGGGATCGAAGTCCTGGGAGGAGATGTCCATTTCGCAGCCGTAGAGCTGAGACTCGAGTTCTTTCATCATGTCCTGCTCCTCTTGCGCGTCGATCGTGGCCTCCTTCTGCTGAGTGTCCTAGCTAGGCGGCAACATGTTTTTTTGCTTATATTCCAGTTCCCTGACCCCGAATGGTCCTGCAGGAAGGTGTCCGAAAAGCCCTGCCCAGCCACTCCACCAGCAGCAGCCCCCGCCCTCATAGCGGTGTTCAGAAGCCGCCCGAACTTCACCGGGTCGTTCTCGGCTTCTCCCGAAAGAGCGTCAAGCTGCTCCAGCTTCACTCGCATGGGGTCGTTCGCCATGCCCTGGAATTCCAGGGCCGCCTACGGGAGCCCCTTCCCAAACACCTTGACTACAAAAAATGCTGTCATGCTGCCATTGACCAACCCGCAGCAACAGCAAGCGGAATGCAAACATCCAAGCGAGCAGCAACCTAAAGCAATACATTTGAGCAACTTGGGGCAGCCAACCAAGGCAGGAAATCCAATTTTCCTCCGCCGCGGGTGCACAGAGCGATCTATCGTCCATAGCGACGAACAATCTCTTCCAAATCTTGTTTGCAGAAGATGCTTCCCGATTCCGTGATATAGGTGAAGTCGTCCCCTCCCCAACGTCTCATTGTCTCCAGCTGCTTCACGAAGTGGTTGATCTCTTGTTGGGTATAGATCTTCGGAACCTCGGCGGCGGCTGAGCTCGAGACCGCCGGCTGTTGAAGAGCCTCATCCTTTTCGGTCTTCTTGGGTGACCCCGTCTTCTTGGGTTTCTCGGTCTTCGCGTCATTCTTCGGCAGCAAGAAGCCTTTCCTCATGGTGTTAGAGGCAAGGGATCCAAAAGCTCGAGCACCACAGGCTGCAGCATTGCGATCACCGCCTGGCTTTCGGTGATTCAGCTTCTGCAAACACTGCTTGGACTTTCGGGGTTTCAGCTTCTGCAAACACTGCTTGGGCTTTCGGTGCTTCAGCTTCTGCAAACACTGCTTGGGCTTTCGGGGTTTCAGCTTCTGCAAACACTGGAGAGAGGTCCCCCAGTGATCCCGGGCACAAGGGCGCAAGGGCACAAGGGCACAAGGGCACGGCAAGGGCACGGCACGGCAAGGGCACCACAAGGGCACGGCAAGGGCACGGCAAGGGCACGGCAAGGGCACAAGGGCACAAGGGCACAAGGGCACAAGGGCACAAGGGCACAAGGGCACAGGGGCACAAGGGCACAAGGGCACAAGGGCACAAGGGCACAAGGGCACAAGGGCACAAGGGCACAAGGGCATGAGGGCATACGGGCACAAGGGCACAAGAGCGCGAATGCACAAAAACATATATACAAATATACAAGTATACATATACACATGTATACATTTCTACATATGTACACATATACATATAACACGTATAAAACATGAATATGTATGTAC
Source organism: Symbiodinium sp. CCMP2592 (assembly GCA_905221615.1). Lineage (NCBI taxonomy): Eukaryota > Dinophyceae > Suessiales > Symbiodiniaceae > Symbiodinium > Symbiodinium sp. CCMP2592. The sequence goes on along the minus strand of CAJNDT010000814.1, from coordinate 46,867 downwards.
ATATACAAAAGTACAGATGTACATATATACATCTATACATATATACACATATACGTATATAAACATGCACATAATTACTTATGTACATATATACATTTTGATATATATATATATATATATATATATATATATATATACATACATGCATGCATGCATGCATGCATACATACACATATACATATGTACACGTACACATATATACACAAAACACGTGTACACATATACATATATACATTTATACATATATACATATATACACATCTAAATATATGCATCTACACATGCATACATAATTACCCATACACATATACACATATACATGTACACATGTATACATATAAACATGAATAGAGTTGTGATTTTAAAATCAGGGGCGCTCCATCAGTCCGAGGCTCCATCCTCGGAGTTCAAGGGTGATAAGACTTCTGGTTTTAAAGACAGGACCGCCCTATCAGTCCGAGGCTCCGTCCTCGGAGTTCAATGGTGATAAGAGTTCTGATTCTGAAATCAGGGGCTCCACATTAGTCCAAGGCTCCATCCTCGGAGTTCAAGGGTGGTCAGAGTTCTGTTTTTTCAAAATCAAGGGCACCCCGTCAGTCCAAGGCTCCATCCTCGGAGTTCAAGGGGTGGTGAGAGTTTTGATTTTAAAATCAGGGGCGCCCCATCAGTCCGAGGCTCCATCCTCGGAGTTCAAGGGTGGTAAGAGTTCTCATTTTGAGGTCAGGGGCGCCCCATCAGTCCAAGGCTCCATCCTCGGAGTTCAAGGGTGGTAAGAGTTCTGATTTTAAAATCAGGGCCGCCACATCAGTCCCAGGCTCCATCCTCGGAGTTCAATGGTGATTAGAGTTCTGATTTTCAATCCAGGGGGTCCCATCAGTCCCAGGCTCCATCCTCGGAGTTCAAGGGTGATAAGAGTTCTCATTTTCAATCCAGGGGGTCCCATCAGTCCCAGGCTCCTTCCTCGGAGGTCAATGGTGATAAGAGTTCTGATTTTAAAATCAGGGGTGTTCAAGGGTGATAAGACTTCTGGTTTTAAAGACAGGACCGCCCTATCAGTCCGAGGCTCCATCCTCGGAGTTCAAGGGTGGTAAGAGTTCTGATTTTAAACTCAGGGGCGCCCCATCAGTTCGAGGCTCCATCCTCGGAGTTCAAGGGTGGTAAGAGTTCTCATTTTTCATCCAGGGGCGCCCCATCAGTCCCAGGCTCCATCCTCGGAGTTCAATGGTGATAAGAGTTCTGATATTGAAATCAGGGGCGCCCCATCAGTCCGAGGCTCCATCCTCGGAGTTCAAGGGTGATAAGACTTCTGGTTTTAAAGTCAGGACCGCCCCATCAGTCCGAGGCTCCATCCCCGGAGTTCAAGGGTGGTGAGAGTTCTGATTTTAAAATCAGGGGCACCCCATCAGTCCAAGGCTCCATCCTCGGAGTTCAAAGGCGATAAGACTTCTGATATTGAAATCAGGGACGCCCCATCATGCCAGGGCTTCATCCTCGGAGTTCAAGGGTGATTAGAGTTTTTATTTTCAAGCCAGGGGCGCTCCATCAGTCCCAGGCTCCATCCTCGGAGTTCAAGGGTGATAAGAGTTCTCATTTTCAACCCAGGGGGTCCCATCAGTCCCAGGCTCCATCCTCGGAGGTCAATCGTGATAAGAGTTCTGATTTTAAAACCAGGGGTGTTCAAGGGTGATAAGACTTCTGGTTCTAAAGGCAGGACCGCCCTATCAGTCCGAGGCTCCATCCTCGGAGTTCAAGGGTGGTAAGAGTTCTGATTTTAAAATCAGGGGCGCCCCATCAGTCCAAGGCTCCACAAGCTGCGCAGTTGGCGCAAGCGGCGCAGCCGGCGTCGGCGCACCGGCGCATCCATGGGGGTCGGCGCACCGGCGCACCGGTACATCGGCGCATCCGTGTTCCAGCGGCGCAACGGCGCACTGGCTGGCGCATCGGCGCAACCGAGTTGCATGCGGTGCACCGACGCACCGCGCAACTGTGAGGTGCTGCACCCATTGCCCCCACGCTCCATATATACATATATATATATACATGTACACATATACATGTACATACATGTACACATGTAAACATATAAATATATAAACATACATACAAACATACTTATATACACATACATATAAAGGTAAATATATGCATGTACACATATAAACATAAATACACATGCTCTAAGCATCCTGGCATCATCAGCAAAAGAACAGGAACGAAAGCGAGGCGTTCGAAACTTCATACCAGCTTGACAAGCCCGATGCCAGTGCACAAGGACACCAGGGCACAAGGGCACAAGGACACCAGGGCACAAGGGCACAAGGGCACAAGGGCACAAGGGCACAACAGGGCACAAGGGCACAAGGGCACAAGGGCACAAGGGCACAAGGGCGCAAGGGCGCAAGGGCACAAGGGCACAAGGGCACAAGGGCACAAGGGCCCGGGAACAGGAGAGGACCGAAGCCGAGAGAGGCTTGGGCTTTCGGGGCTTCAGCTTCTGCAAACACTGCTTGGGCTTTCGGTGCTTCAGCTTCTGCAAACACAGCACTATAGATAGTTTATCAGTTTTGCAAGTAGATCTTTGCAGTCCTGGCATCCAGGACGGTAAATATAGCGGTTATGCAGTCCTGGCATCCAGGACGGTGCGTATAGTGGTTATGGTCCGGTTATGGTTGTTACACTGCTTAGGTTTTCGTAGTACAAGTATTAGTAGAAGAGCAGGGTCGGAGGAACGGCACCCCTGGTGGTAGGGGCCGGAGGATCGGCAAACCTGTAGTAGTAGTAGTAGTAGTAGTAGTAGTAGTAGTAGTAGTAGTAGTAGTAGTAGTAGTAGTAGTAGTAGTAGTAGTAGTAGTAGTAGTAGTAGCAGCAGCAGCAGCAGCAGCAGCAGCAGTAGTGGTAGTAGTAGTAGTAGTATGTGAGCGTGCATATACATGTCACCCCAGACATGTCAGTCTCTGCCGAGCTGCTTGTGTTGTTTTGCACGTTGTATCTAATTTGAGGTTTATGCCAAACAAACGTTTTTGGCTCAAGGCTCAAGTGCTTTGCTTTCTAGGCAGTGCCAAGTGTGCACGGCTGTAGTGTAGCTTCGCCTCGCGGAGTTGCTTACTCGCGACGGCCTGCGCTTTTGCAGGCTTAGAGACTGTGAGCGTGCGAGTGAACTCGCGAAGCAAAAAGACAGCTGCCGCTCCGTGTTTGCTCTTTTGCAAGACCGGTTTGCGGTGCTTCACAATTGGGGGCTGTTCTGGGAAACGCTCTCAGTTCCTCCGCGGCCCGTTGGTGGCGCGAGCTTGAGTAGCTCGCCCATCCGCGGTCCGCTCCGGACGCGTGGGCTTGAGCTCACGCTTGCGGCCCTTTGGTGGGCGCGGCTGCTCCGCGCTCCCTTGGCTGCCTTGCGCCATGTCGGCGGAGGTAGCAGGGCAACCCGAAGGGGTCACCTTGCTTCAGGCTATTGAAGCGGGTGATGTTCCTTACCCGCGGCGTATGGGTTACGTCGCATGGCTCAAGTGGCGGAAGCGCACGGAAGCCGACCGCTCCGTAAGCGCGATGGTCGTTATACTTCGCCAGAAGTGGAAGCGGCCCTCTGGCGCTCCGTCATGACCTTCCTCTATGATGCTGAGGATGGAGAAGAGAAGAAGAAGAGGAAGGAGAAGAGGAGGATGAGGAAGTTGATCCTCTTCAGGGTGCCCTCGGCGAAGAAGCCGGAGAGGGCCCGGAGCTGATTCCCGACGCGGGAGATGGCTCCGCGACTCCTGGCGGCCCACCGCGGACCGCTGGAGCAGTCGCGGGGGGCGCGTTGTCGGCCATGGCCACTGGGATGGTCGCGGCCGTTACCGTTTCTGTTACGGCTGGGGAGCTTGCTATGCTCACCACTAAGGCAACCCTTTTGGCAGAGGAGTTTGCCCAGGTCGGGGGCGACTGGCACCCGACCCGTATGGTCAGGCGACTGCGGACCCGTTTCACGGTCGCGGCGCTTAAGGAGGTAGGCGACGGCACTGATGCTGCCGACGTCCAGCAGGAGATCCAAGCGACCGGCGAGCTGATCCTTGCCTTCGGCGGCAAGCAGAGGGCTATAGCGCCGACAAGGTTTGGAGCTCCCCCTCTGACGTTTTCCCGGGGGCGACGTTTTCGCCACCCCCGCTGCCGCCACCGGTTCTGGCGCCGGCGGACGGTACGCCCGTCGCGGGCAGCGTCGCCAAGGCGGCGGCCCTCGCGCCTAAGGCGGCCACGGCGGCGGTTTTGTCTAGCGCCCCGCACGCGGCGGCCGCTCCGGCGGCCCTGTCGGGCGCTGGACAAAGGGGACTCTCCTTTGCGTGCCAGGTTGGCAGCGCTGGAGATGGAGATCGAAGCCCTGAGGGGGGCTTCGACGGAGGAGGTTCGGTCGCCGGAGGCGACGGGCAGGTGGCTACGGACCTAGCCGCTGCTCTTAAGGAGCAGACGGAGGCCTTGAAGGAGGCTCTGTCTACCCGGGGTAGACAGAATTCGATCACTTCTGTCAAGACGGACCTGAACTGGCCGACCTTGACGGATGACAAGAGTGATTCGAAGGATGTCGTCCTCTTCTACGAAGAGTTCGAAGACGTCTGCGGCTTGGCGAACAACTGCCGCGGCATGTCTGCGCGGGAGAGCTCCTAGCCCTTCGGGCGCGGTGTAAGGGTTCACGCGCCAAGACGTACACGAACGCGTACAGGGCAGCCTGGAAGTCTGGAGAGGTGCTCTCGGACCCAGAGGCTGTGTATCTCCGGATTAAGAATAAACATCTTATGTTCGGAGAGTGCCGGGAAGAACGGGAAGTCCGGGTGGACGGTGAGCACGTCGCCCTGGCTAAGGGACGCTTGACGGGGCATCAATTTGAGCCCTTGTTCGAAGCGTCCATTGCGGACCTGGAGTCTGTGTGGGACTCGGGAAAACGCCCAGGGAGCTGTACTTGAGCTACCTTCGCAAAACGCCGCCGCATTTGCAGAAGGAAATCCGCTCAGACAAGCGCCTTTGGCCTGGCGACTCGAAGGAGGTTGGGCTTCGTTCGCCGGCCACCTGGGAGGAGTCCCACAAGGTCGTGCTCGAGTTCGAACAGCGTGAGGCGGCGCACCGTGCGGTGGCCCACTCCATAGTGGAGATCCAGCGCGCGTTCCAGCGGAGTCTTCCGGGACTCTCCGTTGCTGTGCGGAGCTCGTGGGGTCCCTTTGAGGACACCGCGGGCTTAGCGTCGCAATTGACGGCGGAGCCAATCGGCTCGCCGGGACGAAGCGGATTAAGCGCTTGAGGGTGGACTTGCTAACCTCTTGCGCCAAGGTCCTTCGGGAAGCCACCGCTTTCCGGCCGCAGTTCCTTGTGGGGCTCGGCCAGGGCGGGCTTGTTGTAGCCGCCCTTAGGTGGCCTCTGGTCGTAGAGCTTACGCTCCAGGCCCGCAACCTTCAACGGAAAGAGGCGCGGGCTGCAGGCGAAGCCTGGGCCAGGATCAAAGGGTCTGGGCCTTGCGGCCGCGGCTTTGGCGCACGCAAAGCGGTCACACAGATATCGCGGAAGTGTGCCCCGAGCTGAAGAAGGACTTCCCAGAGGCTCCACTCAGAGGGTTTGGAGTCGTAGGAAAGGTGGCCTTGGGCGCTGAAGTTTTTTCAGGCCTTGAGGTTGGACGCCTCGAAGGGCATCGAGGAGTCTAGCATCAAGGGTATGCTCGAGCCCTCTCGTGAGATGTGGGATCACGTGCGCTTGTGGCAAGTGCACCTACCTGTTTTCAAGGTGTCCTTCCTGCATTGAGCAGGAAGCCCTTGACACTGCGGTAGAAATCGCGGAGCCGGACCGCGACCCTGAGTCGCCTGAGGTAGGCATCGAAGTGAACGGCGTCCTGGCGGCGCAGGAGCGTGCTGGGGGCGTGGTTAAGGTTCCTTCCTCACAGTCGTCCAGTCCTGGGCGGCCGGTTTTATGCAGGCGCCCAGGGACGAGGCTGCGCAGACCTTGTTCGGCAGTGTCAGGGGAAAGCTTTGGTCGGGCGGGGCCCTGCCCCCTCAGCCGAGGCTCTTCCTCTAACCAGCGTCTGTACATCACTTGCTGGGTGGTCCGTGAGGGCGCCGTGGTTTTGGGCCACAGCAGCGCGCCCGTTGACACCATCAAGGGCAGCGTCAAGCTGTCTTGGTCGGTGGAGCCCACAACTGGCACGGCCACCGGCACCTCGTGAACGAGGTGTGCGAGCGGATGTGGGTTTCGAGCGGTCAAGAACTGGCGCTCGACCCGAGGTTTGAACGCCTCCTGTGCATGGTCGGGAAACCCCGCCGTGTGGAAGGGTGGTTCGACAGCGAAGGTGAGGCGTGCATCGCTCACCGGAAGTCCCTGCGAAAGCAGGGCATCTTGGCTACGTTCACCTGTTTGGAAGAGGGACACTGGAGCCCTGCGCCCCTTCCCCGGAAGATACAGGTTGACGAGTCCAAGAAGGCCAGGGTTCTCTGCTTATTTGTGGGAGACCTCTACAAAGAGCCCTGTGCTGTCCTGGAGTTGAAGTTGCTCACTCAGGACCTGGTCCTGACCAAGTGGGACCACGAGACCCCTAGGGTTAAGGTGAAGGTTGACCCTAAGTCTTTCGCCTTCCCTATGGAGGTCAACGCGGACGAGCTTCGTCGCGAGCAACTCGCGGTCCAAGCTCGGGACGCAGCTGGCGTCTCTGAGTTCCGCGTCACGGGATCTATCCGTACGGCCTGGTATGAGGCGCAGCGGAGGGATCCCTCGCTCGCCGGGTCTTTTCGGAAGACCGAGCCGCCTAATTATGGTGCATGGTTGCGGCGGACGGCCTGCTAGAGCGTGACGTGACGCTCAGGACGGGCCAGACCGTCACGGTCCCCAACGGGTACGCGGGGGCGAACGTGCTACAACGCCGTCCACAGCGGCGTGCTGGGGGCGCACCGGTCGGCCGAAGTGACGACCAAGCTCCTTGAGCGCGCTGTGTGGTGGCCCGACATGTCCAAGGATGTGGCACAGTGGGTCGCTAAATGCTTGGCCTGTATTAAGGGGCGGGCTCGGCCCACGAAGGTTGAGGCGCGCGCAGTCAAATGCGGCGCCTCCACCTGTTGGCAGGAAGTCAGCGTGGACTGCGAGGGTCCAAATCCTAAAGACCGTGAAGGTTTCCGATATAATTCGCTGACCTTCTTCGATTGCCTTAGCCACGCAGTCCTGCTAGAACCGATGCGGTCGCTCACGCACTCCGAGGTGCGGCGAGCTTTCGTCCGCTGCGTCCTGAGAAGCAGGACGCTGCCCACGCTCGTGCGGTCGGACCGCGGGGTGGAGTTCAAGAACGCTCTCATGGCGGAACTTAGCGCTATGCTACTGCGGGGTGGCGCTTCGGGGCGCCCTTGCGGCCATGTGAGCAGGGCTGCAACGAGCGTGTGCACCAAGAGGTGCAAAAGGTCTTGGGTGCCGTGGTTCGACAGGTGGGCTCCGTTGTCGGAGACACCTGGAGCGAGTGGCTCGTGGTTGTGGAGTACGTCCAGCCGCGGTGAAGGCCCACTGGGACCGCAGTTCTGCGGCCAGGGCCAAGCTCGCCAACAGGCACCGGCGCACGGTTGACCTGAAACCAGGTGACCGTGTCGTCTGGAACGTGCCTAAGGCTTGTTCAGAGGGGGCGGGTCGGGTTCCCTGGAAGCCGGGTCTGACCGGTCCCTGGCGCGTCGCAGACGTGCGGGGACACAGGCTTACCCTGGAGCCCGTTCCGGACGTGCCGGGGGGCACCTTTTCGGGTTCGCGTGGCTGGAGGCCACGCGAGGACTGTATCCTCGTGCCCCCCCGACGCGGAGGCTGCAGAGCCTCGCGATCCCATCCCCTTTGAGGATGAGGACCGAGAGGGGGAGGAATCCCGCCCTAGCCTCGGCCAGCAAGTTACTGGAGAGGCTAAGCAGGTGGAGTTCACCTTTGACGAGACGCGGCAGGGACTTTATCCTGCGCCTCGGGGAGCGCGTCGCATACCGCGGAGCGCGTGGGGGCCCGAAGTCGTGCAGACTTGGGCGCGTCACTCAGGTGGACCAGGCCCGCGCCCAGGCGGGCGTGCACCGCTATGTGCCTGAACTTAGCGGTGTCCGCGTTAAGTGGGCTCTGGCGTACCTGACAGAGGACGGGTCTTTGACCGCCTCCGAAGGCAGCAAGCCAGCCGTCGAGACGGTCTCTGTGAAAGAGGTCATTACCAAGGTGGACCTTAACAGGGACGGTGTCCTGCGGCGGCTAGCGCCGAAGCTGGACAAGGCAGGGTATCAGGAGCGGACGGCTCTCGTCGCTCCTGCGGCCGGCCCCGGCCTTGCGAAGATAAACCTCGCGGAGGCCTACTCGCAGGTTTTGGCGACGTCGCCTTCGGACACCCCCATCTCTTCGGAGTTGGCGGCGGTGCACGCGTGGGTTGAAGGCGGCTGCCTTGCTGTTGTTGGAGATTTCCTGGGGCGGTGCGGTCGTTTCCGATGCAGCCCGCTCCCGTGGCTACCGAGTTGGCCCGGTGGTTCTCCACGGGCAGCCTGCTTACGGTGTGCAGTGGGACTTGAGCAGCCTCACGCACGTCGCGGCCATGACTGGCGCGATTGACCACCTTAGGCCTCGGCTTGTGGTCTTCTCCCTCTTCGGCAGATCCCTTCCGCAGCCCTTGTTGCAGGCGGCGGTTGCCCGCGCCTCCGGGCGTGCAGAGTACCTCGCCGTTTGCTTTGCGGCGGAAGACGGAGAATACACGCCGTGGGGCCTAGAAGGTTGGAAGAAGTGTTTTGGGACATTGTCCGATCCGGTCTGGCCTTGGGGCTTCGTTCGGTCGGATACTTGTCAGTTCCTGCGCCCTTCGGGACGCGGGACTCCAATAGTCGAGAGGAACCTGTTTTGGCTCTCCGACTTTGACCTTTCGCGTTTGGGCTTCAGGTGCTCTAAGCCGGACGCTTTGGGGGCTGTTCCCCACGAGCACGGCAGGGGTAAGGTTACGGACTTTAACCTTCAGGGTGCGGCGTTCTGCGCGTCCCTCCCAGACATTGGTCTGAGGGGCGGCGGTGATACCTCGCCGGAGGCGGTCCGCAGCCTCCCTGCGGCTGCGAGCCCTGGGCCGGCGCCTTCTGGTGCGGCACCAGTCCCGGAGATGCCCCTCCCGGACGTGAAGTCGGGAGAAGAGCTCTCCGCGGCGGAGCGTGCGAAGCTCGACAAGGAAGTCGAGGACGTCGCGGCTCGCATGGAGGCCTACTGGAAGGCCAAGGCCGACGCCCGGGACTGGGATTCGGTCCGGGCGGACCTAGAGGTTTACGGCCTCGCAGGCGAGAAGGTGACCTCGGATCCCCGCAGGACGGCTGGAGGAAGAAGTCCAGCGGGGCCAATTGGTCCGCGGACCCTCGGCCTGGGGTTCGGCGCCGTTTCCGACCAAGGAAATGCCGAACCACAAGCGGGCACGCAAACGCCGCTTGGTCAAAAGATAGTGGAGCTCCCCCCTCGCTTTCTGGCATGTGCCGCCAGCAGCATTTTGGCCTTTTGGCATACCTTGCAGAAAGGGTTCTTAGGACGATGGGTGAATTTGTGTTCTGGGCTATTGGCCTGCAGCTTAAGCTGGGCTGTACGCTTTTCGTCCTTTGGATCAGCTTCAGCTTCTTTGTCGCTATCAGGCTCCGGCTCGGGGTCATCAGCAGGTCTTTTAAAGATCGTTATGCTGAGAATGCAGGCATCAGAAGGAAGCTTAGCTACCCTATTGACCAACGTCCTGACATCCACGTCCTTTTTGATCTCCTGCCATTTCTTGACATAAGTCCAAGTACTCCGGATGACGTGCTTTGGAAACCTCGTTGCAGGTGACCCAGGTGTTCTAAAGGCTTTGGGAAAGTGCCCCACGATCATTTGGGGAAAGGAAGGAAATGAAACCCAACCTGGTTTGTGCAAGTACTCCGCCTTGATACCTAGCGGCGAGACCTCTTTCAAAGCTTTTTCAATCCTGGGGTCGAGGCCTTTACCCGAGGACTCACCTTCCGGCTCGGTTTCTGCTGCATTGGCGTGCCTTAGTAGGCCGCTGAACGGGGAAAACCCGATGATGCCTGGACGACTGGCGAATGCGCCGACTGCTCATCCCTGGTCGTTGGCAGGCATGGCAATTGTGCCATCGCCGATTACGGGAACTCGCCCGCGCAGCTTGCAATACAGCTTTCGGCCTTCCGGTGTCACGAAGTAAGGTGTCTTCCCTGCAGGCATTCCTTGGACACTGCATTCAATCATGTTGGCGAACTGTTTGGCCCACACAAGTGCCTTCTTCAGATCCTTAGGATTCGAGCGGGGACACTGTTCGGCAGTGGGAAAGGTTTGATCGTAGACTCTGGGAAGGTAGGCAAGCTTGCGCCTCTTACCCTCAGGCTCTTGCGATCATCTCCACAGTGTTGTCGAAACTCACCTTAGGGAGCTCCTGCAAGTAGAAGATTGTCTTACCTACCCAAGTGCTGCCGGGTCATTTGATGGGGCCTTTCTCCAATTGTAGATTTTGCTTCGCACATAAGGAGAAACCGGTAACACCTGCTCGAGCTTCGCTTGGCTCCTAGCTTCTTGGGGTTCACAGGACAGGAGTTGTCTGGAACATACCAATCTGTTCGGTACTTCTTGTGATGGCGGATGTTGCTGGTGAAGTTTACCTCCCAAAAGTCCTCATCATGTGACGCAGCCATAGCAAGCTTTGGCGAGATCTCAAGATCCGCTGAATTCTCGAATGCAATGGCACATGCGGCGGTCTTTGGCGCCTTGTCACTTGACTGCACCCACGGACTTCTCCCTCTGCGCGGAGCTGGGGAGTTAGCCCTTGGAGACCCTGGTTTGGGGGGTGGTGGGGCGGCTTCAGACTTCGGAGCTGAAGGCTTCTCAATGTCCTTATGTTGGAACCGACACTTGCCACCTCTCGATCCCTTTGGGCTAGGAGACCTGGACTTACCAGGGGACTGGGACCTGCCTTGGCTAGGTGATCTGGGCCTTGGGCTCTGCGACCTGCCACGGCCTCCTCTCGAAGAGGGGCTGGAAGTGCGACCAGGTGACTTGGAAGCAGGGGCACCGTACGTATCCCCGTGAGACCGTGCAATGCGGTCACGATTCTTACGTTTGCGCTCTCTTGTCAAAAGATCTTTGAGCGACTTTACGAGGAATTTGTACGTGTGTTGATCTGTCCCGTCTGCTGCCCTGTCATAGATTTCAAGGTCGTACTTAAGCCTTTTGGACTGCCTAAGTTCACGAAGGAAGATGTCTCTCAGGGTTGTTTCGTCCGGCGTGTGGCTAAGTCCTGACATGACAGATTCCCAGTTGCTAATGAAGACAGAAAGGTCATCGTTGATGAGCCTAACTTTTAGCAGATCCTCAACGGAGTAAAGGGAGCCCACCTCCTCGTTCGTCTTGAAGTACTGATCGAAGAGCGCCCTGAACTTGGCCGCTTCTGTCTCCTTAAACATGAGGATTTCGCGGGACAGTTCTCCCCTAGCAACTTTGGTGAGTGCAGCTAGGAGTTTCGTATCGAGGGTAAGGAAATCTCGGGGTCCCTTAGCTCTTGGTAGGTTTTGGTAGGGTCTTTGTCGTAAGCCTTCATCACCCATTTAAATGCCTCATCAGGGGAGTCTGATGCTGCCCTGACCGCCTCCCTCGCTGCCGTTTTCCACGAACGATACGACTCTGGACTGGGGAACTCCGGAAGGTTTATGGACTCTGCTTCCTTCACTTTGGGTTTGCCTGTTTCGTCTTTGGGCTCACCCTTGAGGCCCTTGAGACTTCTGGAGGGTTGCCATCTAGGTCTCAAGGAGACCTGTGTTGAAGACCTCGGACACTGGCGCGCCGGAATCGGCCGCTGGAGGGGCCGCTGTTCCTGGCGGCGGTGCCTGGGAAGGTCCTGCTTTCGGGGTTGCAGATGGTGTTGCAGACGGAATGGGCTGTGCACTCAAAACACCTGGGTTCATTGTCTTACAGAAATCTAGCACCTTGGGGGAGAGCATTGGGCATCGAGAACATCGGCGCCTGAGGAGCCTTTGGGAAGACAGAAGGACCTGCAGCAGTGCTTGGAGCAGGGGTTGGCTGGCCCTTAGGGCCTTAGGGGCAGCTGGATTGACCTGATCCAAGACCTTCTCTAATGCGGTCTCAGCAGAATCCAATCTGTCCTGAAGCTCTTCATTCTATTCCCTGAACTGACTGACTGAGGGATGCCTCGTACTCTTCTTTCTGCCTGTTCTTGAACAACTCAAAATGTGCTTGGAATTGTTCCACCATGACTTCCTGCGAATTTTCGATGCGCTGTCTTGCCTGTTCTTCCAGGTTCTGTGCAAAGCGCGATTCCGCAAATTGTTGGTCCAGTGCATCTGTGATTCGGCTTTGTTGAAGTTCTGCGAGTTCTTGGCGCAACCTGTACGTTGTCTTCGTCATAGGTATGCGCCTGACTCAAAGTCATTTCAGCCAACAGCAGCTTTTCACGATTGGCTGCCTTGTACTCACTGGAGGCCAAGGCTGCTTGCAGTTCCGCTACCACTTCAAGGTGATTACGTTCTGCTCTGCGCTCCAAGTCTGCTGTTTGGATTGCGGATGCTTCTTGATAGGTCAGCATGTGTTGCCTGTGTCTTGCTTCTGCCTGAGCTTCAAGTTCTCCGACTTCTCGCCTGATCTGATTGACATGTACTTCGACACTGTACTGAGGTGCGAAGACGTTGAATTGTTGGACCGAGGCTGGGGCCGGGAAAACTAAGCCGGGGCGCCTGTTCCTGCATGGCCACCCGTAACCGGGGTCTGCGTCGGATTCGCGGCGCTTGTAACTGCATCCATGTCTGGAATAGGTTCCGGTTCGCTCATGCACTGATTGTACTGTACCCAACCAGTTGTGACCAGGCCGTAGGCTACACGGCTGATAACCTATAGTTATAGTTGTAGATAACCACTGCACACACGCACTGATTATACCCGTCCAAGTGTTAGCAAGCAACGCAGAATACCATTGAGTAGCTACGCACTTTTTCCTGCTAGAGCGCTTGTGCCACGACACACAACATGATACTTCACACGTGCACAAATTACACAGAAAGCAACGATCCAGCACGAAACAAAAAACTCTTTCTGAGCTTGCCTATCACGCTTCCTCTGTCTTTGGCCGAAACCGCTCCAAACCTGGATTTCATGAAGCTCTGCTGGGGTCGCATTGCTCCAACTGTCAAACACATCTGTGGCACGGCACAGATGTGTGATCTCAGCATGCTCACGTTCCTTCGCAAGCACTGTACACAGCACCAGCCATTGGGGCAGCTTGTTTCTGGCGACCCTCGCACCGGAACGGCCGCCACGGCCGCCGTCGGATGTACCGAAAGTTTCCGGTAAACACACAACAACCTCCATTGTGAGCCAGCTGCTCTAAACCCGAAAACCTATCCCAGCTTTCTGAATTTATGGGACGTCTCAGAGTGTTACAATCAGCTTACTCCAAAATCCCAGAATTCCCAGTTTAAGCACATGAGCACTTATAACTTTATTGCTTCAAGTCTGAAATTGGGACGTCGCACAAGCTGAAGGAGCCAAAAAAACGAGAATGCACAGTATGCACCGTGGGGGAATGCGAGGGCAGGGACTTCGTCGGTCGAGTTGATGTCAGAAAAATCTAAGGTGCTCAAAATACCGATTCCACACGTTTCAGAAATCAATGTTCCAAATCGATCAAATCTGATGTCTGAGGCTGAACCTAGGCCGAACCCCGTCGGTGGGGACGTGACCCGGCTCCAGGGCAAACACCATATCTTGAAAATCCGACTCTGAGGACTGCGTGGCTATCTCGCCCCCAACTGGATCTTCGTACCCACGCCGAAGGGACCGCGGTCCGGCTTGGCCTTCTTAGCCTCCTTTGTGAGCCCTGCAGCGGGGTATGGCTTGGTGCACACGTGCACACTGTCAGCTGTGTAGCCAGGGTCGGCGTCGAGCCACCACTGGAGGTACTCGTCTGACACCGCCACCATGGCGGTGTGCAACCACTGGCCCGCTGAATTCTTCGGGTCGCAGGCGATCACCCGGAAGTACTCTCCCGCTCGGGGGCTCCAGGTGGCCCACGCATCCGCATCCTTGCGGAATCTGGTCCAAGGGCCCGGCATAGCGGCTCTCGCCCGAAAGCGGTCTCACGCCAGAGGGCGGTCAAACTTTTTTAGGTCCTACCCACTCGTGAGTGGTGCCCATAAAGACTTGAACCCAAAAGTTGCTCTGGAGTTCGCTAAACGTATCAGGCAGGCTCCATACGCATGCGGGCACTCTGCATGTCGCGTGCACAGACAGGCCACTGGTAGCACGGCTCATCCTGCTAATGGCACAGGCGATCAGCTGTGGGATTCTTTTGAGGAGGTTGAGCGGCAAAGTATGATCGATGAACTGCAAAGCATCAAACAGGAAGATGGAGGTGTAGTCAGGGGTGGCGAAGGAGTTCAGACTTCAGGATCTCGGAGCGGTAGAGCTGCTGGGAGTCTGCAGCTGCAGAAGATTACGGTTATGATAGACGGGGTTGCTCGTGAGGGAGAGTCAGAAGGGAGGGTGCAGGTCCTGCAGGCTGGGCCGGATTTCTCAATAGCGTCCGAGGATGAGGTAAGCCGAGCCAGCAGAGAGGAACAGGGATCAAAGCCAGTTCCCCCGTTGCCAGTGTTTGGAGGACCGTCTCCGCCTCAGAACCCTTTCGATCCAAAGGCTCGATCTCCGTTCCAAAGCGTCCAATCGATCGGGGGAGTGAAGAGTTTGTTCCACCACCGCCAGCTTGATGCCACCAAGGTCCACAGGGACCCCTCCGAAGACACGTAATAGCCCTAGTCCTGCTACCTCTAGGACTCTAGGCGAAAGTTTGGGGCAAATAAGCCAGTTGCATCACCAGCAACGCCGGGGGGAACACGCATCCCTCATGGAACTCCTCCAGCGACCCCTCCGCGTCTGAGCGCGGACCATTTGCAGGAATCTGGTTCAGAGGCGCGTGAGTTTATGCCAGGTGCCCGCACCATGTGGGAGCTTCCGCGTTTGGGACCAGTTAGCGAGGCATACGCCGCACTAAGGTGTGCAGACTGGCTGCACAAGATTCAGTCCCTGTTGCATGATTTGTCTCCTAAGGCTTATTGTGGCGGGGCAAGGTTATGGAAGAGGACAGAGAAGCATATAGGATGTGGTTGGCAGCCGCTCCGCTGGAGCGGTTGGGGATTCAAGGAACCCCGTCTGAGGCACTGAAGGCTGAAAAGTTTCTCAGGCTGGAGTCAAGAGGGCTGGCAATGCTGAGTAAGGCTGTTCCACAAGCGATCTACGACAATGCGCTGAGCAGCAGGAACACCACATGTGTTGGGTTGATCTCTACCAGCCGGTAGGACTCCACGAACGCACGGAGTTGTTGAAGGGGCTCACCACTCTGCCAGAGGCTCCCCCGCAGTATGGGAGTCGCAGCGCCAGATTGGCCGCTACTGTTGGACGCGTTAGATGGCATGGCCAAGCCTATGTTGGAGAGGAATCCCTCTCTCCTTCTTCGCCTTAACACCACCCGCATGGCACTCCAATTGGACACGATACCTACTCACACCGCTGTCGAACAGTTCGCACTCCCTGCTGAAGAAGTGAAGGGCGGCTTCTCTTGCTTCACTGGAGCCGAACAACGCAGAAGGCTCTGGCAAGACCGTGGCCGAGAGTGCTGGGCCGAGAGTGCTGGTGCTGAGGCTTCTAAGAAGGCTCAGGGTAAAGGCGAAGGTCCTGGGGTGGGCGGATGCAGGTTGCAAGTTTGGCCGAAATTGCAGTGGAGGAGCCCATCAGAAGGTGGAGGAGCCCATCAGAAAAGGGACTGTGTTGCGCCTGGAGGAGGAAAAGGCCCTGCTCCAGAGCCTAAGGTTAGGGCACAGAACCCGGTAAACCAAGGTAAGGATAAGGGCAAACCCGATCCTAAGACCCCCCCTAAGGGCAAGCTGGTAAGGCAGAACCCACAGTGGGAAAGGGAACAGTGATGCTACCGCAGCCATAAAGGAGGCAACCAAGCTTCTGCAGAGTATGCGCATAGCAAAGGTATCCCACCATGTCAAAGCCGCAATGCAGTTAAGTGACGTGAGTCAAGGGGTGCGCGGCGAGGTTTGGTGGACGGTGGTGCGACAGCGTGCTTGAGGACCGCGGCTCGTG
This sequence comes from Symbiodinium sp. CCMP2592, assembly GCA_905221615.1. Taxonomy (NCBI): domain Eukaryota; class Dinophyceae; order Suessiales; family Symbiodiniaceae; genus Symbiodinium; species Symbiodinium sp. CCMP2592. The sequence continues at coordinate 30,772 of CAJNDT010000814.1, read as the reverse complement.
ATCAGCTTATGCTTCCTACGCTTGATGTGGAGTTGGCCTGCGGTAAGTGCCAGTTGCATATCAACCAGGCCGGGACCCTTCTCAGCCCGACCCCGGTTAGCCCAATCGTTTCGGTTGCAGCCTTGCTGCAATTGGACCAAGGACGTTTGTGCAATCTGCCACCCGTCTAAAGGCCCTTTGAGTGTGGATGCTTCTTCCGGCTGTCCCGAAACGTCAGTTGAGTCGGCTCTGACACTCATCAGCGAGTTTGAGACGCATGTGGAGGCTCGCGACACCCAGGATGCAAGGGTGAGATGCATCCTGGCCGATATGTGACTCATGAGCAGAGCCTCAGCTTGCAGAGGCCCTATGCAAAGGTGGTTTAGAGGGTATAGCGGCCACTAGGTTGCTTGTTGCCAGGTTGTTTCCTTCCATTCCAGCCTCCATGTGGGATGAAGTAGTGCCTTCAGTGAGAAACGAGAGCAGAACCGGGGTGGAACCGCAGAACTCGCCGTAGGGTTGAAAGATCAGGAGGTGCCCTGGTTCACTTTTGCGATAGAGGGTCGAGACGCAAGTTGCTTGATGTTGCAGACAAGCAGGGGTGTGCGTTACTGCATTGGGACTCATGGGGAAGGACTCACTGTGCCTGCGCTCATGTATCTGGTATGATCCGGGGAGTTGTGGGCAGCCTGCCGTACAGGTCGTTTTCCCGGTACCGTTATCGAGGTCGGGAGCGAACGGCCTGTACAGACCTCCCGCTGAGCTCCTAGCAACGCGAAAAGTGACCAACTGAAACCCCACTGCATCCAGAGACATCCGCAGGAAGTGACAAGACAGCATGCGCTCACGCCTGCAGCAAGAGGAGAGGAGGGAGGAGAGAGGGAGCGGGAAAGAAGAAGGAGGAGGAAAACGAAGAGGAGGGGGAGGAGGGAGAGAGGCCTACCATCTGAAAGAAAACTATCGCTAGAAACGGTCACTTGCAGTAGCATTCCTTTGGACAGATCGCTGCCCCCCAGACAGCCCAACCCCGATGACAGCTCAAATCCTGCAGTTCAAGTTTAGGCCCTCCATTCGACCAAATCTGTGTCCTAGCTAAAAAAAACAAAAAACTAAAACATCTCAAGAACATGGCACGACATGTCACTGCATGAGAGAGAGAGAGAGAGAGAGAGAGAGAGAGAGAGAGAGAGAGAGAGAGAGAGAGAGAGAGAGAGAGAGAGAGAGAGAGAGAGAGAGAGAGAGAGAGAGAGAGAGAGAGAGAGAGAGAGAGAGAGAGACAGAGAGAGAGAGAGACTTTTTGACTTTGCGATCGCAGAACCGTCCCCTGGTCCCTTGCGCGGCGTAGGCGACACGCCGAATTCAGAAATGAATTCAGCGCGGCTAACGAGAGCTGTAATGTACATCGCCTTAGACAATATCAGCTCGATGAGCTGAGACTGAAACTGAAATCGAGCTCTGACTACATGGACTTGCAGTCCGCAGTTCGATACTAACTCTAACACCGGCATCACTGGCTATACAGATCAAAGCTTAGTGAGACGAAAGCCGAGAATATAGCAATTCTCACTCAGGATTCGAGCATATGTTGGATGACACAGCTCGGGCGGTTGACCATCTTCTGTACACCACCAGGTGTAGGTCAGGCTCCCCGAAGGGGCCGACGGTCTCCCCGAGGGGGCCGAAATCCCCGGTGCACTTGCAGGTGCCACATCTTCTGGCCGTGAAGTTGCAGACACCTGGGATGCAAAGTTTTGGGCATCACGTGGATGCGCAAGAAATGCACGATAGTGGCCTTGCTGGGGCGAGGGCCCCAGGTGTAAAATCCCCGCCACCAGCTCGTAGGTGGCCCATTGGATCTCATGTCCAGGGCCTCGAAAGACAGGGAAACTGACTCGCTGCATGGCTTTACAGGGGATACACGTCTTGTTTTTCCCCTTGGTGGGGTTGGCATATCGGGCAAGGCTGGTGAGCAGGTAGGGCGGTGCTTGGAGAAGGCCGTGGGGAATCTTCTGTTCGTGCCAGCTGATAATGCATTCTTGGATGGTGGCACTGGAGGTTTTCTTAGGGAGAGGGAGGTCAATGTTGAATAGACCACTGATAAGGGGTCTGCGTGCCGCAACAGTACCTGGTATCGGTCTTGCCTCCCACTGACATCGCATGTGTGCTGGGCAGTGTTGGTCAAATAAGTGATGTATGAGCTCAAGGCAATCTTGCTGGCGATGCAGGTTCGTCCAGCCGCTGAGAGAAGAGTGCCACCCAGGGAGGTCAGGGATGGTGATCCGCTCTCCAGGTATAGGGACAGGAGCACTTAACAACTCTTGCAGTGATCGCTCAAGAGACTGGGTGCCATGGACTGGAGCACAGGGTCCTGCAAGGTGTTGAATGTAGGCTAGCAGATACGCAGTGGCATTTATGTAACAAAGATTGTCTGGGTTGCGCAGTGCAAGATGTAGCAGTGCAGCAGGAATGCACACAGATCTGAGTTCCCTGCCATCTACCATCCCACAGCCTCCTGGATCTCCTTGATCAACGGCGACCGCTCTGGGCGGGCCGGTTTGAGCCGGAGAGAGAGGAGCAGGAGCGCTGAGTTGGCATACCATTTCCGGAAGATCGCCATCGCCTCCGATGCTTCTGGTTGCTGCATGGACAGCTCCAACACAAAGGTCGCTGTCTCGGATGTCGAGTCGGGCTTGGCGTTGCGGCCTCCGCTGAACTTCAAGACTAGGTCTGGATTCTTCAGCAGGGCTTTGAGTCTCTTGGCATCTGTGAGGAGTTGATCGTGAGTAAGCGTCTCCCCTTGCCGGGGGACGAGCTTCTTGTCCTCGAAGTCCCAGTCCAAGAAGTTGAACTCCCCCTCCGACGTGGTCCATCCTAGTTCCTGGGCCTTCTTCTGGGACTCGGCGTCGGCTGCGAAGGCATTGATCCTGGTCACCAGTTCGGCTGCAAGATATTGGATGAGAGTTTGCTTCAAGGAGCGGGTCACCTTGTTCTGCTGTCGTTGTTCGCGCCAAGTGGTCGCCACCTCCTGGAGAAGCGGCACCATCAGCTGTGGGCCGTTGCCTGTTCGAAATGTGAAGATGACAGTGTGATCGCTCTGAAGGCGCGACAGATAGTCCGCTTGGACGATGAGGGCCTTTGCAACTCGATGCAGCAGAGCATGATCTCCCGAAGGCATCTTGGAGGGTCCATTGCGATTGTCTGGGACGTCGCTGCCCCGGCTCCCCTGAAAGGGGGCCGCATGGCGGCCGCGTCCCGTCAACGGTTGCTGCTGTTGGCGCGTGCCGCTGCTCCGATGCGGCGGAGGGCCTTTGCCTCCTGGATGCTGATATTTGGTTGGATTCTCTGTCAAGTCCGTCTGCAGGGCTCTTTTCCCTAGAAGCCCTCCAAACACACTCTGTTCTTCCTGGTCGAGGTCCATTTGCAAGCTCTCCATTGCCATCGCAATTGGGAGGAGCGACCAGAGCAGGGGCAGGTGAAACCAAGCTACTCCGAGCAAGACAACAGATGCGGGCTTGCCAAAGGACCGGGCATGTTGCAGCATGCTGGTCGGTTCGTGTAACCTTAGTGCCGCAAAAGACGCAGGGTGAAATGAGATGCCCCATTTTTCGGCAATCTGCTGCCGCAGACGCACCGTGCGTCGTATATAGAGCCTGATGCACCGAGCGATAGTGCAACTTGACGCTCTTGACCGATACGAGCCACTGTCCGCACGTAGTGCAGAATTGCCGCAAAAGCTCCTGAGCTTTGGGCTGTCTAGCAAATCGTAGCCAGTCCTCAGGTTTTTCTGGCAGCAAGCCATCAAGCGGTGAGCCCGTGGGAGCGGCAACAGTGTACGGCACCACCGGGGTCGGGGCCGTTGCTGTCGTAGTCACCTCGGTCACTTTAGCAGGAAGCTGCTCTTCAAGCACTGTGGTACCTATCGACTCTTTGGGAGGATCAGTGGTGGCAGGTGTGGAAATTGAAGAGGGATGAGAGGGCTCACGAACCGGGTCAGTGTGGCTACTTAATGCAGAGACTGTATCCTCGGATGACACCACTAAGGAGGGGTCCAGCTGTTGTCGATGTTGGGTACAGTGCCCTTGCGTGATATGTCTCCTAAAGTTGTGCCAGGTGGTGAAGTCCTTACGACAGTGCATACAAACGGGCATCCCATCGATGCTGTGTTTGCGCACCTCTGCTGCATCCATCTGAAGGAGAGGGTTGGGTAGGGGGGTTTCATGAAACTGAATATGGTGCCTTTTAAGAGTAGCCAGGTCCGGAAACCAGAGGTCGCAGGTTGGGCAGGAGAAAGGAGTGGTTCTAGGACCGTGCTTACCAGCGACAGGGGCTCCGTACGGCACCCCTTTCAGGGGGCCGGGCAGGAGCGTGGGAGATGCAGCTGCGATCGCCTCAGACTGGAGGTCAGCATCTTGAGGTGACGGGTTAATAACCAGGGGCTCCGCTACGGTCCGGTCCAGGTGTGAGGTCAGCGCCAGTTTGGATTCAGTGATATGAACCAACCAGTGCATGATCCGAGCCCTGGCGACCATGGGATCGCTAGACTCACGAGTCTTGACAAGAAGTTTTTGGCTCCGTTGCAGCAAGGAAAGTAAGGGGTCCTCTACGTTCAGGCGCTCGAGCAGCGCTCTGCTAGATTCCTGAGTCATGTGCGCAAAGCTGCGTGCGATGGCTCTCAGATGCCTAACCAAGGTGACTGTGATCCGGACCACATGCCTTTGCTGTAAGTCGACTAGGTGTAGACCATACAGAGCAGAGCTCCGAACACAAGCTTGCCAGAGCTGGACTCTCTTAGTCGTGGGCAGTGTGCGGGAGTGGAGGACCTTGAGAAGGCGAGCTCGCTGCGCTTCGGCTACCTGCAGACGGTGGTCAACAGTCAACAGTGGCAGTGGTGGCATCCACATAGGATAGGATAATGCCTAGGTACGTCAGCTTAGTCACAATGGGCAGGCGGAGTGCCTTGCTGCCAGGTTGGGGTATAAGCAGGAAGCGGCCCTCCGCAGTGGTGGCCGTGTGAGCTCGCCACCATTGTGTGGCCTGCCTTCCTTTATATGCCACAATGAGTTGTGTTTTCCGATGCTGAACTTGAAGGCCAAGCTGAGCTAGGATCCGAAAGGTGTGGGCGATGATGTCCACCATATTCTCCAAATCCTGAACTCGGTGGACGATCCACTGGAGTAGTAGATCGTCCGCGAACATCGTGGTGTCCTCTTGCAGCCATGTTACGGAGGTAACGCCTGCCAGCGCACGAAACAGTGCGATGGTGATGAGAGTCCATAAGCTCGGTGCTAGTGGGCATCCCTGCCGAGTTGTGGGGTCCTGGCCTGCAGGCCAGTAGCCAATGCAGTGGTGGAGATTGAGGATAACTGCCAGCTCCGGCTCCGGTACACGGGCCGCCCGCAGCTCTTGCTCGAGAACCTGTCTGTTGACAGTGTCAAACGCTTTGCTCGTATCAATAGAGAGCGTTACTCCCCCTTGACAAGAGGTGGGCTTCCGGCCAGTGTGACGACGTTCTCGTAGTGTAAGACGTTGCGACGCCAGGATTTGTTGGACCTGGGAGCAGTGATGCAAGGCACGTATGATCGCATGGTCTATGCTTCTGCCAGTTGTGTAAGCGTACTGGGGCCACAGTTTGGTGGCTTCGGCAAAGATTGGGCGAAGGCGCATGGTTAAAGCTTTGACAACGATGCGGCCCCCTCCCTCCGTCAATGCTATAGGTCGTAGGTTCTCAGGCTGGTCCGGCGGTTTTCCTGGCTTAGGAAGCCAGGCTACCCATGCATCAGCCCATAGTCGGTAGAACGTCCCAGGCTTCTCCCATAGGTTCTCACAAAGGGTAGCAAGGTGTGGTACTACCGCCTCCTTGCCAAGGTGCCATAATAGAAGTTGCGCAAGGTGCTGTGGTGTGGCCTTTCGGGCAGGGAGAGTGTTGATCGCCAACAAAAGCTCGGCCTCACTGAGAGGATGACTGGTTAGCGCCTGTTGGGGCCGGCCATCCACCAGGGGGGCCGGAGATGGTTGGGCATACTTATGAGTATCGGGTGGCAGAGCAGGGGTGGGAGTAGCGTCACATGGTTGGTCAAAGAGAGAGGACTCCTCTGATGAGAGATCACGGGGCAGGTGGTAAACCTGTTCACAGTACTGAGTAAATCTTTTTGCCTCTTCTCGCTTGGTCAACAGCTCACCTTTGGCGCCCCGAAGTTGAATACGAACCCTAGCGGTTTTCGGTGCTAGGCGTCTAATAACCTGCCAAATTGCGGACTTATCCCCTTGCCTGTCTGCTTGCCAAGCCTGCTGAAGTTGTTCGTCAAGGATCTCGCGTTTGGCTTGGCGATGCTTACTTGCGTGGATTCCCTTCGCAGGTTTGCTCTCCGGGCGACCCCGGGGAATTCAGATCAATCAAGTGTGTTCGACATTAGCGCGATGTTTGTGATGCCTAGTCTTGCCCCGTTTTGAGTTTCGCGCTGTTGAGATTGAAAGCCTTTCAAAGCTTCGGAAAGTGGTTGTTTTTACGGTCACACGTTTTTATGCACACTACTCGCCTGCAGCCCTTTACGTCTGGTCTATTTGTGGATCTTCTGGGCTTCAATCCGACCAACTCTACACATTGCACAATGTGTCTACAATCTTCGCAGAGTGAGGGCCAACTACTGGGATCCATACCGATAAGACTACGATTGCAAGGATTTCAGCAACTACCAAGAACTAAAAAAGTCTACTGGAACTTCCCAAAGCTTCGGGCAAAGGCAAAAGAATGTGCTTCAGGTCAAGTACAGTACAGCTCGTGGTTTGTACTCGAGAACAGCCGAAGTGAGCGCGACCAGCTGGCCTGTGTTTTTTGCTGGCCATCAGCAGGGCACGATAATCTGTTTCAAAAACACAACAGAGATCGGGGTCTCTGTCACAAAGCTGCCATCAACTCGAACAAACAGCTGAAGTGTAACTTATGCTACCACACTGAAACTCTTGACTTAATCCTATGACCCGGCAGCGTGAGCGTCAGAGCGAAGCTTCACTCCACCTCGGGAGGATTCAAGAAGCAAGCCGTCGCCTTCAACTTGTCCACAGGCTTTTTTGAAGCCTCATGCAAGCTGATCAAAACATTGTAGCTGTCAGCGGCCTCTTGTGAAACGTACAGCAACGTCTTTCGGATGCCATACACCAACACACCGCGCTTGCAATGCTCAGTAGCGACGAACCCAGCTGGGATGAAAAGAATCTGCCCCTCCTTCTGAAGGATCCACTGAGGAGCACATCCATGGGACGCGAGTGTGATCATATCCCGGTCATTGAGGCCCTTCAAGAAGACTGACACGCCCTCCAAGCCCCCAATGTCGTCCTTGTTGAGCATGACCCTCATCGCTGGCACAAGCTTCTTGAGATCATACAGCGTCCAAGCAATCTCGCCCGAACACAGCAACCGAAAGCACCCCAAACCGTTTGGAAGCTGGTTCAGATGTGCCGACTGTGCTTCATACCCGAAGAGCCAGCTCGCCTGCAGGATGTTGGTGAGGTAGCGCTCCATGTCGCCAGCTCCAGGACTGGTGAAGGAAGCCTCCTTGAAGAGCTCGCCCACCTCCTTGAAGAGAGTCTCGCACTCCTCCATTCCATTGCCCTTCTGAATCAACTCCTGGCATTTCCCCGATGCTTTCAGAGCTGCGGCCTTCTTGTAAGAGCCTCCGAAGCCACCGAGCATGACTTGAACCTGGAAACGTGTTTGCATGAAACAACACAGAGGCATAGGGGCACCTAGACACACACACACACACACACATACGCACGCACACACACGCACACACACATCACAAGATCCCCATCTCTAGAACACCCAGCGGCGAAATACAACAAAATACAACCCTATAAAAAATAGAAACTACAGACCCCAACCCAACTGTAGTGAACATTATATCGAGCAGCCTTCGGGTTCTTCAAGAAATTGGTCAGGGCTGTGAAGCTCGTGATGCAGCACGGTGTGTCCACGGAGTTGATGGAGCCCTTGCCGGGGCCGCTCAGGATCGTCACAGGCTTGCCAACCAAGCCGCCTTCATCGTTCTTCAAACTGTCAAGGTCGATGTTGAAAATGGGCGGCAGGGTCGTCTCCTGCTTCTTCACCTCCTCCAAGGCTTGCTTAGCCTCCCTCTTTTTGGCAGACATCTCAACTTGCTCTTGTTGCTTCTCTTCTTGAACTCGCTTGCGTTTCTGAGCCTTCTGACGATTGAGTATGTGTGCCTTCAGACTGCCAGCAGCCTTGCTGGCACCGTCCTTGAGCTGCTTCACCACTGCGGCTGCATTCTTCAGGACTTCAACCTGCTGGTTCAAGTCCTCCACGGTCTCGCAGTCCAAGAAGCTTCGATGGACCTCTTCCATCTGTGCACGACACATGACATGGCTGCTGTCCTTGACGTGCTGAGCAGAGGATTTCCCAGCATCCAGGGCCTTCTTCAAAGCACTGGTAATCTTGGCAACAGTGTTCACAGGAGTACTCGAAGCCACAGACTTAGCATCTGCAGGCGGGCCATTGGCAGCGTCACCATCAACTGCCTCGGCCGGTGGATCCTTCGTCTCCGTCGGGACGTCCTTGGAGTCCTTGGCCTTCTCAAGCTCCTCAGACTTCTGCTTGGTGTCGCCGTCGCCGCCATCTGCCTTCTCAGCCTCAGCCTTATCCGCATCCTGAGCCGTCTCCTTCTTCTGCTCCTCCGACTGCGTGGCCGTGGAGGCCTCCGCCGCGGAAGCTGGTTGCACAGAGGCACTTGACAAAGAAGCTGACGGCAAAGCCCTCTGCGTTGGAATGTCTTGCACAGAGTCTGCTAGCCAAATCTGCAGCACATGCAAACGAACCACGCAATTGGTTTCATATGCCCGCTGCAACTTCTCGTCGCTGACATTGCTGCTGGCCAACTCCAAAACCTCCTTGACTGCCACGCAAGCTGCCTGCACGATGGCACAATCCTCTCATTCTTCTCGAATGCTTTCGGAGCTGCAATGGCAATCTCAACTCTGCCACCTGGTGCATTGGAAAATTATCAGTGTAAACTCAAACTCTACAAACCTAAACCCGAAAATCCTAAATAACCTGAAACCCTATACTCCCCTAACCCTAGACGCCAAACCCTAAAGCGCTAAGCGAAAGCCACAACACTAGCCAAATCCCGAACCTTAGTACACAACCAGCACAAATCTAGGACATCCAACCACAAGCCCCGGAACCTGCTCTGGCCGGCAAAATGCCTTCAGATGGGGTGGCAGCTGCTGCCCTCGAACCGGAAGCTGGCTCGTCGCTCTGTTGACCTGCACCTCGACGCAACCAGGGATCAGCAAACGAATCGCACTGCTTGTTCACGTGCTCAAGAAGGTCCTGCCTGCGCACGCTTGGATAACTTGGGTGAGTGGGGCCACGACTTGTTAGTGTCGCATGGTACAATGTCATCAGTGGGCTTCAACTCTCTGCGAATGAAGCGGTCTAGTGCAGAGAATATAAACAAATGAAGCTATCATTCATGTCGTTGGGACAACCCACAAGTTGTCCATGATTGATAAAGGGTGCTTGCTGAACTGTAAAAAACACCTGTCCCAAAGCCTTGGAACTGGAGCCCACACTACTCACGATGTCCTGTCGCTCTCTGCCATGCCCTTCACCTGCTTGGAAGCTTCCTCCAGAGAGCTCTGGTTGAAGCGAATGTTGTCTCGGAAGCGCTGCTTGTTGCGAACAACCCAGACCTTGACGTCGATTCCTTCACCTTCTCGTTCAACATCTGTCTCAAGGAGGTCCTTCCATTTCTGCAGAGCCTCCTCGTCCGTGTACCCACGGCCCTTCTGGTACTGCACATAGTCAGTGACGTCCATCTGCTCCTCATTGTTGCGCACGCGAAACTCGGCCCTTTTCCCAAAAGTCTGTTGAAACTGCGTCCAGTCGATCAAAGACTTTCGGAACTTACCACTGGGGTTGTTCTTGTGGAAGTCATCCAGAGCAAGCTGGGCCTTAGCCGGATCGCTCAAAGCAGCCTCCACTGCCGCGGTGATCTCTGGGTTCTTTTTCTGCCTTGCCTGGTATTTGATAGCTTCCGCGTCCTTGTGGTGATCGCCACAAAACTTCGAGTGTGGCTTGACTTTCTTTTCGCATGTTGCAGCAAAGCAGGTTTTGTCCCTATCGTGCTGCTTGGCTTTGGCCCTGGCGCGACCGGCACGACCGCGACCTCCCCGGCCCCGACCGCTTCTCCAATCATCACCGCCGCCCGAGACACGCCGCTTACGACTCCGCCCACGAGCAGGGCCGTCGCTCAGTGCCTCGTCGTCCTCATCATCGGCTTCCTGCTTGAAGAAGCCACCAAGCAGGTCTTCATCATCCATCTCGTCATCACTCATCTTGCTTGGCACTGCAAGGTCTAACGCTCCAACACACTCACACACTGCTGACAGCTTTTAGAGAAGCGGGAGTTGGTCAGAGTCGGTCGACACGACAACGACATGCTCCTGCAATCTGCACATGTAGGAACGAACTCAGAACGAAGTGCCAACACGCTACCTTTCCCATGCTTCTGCAGTAACACGGCATATTCAACTTGATTCAATATTGCAACAGTGGCTGCCTCTCTGCACTGACTTCTGCACTTTTCCGTTTGGATCCTGGTCATGATCTGCTACTTTGCTAAGCCGACAAGGCCTCGTCCAAAATGTTCCCTCATCTTCCACATCCTATACGATGTGGGGACAAGAAGACTTCTCAAAAACAACTGCTGAGTAGCTACTGAGACTGATCCTCCTGCTCCTCATCCATCCAGGTTGACATTCGTGTGAGCGTCAAAGCTCCGGGATTTTTCTTGATGATCTGGCCCAAAGCATACAGCATGAAAGCCATCTGGGTTCTGAGGTGCATGGAGTTGCCAGCGAGGACTTTCACTTGGGCTGGAGTGAGCTCTAAGTTTTGCAGCACCGTAGCCATGTGGGAAACTGGGAAAAGATTCGAACCACCATGCATCCTCCAACCCAAGGCACTGAGATGCTCGCGCGAGGTGGCCAAACGCCACGGCGGCTTGGAGCCACCCCCTTCGTCTCCTTGCTGAAAGGAGATGATGGAGCCGTGGGTCAACTGTGTTGGCCACAGCTCACCTCCGCATGGTCCTGGCTGTCAAGCAAGTCAACTGCAGCCCAACCGCCCACAGCCTTACAAGCTTGGGTTTGTCAGTTTTGTCATTTTGTCATGTGTGTCACTGCATGTCCCTCGAGCTAAAGCTCAAGCCTTGAACCAATTTTTCGCGTTGCCTACTCAAATCTACAGGCGCTGACGGTTCAAGTTTTCAGCGATAACACACACTACAATTAAAAGGTTATCCTATTCAACGTTTCACTGCCTAGGACACAAGCGTGCAAATCGTTAGACGTTAGGACTCTTGCGAAGCTCCGGTAGCAACAATGATCATCAGCTGCGAACCCTCAAAACTTCTGAACTTGTACTTTTACTTGCAACCCTCTCCTTTCCCGCCGACAGCATGGTCCACATCACAGAGAAAGGCTCGCAAGCGGGGGGCTTCGGCCTTCTTCTCCAGGAAAACATCCTGCCACTCTGCCAAGCGTCGAACACCACCTGGCGGGAACAACAAGCAGGCCAACTGGTCCATGTCGCGCTTTTCCACAAGCTCGGCCACGGCCTCGGTACTCACGTTGTTTTTGCGCCCAACAGCTATTGCTGTCATCTCCCTGATCCTCTCTTCATCGCTCGCCAACATGAGCAACTCGCCAGTGGAGCACATCTGCCGGTAGAACCGGCGAGCGTACTCTTCCTGCAGAGTGCGGAGGTCTGTCTCCCCCACCCAGGCAGCAGTGCGCTTGTTGACTGCCACAGCCAACACCCGACGGCGTCTATGTGGCCAACCATGCCACTCGGGACCATCGTGCCAAGCAAAGACACTCGCACTGTCCCCGAGCACGCGCTCCAAACGTTCCTGGGCCGGGAATCTTGGAGTACACTCCAAGAAAGCAACGTCCTCCAACTCGGCCTCGAACATGAACTTGCGCTCAGTCAACCATACTGCCAGAGGTATTTCTGACTCATGCGAAGTTCCCTCAAGCAAGCCCTCACTTGACCACGCGTGGCATGTTACCCCGGCTACGTTGATCCTCAAGCGCTGCTCCTTGTCTCCAAGCAGACACTGGTGCACGGGGCAGTGCCTGCCCATTGACAGACATATCCAGCGAAGATGTTTATGCAGTGTGGAACAAGATAAAACGAAAGGAAGTAAGATTGGACTCACGACAAGGAGACTGGGAGTACATGGTACACCAGTAGACAGGTCGGCAAGACTTCTGCTGCATGTCCCAAAAAGCTGCTGACACTTCTACTGGCTGCACACATGACATAGCCACTGATGCTCTCAACATACCTACACGTGCACTTCTGAAGTTTGACTACATCCCCCACCCCCGTCTGGAAACCGATGCCACCGGCCTCTGATGCACGCAGCAAAAAGCTGTGGCATTCTCGCTGAAAAGCCACGACCGGTTCTGCATCAACCAGTCTGCGATGGCAGCATACGCATCTGAACGCTCCTTTTTGTTAGCACCCTTCTGAGGGGAAGCTGCTGCAATCCAATCCTGACCAGACTGGGGTAGACGATGCAAAATGTCTTCAAAATGGCACCTCTCATGATCCTGCAAAACGGCCTCGATGCTGCGAGCTAGCTCCACCTGCACTCGCTTCTGAAGCAAGCCTTTGTCACATGTGCGACCAACATGCACTACCTCCCCAGCCGGCTCCATGTGCATGACATGCTGCAGTGCTCGGACGCCCATCTGCAGGGCTTCTCTTGGACAGTCCAAACCACTGTAATCTGTGGTCAAGACCATCCCTTTCAAGACATGATTCCGCAATCGTAGCTGGCATTCTTCATTGCCAGCACCACACAATGACTTCACAACATCTAAAGGCCATTCCACAACATCGTCCTTGCAGCGAAGACCAGGAGGTGCTGCTGACAAGTCACACGCCTCGCAGTCAGGCTCCTGTTCTACAGATGTGCATCTTTGAAGCACCCTTCGGCGCTTGCCACTTGCCATTGCCGGCGACGATGCCCTCATGATCTACGTGAAGTGAGCACACGAGTCCTATGCCCAGACCGCATCGGTGAACTCTCACTCGACACTACCTACCACCGCCAAAGCAGCAACTGCTATATACTTTACAGGCATGTAAACTCACAACACACAAAGGAAAGACTTTGCACTCATGTTGGATCTATGTGTGTAAACGAGCCTGAAATGGTGGGATATGTACTGCATCACATTGACCACACGACAGGACATGTCTTGCGAACTGTGCTTGTGTCACTGAAACTCTCACTCTGACAACCTATTGGTCCATTCAAAAGGTGCCCGGGCCCAGCCTTCAACCTCTGAATGCAGGCATCATCAGCATCAGTCCACCACCAGGAAAACCCCAAGCACCCTAAAAGGAGTGACTCCATATTTCTACGCAGGTTCCAAGTTGCTTTCCCGAGTTCTACAGTGGCAACTGTGGCAACCACCAACTGCCCACCAAACCGACCGGCTTTGCATCATGCACCATCATAAAATGGGAAAATTGAAAAATACATTTTAACTGTCACCCAGAAAGCCAGCTCCAGCCCCGAAGCCAAGTTTAGCCAGCTCATTTGCCACAGCAAGGTTCACCAAGGCAACATATCATTTCATTAAATTCATGAATCCAAGAGAGGCCTGAGGTCAGCACTGTCAGCACTTCTTCTTCTTCTTCCAATCATTCCCATTCCCATCGTCATGGCAGGGGGGCAGGGGAAGGGGTGGGTGGGTGGGTGTGGCCGGGCAAGCCAGAGGCCGCGCCAACAAGTGGGCGGTCCGAAAAGGGGGGCCAGGGGGGGAGGGGGGGGGGCAGGGCAGGGCCGGGCAGGGCGGTGGTGGCGGTCCGGCGGTCAAATTCCTCCAAAGGCCAAAGTGGGCAGCTGCCAACCGCAAAGATATGGCACCAGAAAGCTACTTTTCACAAAAACCCCCAATTTGTATGTTTTTGCATAGATTTGCATGTTTTAGCATGTTTTAATAAAAAATATTAATGAAAATGCGTTTAAAACTAAAAATAGCGAAAAAAACTGGTTTTGGCTCAAATGTTAGATCTTCCAGCTTCACTGGGCCACACCCCGTAGAGTTCGAGGGTAGGACTTGGGGGGACTCCGGGGAACTCCGGGGAACTCCGGGGGACTCCGGGGAAGCTCGTACATCATTCCTCGCCAAGGCAGCTGGATATCGAACTCCAAAACATTGCTGGCGCTCTGCACGTAGAGTTTCACATGCCCATTTGCCAAGATGAAAATGGTACACCGGTAAGCGAAAACTATCCTGGAAGCATGCCCGTAGAAAAAACAACATCACCCTGGTATATGTTTGGCCAACTTTCCAGTGCCGCAGTCAATGGGGGAGCTGGACCGGTTAGGCGGCTTCCAATTTGTATATTTCACAACGCCAGATCCCGAACCCAGAAATCCAGCACACCTGGTATTTGGTAGATTTGTGTTGGCTTCTAAGCCTCGTTTGGTAAAAACAACCAAAAAATAGTAAAAAACACCAAAAACCACAAAAAAATACAAAAAAAATATAAATTTTTAAAAAACTAATCTAAACAATTGAAAAGTTGTCCGCGGCTGGCTTTTGTGATTTCCGAGGGGCGCGTGAAACCGCAGGCCGTCGACCAAAGGAGAATTGCCCTAAGGTTTTTGGGGAGCTGTTTTGAATGGAATAAGCACACATGGGCTTATCACAACATAACCCGATTTGCCTCTGGTAATGTGCCTGGGCTCTTATCTAAGGTTGGGCGCCTTTTGAATGAACCACATAGACATATATGGGATATGGGACACACAAGTACTTGCACAAGCCATCCAGACAGCATTCAACATCAGGCACCGAACTCTGGGACAGCACTGCGACAGTCCGCAACTTGCAGCCAGAGCTAGAACCTGTTTCGCGTCGGTCGGTCTCCACTTGCTTGTCCGATGGCAGTCAATCAATCAAGCCTCCACTACAAAGAAATGGCACAACACAGCTTTCTGACGTCATGTCTTGACACATGCTTATGCCGAAGTCCAACGAAGTTCTGAACTCTGAAGCCGTGTGCACGAAACCAGCAAGCAACACTGAGTTCTGCTACTCGCCTACTCGCTGCAGTGGCCATACCTGCACGCCTGTCCTTTGGGAAATTTGTACTTAAGTACATTTTTTTTTCTAAGGACAGGCCAGCGTCACGCTGTTTTTTGTGCTTTCGGAGGCTTGCGTGTTGGGGGACCTGAGCCGGGAGTGATGGAAGGCAGCCACTTGAGCCAAAAAACAAAAAAAATAAAAAACAAAACAGTTCTGGCGGATTTCAAGCAAAAACGGAGAGATACATGTGTGCATTATATAGTATGTGTATGTATTTTGTAAGCAAACATGTGTTGTGTAGCGTTTAGAAGAACCCCAAAACCCTGAAAAAGACCTTTCCCTTCCTTCTCTCCTCACTTTCGCACAGAATGCAGCAAACATGTCGCGTGAAATGCCCAAGCTTCGTAAGCATCGGATGACATCAGTCACGATTGCGTTGTCAAGCACGTAGATACGTCCTAATAAGTAATTCCGTATAGATTGTGGCAACCGCAGTCAGGACAAACAAAGGCTGCATCAGGGGAAAGTAGCTGCGATATTTGTTCGGCCATCGCAGTAATGTGACACGTACGTAGACAAACAGTACGTTCTTTACTCCGGAAGCCACAGCAAAGTTGGACCCCAGATAAATAATTTAGCCACCGTGCGAGCCCTGAAAACTACACACCCCGCGCGGAGCCACCGCGAACCCTTAGAAACCTACACACCCCGCGGGGCCTAACCCATCAGACCGCGGCTACACCATAAACCCTGGCTATCATCAAGCCAATAAACGCCAGCAAAGCACCCAACCCACAAACACGGGCCGAAGTAAACCCCAAACCCTATTATTCCGCTGTACTATAAGCCTACACGCAAACAATTAAACGTATCAACGAAACCCGAGGAAGCCTGACAAACTGAAAAGCCTCACCCTCCAACCCCAAACCCCAAACATCAAATGCCAAGCCCCGCAGACCCTAAATCCGAAACATCTTGTACCCACATGTACCCCGAGCAAAAGCAGGCCCTAAGCCCCAAGCCCAATTTCTCAATAGCTTAAACCCCCGACCCTACAGTATGTGAGGCCAAATATATGATATCTGAAGACTCCAGCGAGAATATGCAGGCCTAGATTCCGAAGACTCAAACCAACCCCTAAACCCCAAACCCCAAACGCGAAGGCCTAAACCCGAAACCCTAAAAACTTAAACCGCCAACTCCAAATATTATATATGTAAATATATATATATGTACATATATAATATTTGGAGTTGGCGGTTTAAGTTTTTAGGTTGTCACGAAATCTGAAATTGCCCAGCCCACCCCAGCGCAGACACGACTGCTCGCAAGCCACTATATTTACCGGCATCCATGCACGCTCATGCATGAGTGGCAAGCCAATGCGCCAACAGATGTTGCCCGAAATGTTATTTGGGCGGCATCGCGTAGATCAAGCTATGCAAAATTGTTGCACATGCACTCACGCAGCTATATATAGGGCGCCCCTGCGAAATGATATTTGGGCCTATAGCTGTGGCAAATCTCACTCAGATGTTGCCCGAAATGATAGTTGGGCCTGAGCAATATATCAAGCTATGTGAAATCGCAAAAGTTGCCCAACGAATCGAACTGAACCGCTTCTTGTTTTACCGCCCCGCCAGCCAGCAGTTATACTGCAAGAGCCACCTTTGCAGCACTCGGAGCGACAGCGTAGCGGCGTGCACGGCCCCACGGGCACATTTCATGACTTTGCCGACAAAGTCCTCCTCGAGATTGCACCCGGCGTACCGGGGATTCAATCGGCTGTATGTCAATCTGCAAACGCATTCGCAATGATATTGATGAAACTTTGGCCTGATCTTATACCTGAGTGCGGTTCTGCTCATATTCTTGATCGTTAGCACAGTCCATGCTTGCATGTAATCACATATTTAGACGGGAGGCCGTGGCTCCAGCATCTCGAGATATCGCGATGCCAGGGCCAGGTAGGAGTGGCAATACCATCTGCCGAGCCTTGGATCATCACAGACTTCTACAAAATTCGTTTTTGCACAACAGGGCTCCACACACACGCAACACCGGTGCAGCAACGGTTCTGCTGCGCCAGCATTGCCTGCTCATCCGACAGCCAGATTGAGCAGGCGTCCAGCAAATTCGAGAATGCTGTGATCGACCAGGCATTCACTGCCGCCAATCGAAGCTCGGGAATCGTTTGGCAAACCTCCTTAGGCCCAAATCCTATACAAACCACAGCTGAATACAAGCGTGGACCGCAGATCGTCAAGCAGAGAATATCGCAAGGCAAGAGGCAGACAGCCGTTCGGCTAAGTACGCCATCCTTATATAGGCACATGCAATGTTTGTGCTTTGCTCCCTTTGCGCTCTCCCTATACTCTCCCTCTCTGCTGAATTATTGGTGTGCCAAGCAACAAGACACGGTTTGCATATCCTTTTCCCGGCCCCTTCGGGTACTCCAATGTGACCGCATCGATTCCCAGCTTCACCAAACCTCAGATATATTTTGCGGATGCAGCACGAATTGTCAGTACGGAGTGGTTCCAGCAGCCGAAAATACGAGCAGCTGGGTGACTCAGTCCATCAAGAATGCTGGGTCGGATATGGTGCTCCGTGCACCACATCTGAAAGTCCACATGCAGGTGATGCAACCTTTCATCCCACGTTTCGTAAGCCTGAAACTGCGGAGAAAACTTCGCCAGCTCCATAACATGAGACGCAGTGGCATCCCTCTCAGTTCCCAGATACAGGCAATGGAGCAAATCTGGATACTCACAGGAGTGGTGGTAGCCAGGAATTCTCCACATCCTCGAATACGACACTTTGCGGCGCAACATGCACGGCGGACACGCACTTGGTAATTGTCTAGAGCCTGAACGCAAAGTTAAAAGTTTCCAAACATAAGTCAAGCCTGGTGACGCGATGTTTGCACCAACGCCTAAGACAAACGAAGCAGCGCGTGCAATAAGTGACACCCGCGACACAACTCAAGCCAGCTCCACACCACACTTGCATTAGAGCACCATGCCGCCTAGCTACTATCATTCGAAGCTTCATCCAAGTCTGCCTGGTTATCGAAGCCCTCACGCATGTCAGCCCAATGCTTTCCAGGTGTGCTGCCATCGCACAAGCATCTCGGGCAGATTCTGCCGGCGTTCTGCTCACGAGGAGCATTGCTAGCAAGGTTCCCGTAGCTTCTACATTGTTCCAACCATTCCCTTTTGTGCTTCCAATCTCCCTTCGATATGACAGGGTGCATGGTCCATCCGTGTTGGCCTTCGCTGGCGGGGTCGCCACAAATCCGAAAGGAATCGGCGTAGTAGCGCTGTAGCGCCTGAAGCGTGATATTCTGGCCGTTGTCGTAGACAAATCTGTCTGATCGCACAACCTCAGCCATGATTCACACACACTGTGTGCATGTGCACATCCGCTGCACGCATACATAAGCGACGTCTGGAATTCACATAGATGCATTAGAGGAATCTAAAACACCGGCCAGGGCACACAGAACGGGAACTTCTGCAGCATCGAGTCGCCCCGGTGGATGGCCAAGGGCGAAAGCGACAGGATCAAGATGCTTTTGCTCCTCTTCCCAGTACCCTCATCGCCGTGAATCGACACGGCCACCGCTTTTTGCCTGGCCTCCTCCGGCCAGGACTGCACCGGATGATTCCTTGTATATGTTGCCGGATCGACATATGAAACATTCCACGTACTGCACTCTAGAAAACAAACAAGACACAGTCCACACACACCTGCATGCTGCGAGAAAAACGCATCCCCCATGGCTCGCTCTTGGCCTTCTGCCACCAGTCCAGCCAGTCGACAGTGCCCGCCCTTATTGATTGCGCAGTGTGGATGGAGAATTCAAAACATCACGACATCACCAACATGCGAGAGCATCTATTCCAATCTATGCATATGCACGCATGCAATGCCAGCAAGCATCAGCTCTGCGATCAAGCCAGAGCAAACCATGCTCTTAAAGAGAATATGAGGCAACAGCACCGGCAGCGTTTGCATGCACTTATTCTCAGTCGACTGGGCCCTCTTGCTCTTCTTCTTGGGGTTTCGCCTCCTCGGCAAACCAGCCCTCCTCAAGCGACAATTGATTTGTCGTCGCACTTCTTGTTCTCGTCGCGCTTCAGCACGCATATCTTTCATCATGAGGGACACCGAACTCAAAGGGCATACTAGTGGAGCCTCGGATATCCTTGCATACATTCCGACATGTTCTTTAGACGGCATACATATATTATTTATATTTAGACATCTAATATAATTCAGACCGGCGACATCGCTCTTCGAGGAAGATACAGCCTTGCTCAGTTGCTCCTCGATGTGTTGCGCACAACGTCCTGATGCGCCCAAACTCGCAGCCCACCTGGTACCTTGGAACCGGGCATCTGCGTGCATGATTTGCCAAGGCATGCAATGATATAAGGTATTATAACCATTGTGCAACAAGGCACTGGGGGTCACATTTGCATCCCCTGCTTCTGCGACGGCCGCAGACGCCACTTCTTGAAGAAGTCCGGAGCTGGCTCCCCGGCCCACGTGAAAACCGAGTGTTCTGCTCAACGCGCTTTTCCGCAATGAAAACTCGGCAAAAGATGGTCTTCTGGCAACAGAACCATCACTGCCAGCAGTCGCCTGATTTCTGTCCAGGCTCTTTTTCAAATGAACCAGTCTCTTCAGCAGCGGCATAGGAGCCCAGGCTGGGGTCAGACAGCACGAAAAGGAAAGCCATGATGACGTGTAGGGTGGGCTGCATGGGTGGGCTCGTGTAGGGTGTGGTGGTGCATGGTGATACATAGTGGCATGTTGCATACCAAAGTGCATAGGGTGGTCTTGCATGGTGCATGGTGGTATTGTGCATGGTCGCATTGGGGAGTGAATCATACAAGTAGTATTACAAGGTGACCGATGATCCAGAGGTTGAATGAAAGAGAACGTCATCGCATGACTCAACAAAAACTCTACATGGGGCTGGGTTGGCACCTCGAACATAAGAAGCATGGCCGTGCACACATATGCTCATGGACGACTGATGCCAGACTCAAGGACACGCGCTTCAGGCTTCAAGCCATGCATGACAAGTCGACTACACAAACCGCATCAATGCTTTTGGGGGATGATCGCACTTGATGCTGCCGGCCGGAAGTGACTCAAGGCAGGACTGCAGTACACTGCAAACCCCAGGCACTCCAGCATGCGGCGGCCTCCTGTAAGATGCACAGCACACTAATCATTGATGCAGAACGCCAACTTCAGGGTTTCGGTGTTTCGGACTTAGGACGCAGGATTTTGGAGCTTTGGGTTTAGGATCTACAAACACTTCCGGAACAAGGTAGCAAGAGTATATCTGCGATGGCAGCTAGTCACACAACATAGAGTGCCGCGCATGCTGTTCTCAAAAGATGAACTGCTGGCCGATCCCCGCTCACACTCAGAGCACACTGGTTTTTTCAGAGGCAGAGTGCTGAGCACAGCAACCCTCCAGCCATCAGCAGATCGAAGGAAAGGAAAAGGAGGCTTCCATGGGTCGGATGCAAAATAGCGGTTAATTCGGGAACCTTGATGGTATCAGCAGGCGGTATGAACCCCGAACACCAACACGTCCCAATTAGAATGATTGATGCAACCAAACCACACTATGCTAAACACTACATACATATATAGATGTATATGCCACTCCGAAAACGAGAAACCATGAAAACACATACATACAGACAGGGCTCAGCTAGGACCTACGGTTCGTTATAAGACGATTTACAGGGTTCTAGCTGTTTAGGATTCGACGTATTGTGCTATGTTTCCTACTCAACCGCTACCCACCCACCCACCTATCATACCTAGACCGGCTACAACCATATGCAGAAGCTACCATATATGCGCCTCGGTTTGCATCCGGACCTAAGCCTGTGCTGCAGCCTTTGCAGCCGACTTGGCTTTCTTGGCCGTCTTATTCGCGGGACGTCGCTCCGAAGCGATCCTGAGCCGAACAAGAATCGTGATCTATTTTACGAATAACATCAAGCTTCACATGGATCGACTGTCACACACAATATAAGCTGCACATGCCAACAAAAAAACATCCTATATATATACATCTGAAGCAAGAAGCAGGCCATTCGCCACTCGAAGATGCTTCTTGAAACCCTCCACAAACACGGTAGCCTAGGAGGTGTCGCATGCAGTGTGCCGAGAGGCAAGGGTCAAGGTCTGCACACACACACACATACACTGCACATCGTAACCGAAACATCTGCCCAAGTCGCCTCCAGCAGGGCCGATTGCACATCGGCGGCCACTGGCTCTGTCCCCATGAGCTGGAGCTTCTTGCGACAAGCCCCGATGCCTTCGGCACAGTCCTTAATCTTCCCCATCAAAGCCTCCTGGCTCTCGAGGACCTCCAACCTCAGATTTCGGAGCAGATGCAACTTTGCACCGAGAAGGCTTTCCCGCTGAAACATGGTGTTCGCCTGCCTAGGCACTCTGCACACGTTTTCACGGCTTGCCCCTGGGCCGTGTTCGCCGCGGCCACCCACGACTTCACGAAAAGTCCAACGTTCTCTCCACTGCAGATCAACTCCATGTCGGATCCCTGCCCAGGCAGGCTATCTATCGAGCTGGGATATGTGCATGCATGCATGGGACTATCACGTACACACGACGCGTGTGCCTCCGGCTTCGGAACTTTCGCCTTCTTGGGCGGCGGCTGGGGGTCTTCCGTCGTCGTGCCGGGTGGCGCAGGCGCACTGCCTTTTCCCTTTGGAGCCGCCTTGCCGGGGGCCGGCACTGGCGGGTTCACCGAAGAAGTAGCCCCATCAGCAACTGGCAGGGCGCCGTTCATGGAGTCCAGCTGTGCCGCCACGGACGTGGCGAAGTTCGGGCAGACGCCCATGCTGATTGCGATTTCGTCCTCATTGTTTCCAACAGCACCGTGACATGAACTACTATACAACAGCATCCGGATCCGGACATGAGACAGTAGAAAAAGTGCCAAGACGCGATCGTACGAACCGTCAGGGTCCGTCGCTGGCGGCCGTAATATAGAAATGTCTCCATATCAGGATCATTCCGATCGCAACTGGTCCTGACACTTTCTGTTTTCATTAACTATTATGGAGCACACGGTACCCTAACTGAACTGCAAGACATGATCTTCACGCAACCGGTCCCTTTGGGCTCTGCTCTGCGTCTTGCAATGAAGGATAAGGCCTTCTGTTCGTTGCCCTCGTGAAAGGCGAGTATATCACGCCAGCAATAATATTCACCTGTGCATGACCACATCACATAGACCAACTAAGAAACCTTCCAAAAAAAACGACACACATATTCGACAAACTCCCAGAAATATAGCACGGCTATACGTATATATATATATATATATATATATACATACATATGGATATACATTATCTTCTGTATTTCGTATATGCTATAATATGAGAAAACTTCAATATAGGAATATGCGGATCCACCTTCGTCTTTGCTCTCCTCCTCGCTCTGCCGGCGGAACTGGAGGGCACATTCCAAAGCCGCAGGGTTACCTTTGGGATGACGGGATCGATGAATACATCTTTACACTCTCAGACACACAACGTGTACATTAATAATCTCAGCTACAGAGTACACGAGGCTACGGCGATACCCGTCGTCATATAGTTAGTGCATATACAATAATATATAAGCCTGGCCACAGCCTGTCAGAACAAACTTCTGGAACATTGCCAAGCGCTGCGGTCCGCCCTGCACCCACACCTTCTTCAACTCCACTGCTCCCGGTGAGTTCTCGCAAAAGCGTTGGAACGAGCGGTACTCAGTCCTGTGGGTGCTTGAGTTGACCACAGGTCCCGTCGGCGGGGCTTTCGTCACAGCGGTCTGCGGTGGCAAAGGCGTCGAAGGAGCAGGTCCTGTCGGCGGGGCTTTCGTCACAGCGGTCTGTGGCGGCAAAGGCGTCGAAGGGCTCGCAGTGCTCGGCGGCGGCAAAGGCGTCGAAGGGCTTGCTGTGCTTGCCGGCGGCAAAGGCGTCGAAGGGCTTGCTGCTGTGCTGGCCGGCAAAGGCGTCGAAAAAGGGCTTGGCGGCAAAGCCGGCTGCGAGTCGATGATCTTCGTCTTGTCAACGGCCTCGACTCCAGCATCAGGGGCTTTTGCAGCAGCCACAATGCTGGCCATGGTCTGCTGAATGGCCGCAAGCCCCGCTGCATCAACACCATGGCTCACCGCCGTGCTGAGAACCGTCGCCAGCATCGTCGTCATGGCATCACTCGTCGGCCCTGCTGCAGCTGCTGTCGTCTGCTGCTGAAGCGGCACAGTCGGCAACGGCATCGGCTGGGGTACTGCCGGCGGCCCCTTCGGCACAGGTTGGCTGATGTCGGAGTCGACGGAATCCGCATCACTGGTCAACGACAGCGAGCTGCTCGAGCGGTACCGCGACCAGAAGTTGCCATACATCGCCTTCTCCTGCAAGGTCAGCTCCGGCAGCGCATACTCATCCTGTTGAATGAGAAATACAAAGAAAAATCATGCCAAATTATTATAGATCGCAGAAAATCACAATTAGCTGCTTTGCATAAGGCTTGACATATCACGAACCATCACTGCTCTACGTGGTGAATGTCCTTCACAGCAGCAGCCTTCGGCTTCGTCCTTGCCGCACTTTTCGCTTTCGCCGTCACGGGAGTCGGCGACGGCGACGGTGCCTTCACCAGCAGTGCTGCTGACGTGTCCGGTGCAACCAAGTCCTGCGAGACAGATCGCATTTCGGTCGGCACCAGAAAACACACACAGAAAGAAAATGTCACACTGCATGCATTATATTATGTGTCCCATACGACGGTGATACATCCTACACGTCGTGTGTGGTCTAGGGTTTAAGGGTTAGGGTTTAGGGTTTAGGGTGTATACATAGACCGGCCACGGACTCAGGTTTTGCGAATATTCCAGACAACATTAACAACGGAACCTGCCTGGGAGACTCGAGCCACCTTTGATGTGTCATCAAAGGAAGCAGCCGAAGCCAGTGTTGACACAGCGCTGCGATTCAGCCGGGGCGGGGGTTCGGGCGTGTCATTCACACTGATTGGCTCCTCCTGATCCATCTGCGTTTCAAGCTCTTGCACCATCTCCAAAATGGAGGGAGTTCCAGGCTGCTGCAGGAGCGTCCTTGCTGGCGGAAGGTTCTGCGGAACTGCACACGGAGCTGTCACCTCTTGCGGTCCACTTGCTGGCGGAAGGTTCTGCTGAACTGCACTAGGCGGAGCTGCCACCTGCTGCTGCGGTCCACTTGCCGGAAAGTTCTGCGGCGGATCTGCACTAGGAGCTGCCACCTGCTGCGGGGGGCCACTTGCCGGAAGGTTCTGCGGGGGCACTGCACTTGGAGCTGGCACCTGCTGCTGAGGGGGGCCACTTGCCGGAAGGTTCTGCTGCGGGGGAACTGCACTTGGAGCTGCCGTCTGCTGCGGGGGGCCACTTGCCGGAAGGTTCTGCTGCCAGGGAACTGCACTTGCAGCTGCCACCTGCTGCGCACCTGCTGGAAGGTTCTGCTGCGGAACTGCACCTGGAGCTGTCATCACCTGCTGCTGTGGTACACTTGCCAGGAGAAGGTTCTGCTGCGGAACTGCACAAGGAGCTGCCACCTGCTGCGGTCCACTTGCCGGAAGGTTCTGCTGCGGAACTGCACTTGGAGCTGTCACCTGCTGTGGCGGAAGGTTCTGCTGGGGAACTGCGCACGGAGCTGCCGCCTGCTGCGGTCCACCTGCTGCTGGCGGAAGGTTCTGCTGGGGAGCTGCACAAGGAGCCGCCATCTGCTGCATTCCACCTGCTGCTGGTGGAAGGTTCTGCTGCGGAGCTGCACAAGGAGTTGCTACCTGCTGCGGTCCACCTGGAAGGTTCTGCGGAACTGCACCCGGAGCCACGTGCTGCGGTCCACTTGCTGGAGGAAGGTTCTGCTGAGCTGGACTGGGCGGAGCTGCCACCTGCTGTTGCGGTCCACTTGCCTGAAAGTTCTGCGGCGGAACTGCACTACTGGGAGCTGCCACCTGCTGCGGGGGGCCACTTGCCGGAAGGTTCTGCTGCGGAACTGCACTAAGAGCTGCCACCTGCTGCTGCTGCTCTCCACTTGCCGGAAGGTTCTGCGGCGGAACTGCACTAGGAGCTGCCACCTGCTGCGGGGGGCCACTCGCCAGAAGGTTCTGCGGAACTGCACTAGGAGTTGTCACCTGCTGCTGCGGTCCACTTGCCGGAAGGTTCTGCGGCGGAACTGCACCAGGAGCTGCCACTGCCACCTGCTGCTGCTGCGCTCCACTTGCCGGAAGGTTCTGCGGCGGAACTGCACACGGAGCTGTCACCTGCTGCTGCGGTCCACTCGGCGCAAGGTTCTGCTGAACTGCACTAGGAGCTGTCACCTGCTGCTGCGGTCCACTCGGCGCAAGGTTCTGCTGAACTGCACTAGGCGGAGCTGCCACCTGCTGCTGCGGTCCACTTGGCGGAAGGTTCTGCGGGGGAACTGCACTGCTGGGAGCTGCCACCTGCTGCTGCGGTCCACTTGGCGGAAGGTTCTGCGGGGGAACTGCACTAGGAGCTGCCAGCTGGTGCTGCTGCGGTCCACCTGCTGGAAGGTTCAGCTGTGGAACAGCACCATCACGTGGCTGCAGCATCGTTGACCTTGTATAATCAGCAAGACTATATACTATAATCTAAGGCTATCCAGAACTTCTTAATTAATTCATTGAGAAATAATCTCTCTATACATATATATATATATGTATATACACACATATATTATATATGACATATATATGTTTACATAGGTATATCAATATTGATCCGGCAAATACCACAAAGGGAAGCTCAATCCGCGGCTGCATTCTTATGTACCTGCTGTCCCTTTCCCATGGCAGTATGACAATAAGTAGCCTCCGGCACCCACCTGTCGCTTAATATGTAGTCCCCCCGAGCTGCGGGTTGCGCTCGCTTTTGTGTTTGTGTTTTGTGCCCGCAGGCACACCCAGCCTGTCCCCTGCGATAGCGCTTGCGATTTTTTGTGGTGTGCGTTGTGACCAGCCTCGCCGCTTCCCCTCCTACATATGTCAGTGGTCTTTTCCATGCAACGCGGTAGCGCTCGCGAAATTTCTGCGGGGTTGTTTTTTTGTGCCCAGGCTCGTGTGTTCCGATGATTCCAAGGGGGTAGCCCCCCCCCCCCCCCGCGGTAGCGCTCGCGAATTTTCTGTGGTGCGGTTTTGTGCCCAGGCACGTGTGTTCCGATTATTCCAAGGGGGTAGCCCCCCTCCGCGGTAGCGCTCGCGAATTTTCTGCGGTGTGTTTTCTGTGCCCAGGCACGTGTGTTCCGATTATTCCAAGGGGGTAGGCCCCCCCCGCGGTAGCGCTCGCGAATTTCTGCGGTGTGTTTTCTGTGCCCAGGCACGTGTGTTCCGACTATTCCAAGGGGGTAGGCCCCCCCCGCGGTAGCGCTCGCGAATTTTCTGCGGTGTGTTTTCTGTGCCCAGGCACGTGTGTTCCGATTATTCCAAGGGGGTAGGCCCCCCCCGCGGTAGCGCTCGCGAATTTTCTGTTGTGTGTTCTTGTGCCCAGGCACGTGTGTTCCGATTATTCCAAGGGGGTAGGCCCCCCCCGCGGTAGCGCTCGCGAATTTTCTGTGGTGTGTTCTTGTGCCCAGGCACGTGTGTTCCGATTATTCCAAGGGGGTAGGCCCCCCCCGCGGTAGCGCTCGCGAATTTTTTGCGGTGTGTTTTTGTGCCCAGGCACGTGTGTTCCGAATATTCCAAGGAGGTAGGCCCCCCCCGCGGTAGCGCTCGCGAATTTTTTGCGGTGTGTTTTTGTGCCCAACACCTACCCACCCGCCCCCGCGTGTGCTATTTTTATGTGTGCCGTGGAAAGAGCAACCCCCGTGCTTATAGTGTGTGTGTGTGTGTATATATATATATATTTATATTTATTTATGTATTATTACTGTTATAGAGTAGGAGGACAGGAGAGGAGAGGAGAGGAGAGGAGAGGAGAGAGGATGGGGAGGATGGTAGTGACGCCGAATGGCATCTTCTGCCGCACCATCTCCTGTTGCTCTGCAGAAAGCCCAATCTGACCCAGCAGCAAAGCATCGATCGAGGAAGTCACTTCCTCGGATTTGTTTGCATACATATAGATATGTATATAGGAGAACATACCAACACACAAGCAATAGTGTGTGTGTATACATAGCAAGCATCGGAAGCTGCAGCCGCCGGGAGCACAGCCGGCGGTTTGCCGGCAGGTTTGGGTTTCCCCATCATCGAATTGCGAATCTCAAAGCCGTCACTACAGACTGCAATGCTTGATTTCCACACAAGCAGCACAAGAAACAAGGATGACTGATCCATCGCGAACCAATGCTGAACGAATCTCACAAGCTCCGAAGCACATCGGATGCCATCGCGAACACGATTTTCAGGGTTTTGGGTCCTACGTGTTGAGTTCACAGATTCTACGCATTTTCCCTTGTTTTTCACATGTTTTTCACATGTTTTCGACAAGTGTGTTTTCAGCATAATGATGGTGATCAAACGTTACTCGGATGTTATTTGCAACATACTTTTCAGGTTTTGGGTCCTACGTGTTGAGTTCACAGATTCTACGCATTTTCCCTTGTTTTCGACAGCTTTTTCACAGGTTTTCGACAAGTGTGTTTTCAGCATAATGATGGTGATCAAACGTTACTCGGATGTTATTTGCAACATACTTTTAGGTTTTGGGTCCTAAATGTTGAGTTCACAGATTCTACGCATTTTCCCTTGTTTTCGACAGCTTTTTCACAGGTTTTCGACAAAGGGTTTTGTGCCCTTGCGATGTCGATCCAACACACACACAGAATCATGAGATGCTATTTGATGATGTTTGTATGTTGCACGCTGTTGTTCTTGAAGTCCACATTTGCATTTCGTGACATCGCCCGGCAAGCACAACCCAGCATTGCCTTTCCCCAGGTTGCTGGGCTACAAACCTTTGCGATGCCCTAGGCAAAATCGCTCGGCCAGACCTTCGGCAGCCTTAGCTTTCCACTATTCAGCATAAAGTGCACCACCTGTAGCAGCGATGCCTGAGCTCATGCAATGGCAGGAGACGTACCGAGATGGTTTGTTTCTCTCAGTGCCGCCTAAGTACGTCCTCCTGCCAATCGATGGGCTCCGCAAACAGCAAGGTAATTTGTGCCTTCAAGTCGTACGTGTTGTCGTCAGCGGCAGCGAACACGTGTGGCCACGATTGCTCGTGGCATCCAGCACAGGATTCCTGTTTTTCTTTTTTTCTGAATGGGTTCCTCTCTGTGAACTGTTCTCAGGCCTCTAGGATCATCGAAACAGCCTCAATGCGATGTCTCCGTCAAAACTCAGGTTTAGCTAGCTAGATTACAGTAGAAGCCAGAAAGTTGGAACATGAGTTTAGGAGGATTAGTGCCCGTTTCCTTTACCTTAAGGGCATGAGGATACTAATGTTCCAACTTTCTGGCTTCTACCATAATCTATGGGATACGATACAAACCCTGATCAAGCAGAATCTGGAATCCAGTGTAGAATTGTAAACCTCCAAAGATGCAACGATCGAGTGGAGCCGACGATGGCTGATTCATCGCCAGCAGCCAGGGCCAGGCGACGTCCAGATTTGGATGGATGGATGGGCTCTAATAAAATGAGTGTATATGTATACATATGTATATATATATATCAGGGACATTATTTTGTGATTATTTTTATGAATAGACCCTAAGGCTCCATGTACCCTTATAGTAGATTGATACTTAGGCCTTAAAGTATCTATATAGGGAGTACTTTGGGGCTTAAGTATCTACTACAAAGGTACATGGAGCCTTTGGGAGATAAATGGTTAGTTGCATATATATATATATATATATATATATCTATATATATCTATATATAGTCAGATATCAAAGACGAACAGATAGATACAGCGGGGCTTTTATCAGACGAGCAGTCAGCAAGGTGTCGGCTTCGGGGCTCCAGACTGGGTGTATTCGTGTACTCAGTACATTAGTACGGGCTTGGGGGTGTAGGGGTATATAGTTGACAGCACAATAAAGCGGAATAACTATTGCATGGGTCAAGTTATAACAAACTTATCTCTCCAACTATCATTTGGGAGGGCAAAGTTGAAGAACATCCCCAAGTGCGGATGGATGTTAAAGTCTATATTATATTGCTTCAGGTTGAAAGAAAACTACAACCTGTAGGTTCAAGGTTCAGGCTTTGGAGTACGTATATAGAGGATATACAGGACACTATATGGCGCTCATATATAGAGGAAACCCCATCACAGTCCTATCCGCGTGACACCGAAGCCCGAACTCCTGCTATATATGCAGAAATACTCGCCAACGGACACCGAAGCTGCAGCAAACCGTACCCTAACGAAAAGCCCAGCATCAGTTTAATCGTATAAAGTCCATGATTCTGTCCTACCGGTTCCTCAAACATAATCGAGAAACTTCTACAAAGCGGCAGACCAACATCCCAGCGCAACCGGCGATATATAACCCGGCCCAACACTGATTGCTACGTGTAGGTCCCAGCGTCCTCCCAATTGGCAGCCGCCCAAGCATCGAGCACCGCTTTGGCGAAGTCCGGGGTGTATTGCCTGGGACCAGAACAATTAGTCATCGAATAAAACAGATGTGATTGTGCGGTTTGCAAGTGAAGGGCTCCGGCTGAAATACAACCATCGATGTGTCGGGAACTTTATTGATCAGGTTATCTCAACGTCAATTCTAGATCGAGGAAGTGCGTAATATTCATGGGCGAAACATATGCCGGTTGATCGTCGCAGAAGGCTTGATACTTGAAGTTTCGGTTTCCGGGTCGCAAATTGCGGACTTGAACTCTTTCTGAATTACGGAACATAACAAACTTACATAGAGGATTATAGGCGTAAAGTCCACTTGGAAGCAGGTCGCAGTGCCTTGTACAACGAGTTCGTCCATGAATGAAGCACGTACTTATGGTGCTAAGGCTTGGAGTTTGGAGATGTCAAAGCAGTTGATCTAGCTGCCCAACCCTTTGTATGCTGGACCCTAGCTACATGGCAAGAGAAAAACCCCTGAGTGTTGAATATACGATAATCAGGTGTACCCAGCAAGCCTAACCTGAATGAAACAGCATAATGACATAGTGTTTAGCCATTGAACCTTACAGCAGCCAAGGGCACTGAGTGTCCTTCACGTCCTTCGGCTTGCCAGTCACAGTGGGGTTGCCACGTTCCTGAGATGTATTCGCATGCAAGATTCTACCACAGCACGAACACAAATGCGACGATTATTAGAGATTCGTCATTCCCGACTATGGGATCACACGTGTATTACATGATGTGTCACCCCATATCCCGATATATTGAGTATAGAATATAAGGCTTACAATAAGAAAGGCATCTCTATACACCGGCATCATCATGCGGTGATTCTACGTCATTAATGCGTGGGCTTGAGGTCGACATCAACGTACTATGGGAGTGTGTATACATTATATGTGTATGTCGGTATACATATAAAGTGTGCATGGATGCCATGTAATGTGTTATGCTACACCTTAGCATATATATATATATACACACACATGTACACACGAACATAGAAAGCAATCGTCTGTGTGTGTGT